>CM050165.1:100361322-100516322 GCA_027410445.1 Discoglossus pictus | reverse complement strand
TCCTTGTATTTAGCAACATCCATCTTTCCCTTAACTCTGACCAGTTTCCCAGTCCTGGCTGCTGAAAAACATCCCCACAGCATGATGCTGCCACCACCATGTTTCACTGTGGGGATGGTGTTCTTTGCGTGATGTGATGTGTTGGGTTTGCACCAGACATAGCGTTTTCTTTAATGGCTGAAAAGTTCAATTTTAGTCTCATCATACCAGAGCACCTTCCTCCATACATTTTGGGAGTCTCCCACATGCCTTTTCGCAAACTCAAAATGTGCCATTTTGTTTTTTACTGAAAGTAATGGCTTTCTTCTGGCCACTCTGCCATAAAACCCAACTCTAGGGAGCGTACGGCTTATTGTTGTCCTATGTACAGATACTGCAGTCTCTGCTGTGGAACACTGCTGCTCCTCCAGGGTTACCTTAGGTCTCTGTGCTGCCTCACTGAATAATGGCCTCATTGCCCGGTCCGTGAGTTTTGGTGGGCGGCTGTCTCTTGGCAGGTTTGCTGTTGTGCCCTGTTCTTTCCATTTGGTTATGATAGATTTGATGGTGTTCCTGGGGATCATCAAATAATTGGATATTTTTTTATAACCTAACCCTGACTTGTACTTCTCAACAACATTTTCCCTTACTTGTTTGGAAAGTTCCTTGGTTTTCATGGCAGTGTTTGGTTAGTGGTGCCTCTTGCTTAGATGTTGCAGCCTCTGGGGCCTTTCAAAAAAGGTGTGTATATGTAATGACCGATCATGTGACACTTAGATTGCACACAGGTGGACATCATTTCACTAATTATGTGACTTCTGGGAGATAACTGGTTGCACCAGAGCTTTTTATGGGCTTCATAACAAAGTGGGTGAATACATACGCACATGCCAATTTTCTGTTTTCTATTTCAAAAAAATTGTTTTATGTATACATTTTTCTCATTTCATTTCACCAACTTAGATTATTGTGTTCTGATCCATCACATAAAATTTAGATTAACAAAACATTGAACTTAAGGCTGTAATGTAACAAAATAGGTAAAAAGTAAAGTGGGTTAATACTTTTGCAAGGCACTGTGTATATATATATATATATATATATATATATATATATATATATACATATACACATATATACATAGAGAGAGAGAGACAGGAGAGACAGAGAGAGACACACACATATTATTCACTGAGCCAGCTGCGCCGCTGCTTAGATTATGACTTGGGAGACATGGAACACAGCAGCAACCGGATTGTTAGGTATCAGTCACTTGTGATGCATAGTAAACCCCCCCCCCCCCCCCCCCCCCCCCATCATGTGTCACTTTAAACTGCTCCTGCCTACATATTCATTTGGTATAATTTGTATACACCTCTTACCTTTTTCAACTTGAGAAGAGCATCCCTATTTTTATCAATTGAATTCCTTAATTCAGTGCACCTGCATTGAAAAGAAACCAATTTAGCATAGCTTTGAGATCATCTGTATGTATACTAAAATAGAGATAACAAATTTTAATTGTAAGATAACTCCCAATAGTACCTATTTATTTTATATTTGGAGCATAACATTCCAATGTAATGTTAATACTTGGCATCATCAGACTGTGCTCAAAAGCCTGTTAAAGGACCACAAAACTGAAAAGTATGTGGATAAAGTGCTTTTTTAGTTATAAAGTTGTATAGTTTCACTTTTATAATTAAAGCAAAGTGTGTTGGTGTAGTGGTAAGTGTGTGGTTTCATAAAATGTTTTTATTGGCAAGGAATTGGTTCTATTACAATGCATTCTGCTTGTTTTTTATTGACTAATGAATTTAGAAGCACAAAAATCAAGTTGACTCTGTTTTCAGAGAAATGGAAAGAAATAGAGGAGTACACATTATTGCTTCCCAGACATATTTTCACTATTCCCCCATCCCAACTCTTTCTTAGCCTATAATAACGCAGGTAATCTACCACAATTAATAACTCAAATAGTGAGCTGTGAGAACTTCAAGGAGAAACTAGACTGTTTTTGAGTGCAATTCTTCACACATAAGGGAGATTGTAACCTTTACCTTAGTTGTTATTAGTTTAACCTCCCTCCACACCAAACTTGGACACATTTGTTAACTAAAAATTACACATTACCAGTGATATAATCAATAAAGTCATATGAAACTAAAAGTAAAATATGGGTTCCAATTTGCTCTAGGCCCTCTCTAGAAGTTGAAGGACAACTTAAACTTGGATCCCATGCTCGATGTTCATAGGTAGAGCAATAATACGCCATTAATCAAGGCTGAGACATATGTGTAGGATCTGCTGTCAGACTTGTATGCTACAGGATATTTTTCCTTCGCAATGGTGGAAGTTAAGCTAAAACGCATTCAAAGAGCAAGCCATTAACAGATGTTTTTATCACACTAGTTTTTTTTTGTCTTTTCTTAAAAAACTTTAGTGTCTCCCTAAATTTTACAGTAATCTAAGTGTGAATCCTCATAATTACTCATTACTTGTTAATTCTTGCACAATTTATTTAAAAAAAGACATGGAAACTCTTCCTCTCCACCTTCTATGTTAGTTCCAATTAAGTGTTTGACAGTTGTATGTTAGGATGCATTCAGAATGTTTTTTTTACATTGCAGTGTATGCAAAAAATTTATAATTTTTTAATTGTATTCATAACAATTATATAATCCTACAAACTGTAAAGTTAAGTAAATACATACATTTCCATCATATATTAAACACAGATGATACCTTTTCAAAAATTCCTTCTTGTCTCCAGACTCCAAAACATCCTTTTCTAATGTCTCACGAAGCAAATCATCAAACTGAAAAATAAAATAAAGAATGCACTTGTGAGTAAAGAGATATTTACATTTTGGTTTTATACACAATTAATTTCCTGGAAATCTGTTAAATGTTTTTTTTTATAAGGTATGATAATATATTGTATAATGTGCTGTGCATCAATAAATATTGGTATGCAGCACTAATAAAAAACAAATTACATAGTTAATTATTATAATACATACATAGCTTTTGCAATAAGATAGCCACCAGCCAGTAAAACCATGTAAAAAGACAAAATGTCAGCATATTGTATGGAACATTGCTCAAGCACCTAAACTTATTTTTAAGAGCCATTATGGTTTGGTAAAAAAAAAAATTAACGCTTGTGACGTGTGTAACAAACTAAGAGCTTTAGCAGGCATGCAAGACAGGAACATAGACTTTTCTAGTCTGCTTGTAGCTTGAGAGGGAAGGTTATCCTATGGGGGCTTTGTCTACCACTAAATTCTCTTGTCATGAGGTATAGAGAGGCAGTTTTCAACAGAACTACAAAGAAACCTTATCTCAGCCTACATATTTTCTCATTCATTCCAGATTTCTAATCCTGTTAGAAGCAAAGACAAAATGCCTTATCACTAAAACAAAATAGAATAGAATACATTGTAACAACTTAAATATTGTAATGATTAATTTACAAATATTTTAGAACATTTTGTTCATCAAATTAAGGTCTCCCAAGGATAATACTATATATATGGCACCACAGTGGTCATTTAACTTAACAGGGAATTCTGTGCTACCTATACTGATACAGAGTATTTTTGTAACATATTTCTTAGTTTATTTGCTGTGATTGAAGGAGCAAGGGAGATCTTGACAACCATTTATCACAACCAATAAAAGAGGAAGTAATAAAGAAAAAACTAGGATCAGAGAGATAATAATGAATTGTTTAACATATAAACATGGAATCATTTAAAGACTATGTATTATGGGTAAACAGTTTTATAAAGTTTATCAAGGCTAAATAGCTTATCAAAAATAAGGTCAAATCCATATTTTTGTTATAGATATCAAATTAAAAATACAGAAGAGATCCCACTACGGGGCACTCAAAGAGAAACAGTGTCTAAGCCAATATGTCTGTTAAAACTTTTATTAATAAAAAATAAAAAAAGGAGCTCTAAATAAAACACCATTAAATAAATTATTGCAACTGTGAGGTGTTTAGAAGATATATATATATAATAATAATAATAATAATAATAATAATAATAATAATAAAAATAATAAACCAGAAATCATCCTAAAAAATACTGAAATCAATTAGTCATAAATTATAAGATATATTGAAATGTATATCCATTTTGGTATTTAATGACTAAAATAAATAAAAAATTAACTTAGATGAATCCCTTAATCAAAAGTAAATAATCCTAAAGTAGAAGAATTCTTGAACATACCTACTTTATAGAAAAAGATTATGAAACACCACTGGCAAGCATGTCAATAATTACGATAAAGGCAATCCTAATGTTGTTAAATTTATAGCAATAGGTCAAGTAAGATTAGCTTTATATTAATGAAATATTTATAAACAACTGTTATGCAAAAAGTAACGCAGGGTTTACACACTTAAGACAAAAAGGGCTAAAAGTTGGCTTTAGTTTCTTGCGGTTTTATAATATTTGAATATAATTCAGTCACTCACAATATGTAACAAATACAAGGTGAGATGTTGGTGCTTAACACCCAATTAAAGTACAACACTATTTACAAGGAACATAAATTCATTTGCTTCTTCAAAAGCAAGTGGTCTCATCAGCCTTCAAAGGCAATTGGTCTCATTAGTCGCATGAGACCAATTGCCTTTAAAGAAGCAGCTAAAGCTGCGAAACGAGCCGTTCGGCTATAAGTCGGAACTTTGACGATACATCGGTCATTTGACTAGTTAATGCACTGTGAGGCTCCCTTCGGGTAGTCTGTTTTCTCCCAGTTTGTATGATACAACGACTGATGTAGCCTATAGTTACCCTTCTGGTGATATGGCCAGAATAAGTCTTACATTTATGGGTCCATGTTGTTTTTAGATTGATTTTATTGATCACCAAGATTGTGAGCTTGAGTAATAAAGGGATACAGTGCTTTAGAACACATTAGTTGATTTGGAGTTAGATGCTTTCGTTTGGCACACTCCATTATAGTGCAGGTCTTTTGTTGTTTAGACACAGGGCCTCGAGTCAGAAAATAGGGGCTTTAACATAAATGTGCCCTTCATATAGGAGAATCCATGATGATCACAGGGATCTCTTTCTCTCTATTAGTTGGCTCATATTATCTTGGATTAGTGACCACACTAGTTGGATCTCTACTATTTATGTATTTATATTATACTCCATTTTTCGATTTGACCCCTATTATTATTGTACCAGGTCATAATGGTATCTGAATGTTTTTAATTACAGTGTTTTTTTGGGTAAATAAAATGCATGTTCCTTGTAAATAGTGTTGCACTCACAATATGTACAAAAACAAATTATGGAAAGTATGAAAAACTATTTGGTTACATAAAAAAAAAACATTGGTATAAATTAATTATTGAATATGATATAATGTTTAAGTGATGCTTCAAATATTAACAGTTGATCTATAGTATTAATACTAATAATGGAGTCAATAGAATGCACAGGCGTTACAGTGTGTAACTGTACATTTTAGATATCAGTGCTTCGATTTAGTCTAAAGGCAATGTTATAACAATAAGATTTAAAAAAATCAATAAGCCACAAATATAAAATAACATAAGAGTATAATTATGTGACTGTATTGGCTGCAATTTATTACAGTAAATTCCTCCATTAGACATGGAGATAGCACATTGCGTATTTTGTAACTAAATAACAGACTAATAAACGACAATACTACTTTAGAAGTAAATAAACAATCGACATGATGAAAAGTCTTATATCAACAACCTCCTTTTTAGAAGGGATGCATGTAGATGTTGCCTAGACATTTCAGACTAAGCTTTACTCAGTAGCCTTAACTTACACTAATTTTTTACCATTATATTTGAACTATTGTTTGCATTACTTATTAATATTATTCATCAACCAAATCCATCCACTTCGTTCCACCTCTGTGCTTCAGAGTATATCTCTGAATAAGACTAAGATATAGGCTTTCATTCTTTATTAATATTCTAAACATCCTTTCACAATTAAAATCATATTTTTATGGTATTTTATTATTAATAAAAAAAATTTTTTTACAGACATTGTCTGTACTGTTTACAAGTAACCACTTTTTCACTTTGGGTGCCCAGTAATGGGGCCTTTTCTATCTTTTTAATCTGACAATGTAATTTAATCCCCTTTGGTGCACCTTAGTAGGATCACAAAAGTACCAGCTATATATTTATTTCATTTTACTAGATTAATAAAAATATGTTTAAATATATTTTAATATATGTAAATAAGAGTGCATTAAACTATCTTTGAGCCTTTGTACCATATTTTTTACATATACACACAAATACATGTTAATGTAACATCATTCAAAATGAGTTAAGAATGAATTTTACATAGTTAAGCCGATTTGGCAAAAGCACCAAATAGCTAATTCATTTAAGTTTATATAAATGTATATACAGAAATATATAGAGGATTAAAAAGTACATTTATTTAGGAGTTTGAGAACCTACTTCTTTTTTTCCGATCCTCCATTTCACTACCCATTTCCCTAATACTAGTTCAGTTTTGTATTATGATTATGGACGATTTCCATCAGAACATAACCAATCCTTAGAGGTGATGTGTGCCTATGTAAAAATAATTAACTTGGGCAAACTACATGATACACATGTCAAATGTAATCAAATGTAAAATGTACGCATAATTTTTAAAACCTAAATAACTGAAGTACAAACAATAATGTTTTACAATACAGATTTTTACAAATTTGGGATTTAAATTTACCAAATTGTCCAAAATATACATTTCTATTGAAATATAGTTGTGAAGAGCGAGGTAGCCGTGAGTGTCCAGTAATCTAGATGAATAATCAGAGTATTGCAGTATATAGTAATACCTTTTTTATTGGACAAACATATTCATAGTTTTCATGACTTGCTTTTGAGACCCCACTATCTGCCCAGTCTTTGTGCTCCCATCTCTACACTCACTGTAATTAACAGTATAGTAATTAGGGTTACCAAAAGATCAAATTTCTTCCACAGGCCCATTGTAGTTTGGAAAAAATACCATAGGTTTCCATATATGAGCGCACCTCTCTTTTTCAAGTCTGAAGCATCTCTGAGATTGAAATATACATAGATAGTAAAAAGAAAAGGAAAAATAGTACGGTATTTCAAACCAATAATGAATCAAGTTTTTTGCTATGAAGAACATTTAAAATTAAAATAAGACAGTTCATCTCAGATGTTTGCATGCAATGTCCTTAGACGTGTCTCTCTGGGTTGAAAGCTGTTTTTCAGGTTGTTAAGTAGCTTCTCCAAATAATATTGTGTTTCTAATCCTGTTGCTCTTATGCAACCTATGCATTTCTTTACACCCATGAAACACTTATGCTGACAAGAAGTGATGACTAATGTAAGGAGACCAACATGTTTTACTTATTTGTTAGGAGGATTTCCAAAAACTGCTGTGTGACAGGAAGGTGTAATAGTTTTTTTTCCAATACACCCTACACTCCCAGTATCGTATAAATGGTATTGCATCATAAGGATGCAACGTCCTTGGAAAGTCACACCCTAAGCAAAACTTCACACTCTGTATATTCTGGACCAGCAATTATATCTGTTTGCTTTCAGGGAATTTTCATGTAGTATGTACATATTTTTGCATCGATTTTTACAGGTTCATCTTATAATTGGTAGATGTGGTATTTACATGACACTATATAAATATGTTTTGTTCACGTGCCCATGTCTGATATGACTGACTGCCAGGGTAGGATTGAACTGCTTTATTACTGAAAACGCTCATAATTACTCTCGAACTAGAGAACCAATAGAAGGAATTAATTAGACAAAGAAAAGGGGAAAAGAGAAGGGTAACAAAAAGGAGAAATAAGAAAGAAATGGAAGAAGCGGCAAAAGAAGAGGATGTTGGAAAAAATAAATGGGAAAAAAGGTTGTAAACTGTTAAAAAAAAAAAAAAAAGACCATAGATCTGAAAAAAGTAGGATGGCAATAAGATTATGTAGCGACTGCACTCCTCTCCATGTTTGACCAATGCACCCCATGCTGGGCTTTCTTTCAACTCCCATCCATCAAGTTGAACAGCAGTGGGACACACAACTTCTACTCCTTCCTCACTGATATCGTACATTGTCAGATACCTGTTTTTCTCACACAACAACCATTAGACGGCCCATCTCCTTCTTTAATTCTCTTACTTTTTTTTTTCTGATGACACCAAAATCTTCTACTACTTCTCTTCGTATACCCACACGTATCTTTTCGCATCTCCTCCTGCCTCATGACCATTATTTTTTTTTAATGGCATTCTGCCTTCTAATCATTAATCCATTTGAAACAGAAATTCACACCTTTGTATAACAAACATTCGACCATCTCCTTCCCCACTTTTCTCACACTAACTTCTTCACTTCAAAACCTTGGTGTCACTTTTGATCACACTCTCTCACTAATTACATACATACATCTGACATGTAAACATTTTAGAAGCACAGAAGGGAATTACACAAATCTAAAACTAATATTATTCAAACAAAAGACTTATGAATTTACATATTCCTTTTAAATATATTGAGAAACATCTGCATAATTAGAGATTATTTGTTATGCTATTATACATTAAATGAATCTGCTCAATTTCAATTAACATCCTTGCAGTTTTCCTTCTAGTCTTGCGCTCATTATTGAACACGTATCCTTTTCAATTGATACGATTACCCGTGAATATCTTTAGGCTCTATATTGGCATTAAGAAACAAAATTAATTATTGTGTTTTTCTTTTTGGGTTTTAAATTACATGTGATTGCACATACTCCTATAATATATATTGCTTGATATAAATATTACATAGTAACATAGTAATTGAGGTTGAAAAGAACTTTTAGTCAATCAAGTTCAACCTTTTTAGATCTACTCTTATCTGCAATATGAGGATTAATTGATAATTGATCCAGAGGAAGGCAAACAGAAAAAAAAAAAACAGTGAAACTTTGCCAATTGTCTCAAAAGGGAAAATAAATATAATCCTTCTTCCCTGGATCAATACTCTCTCTCTAATTAACCAGGATAACCCTGAATGCACTTTTTGTTTAAAAATATATCCACTCCCTTTTTAAAGTTGTCTATTGAATCCGCTGTCACCACCTCCTTTGGTAGAGAATTCCACAGTTTAACCACCCTTACTGTGAAGAATGCTTTTCTTTCTTTAAGGTGGAATCTTTTAACTACTAACCTCAAAGGATGTCCTCTTGTCAGTAGAAAACCTCTTGGCAAAGCCTTGTATTGATCCTGGATATTATATTTAGAAATCATATCCCCTCTAGAGATTTCTAGAGAAAATATGTTTAATTTGGTAAGTCTTTCTTCATGACTTAGCCCCTCCATTCCCCTTATTAGCCTTGTGGCCCTTCTCTGTACTTTTTCCAGCTCTAAAATGTCCTTCTTATGAGGTTCTTTAGATTGTAGGTTTGCAAATTTTCAATCTTGCATGGTGCTTTGGGCAAAGCACTATGGCACTGGATTCTAAGCTCAAAGACAGGGCCCTCCATCCTTTTTAATGTGTTAATATTGCAATTGTTTTTGTTGCCTTAACCTTAATCCTTGTATAGTGCTATGGAATATGTTATTATCAAATAAACAATAATAATAATTGGTGGCCAAAATTGTACTCCATATTCCAAATGAGGGTGTACTAGGGATTTGTACAGTGACAGAATTATATTTTACTTGCCTTTGCAGCTGCTGCTTGGCTTTGAGAACTGTTACCTAGGTGGTTGTCCAAAAGCACTCCCAAATCTCTGATATCCATAGGATTGCTTCATTAAGAATATAAATTGCATGGCTTTTCTATTTCCCAGATGCATAACTTTACATTTATTTGAATTAAATCTCATTTGCCCTTTAGTTGCCTGTTTGGATGGAAAGTACACCCTTTTCTGATTTAATTACCTTGTACCACTTAGTGTCATCAACAAAAATGGAGACAATACTTTCCAATCATACTTCTAAGTCATTAATAAATATGTTAAAAAGGAGAGGACATAATACTGAACACTGAACCCTGAGGAACCACACTTACCACATTAGTCCAATTTATATATGTTTATATAAAACACCTAGCGCTTACTATTATCACTTTAACTAATATTACAAGGTACCAAACCTGTCAGTCTATATGAACAACTTTTGAAATTTAGTAAAAATATTTATGTATGCTAAGCTACTATTAAAATCATTACCCCCTCCCCCTTTTAAAAATACAGGATAAGCAAAGCTTGCAAGTATACTTGCAAACTGCCAGTAATGAGCCTATGGCAGGGTGGGGGAGGTATCCAGTGCTAATAACTAATTGAATCTAACAATCACTTTTCAATCTGTCCCACTGTCACTCTTGAATAGATAAAAAATATGCTTGTTTGTATATAAAATAAACGAAAACACAAAAAAAAAACATTAACAACACTTTTGTGACTTATAGGGATTTCTAAGTGAGCTGGATTAATGCATTTCTGTACTCTATAGGCAAAAAGCAGCCTATGTGTATGCAGCACATATCATCAAATATTTTATTTTTATTAATATCTTAAATTCCCTCTAATGATTATATTGACACCTCCTAGGGGGTGTCTAAATAGGCATCCCCAATCAGCATGCAGAATCCAGGGAGAAATGTTAACCCACTATTTACCTGCTCTTGCTTGCTCAGCCAAACTCCTTGCAGCTTCCTGTCACATGTCAGTGATATACTATATTGCCCAGCTGTTTTGCTACATATCCCATGATGATTTGCACCACAGACAGGAAACCAGAATTAATTCAAGAGTTTCAGCTAACCTAATTGGTCAAAACAAATCATTCCAAAACAAAATGGATACCATGCTGCCTGTGATTGGTCAAACTACATATGACTGTTATGTAAATTTTAGACTGGCTGGGGTGTCAACTTTGAAAGCCAACTGTTTGCAAATGCAAGAAATTCAGCTGACTTCAAGGTGAGTGTTTAAATGTATATTTTGGTATTTTTTCATGCAAACATTTTTTTTTCACACACTACCGATTCTCCTCCATTCGATGCATTCATAATCCAGCAAACTTAGATATTTTAACAAAATCATAAAAGACATGGGATGTTATGAAGCTCAAATCTTAGATATGACTCACAATAGAAAAAGAACACCCTTATACCATTGAGTATTTAAACAAACATTTACACAATTGTGGGTTTATATATTCAATGGTAAAAGGGTATTCTTCTTCTATTGTGATTCTCTCCAATGGATAAATAGTGCTTCAAAATGTTATAAAGCTCCACAGATCTATACATGAATAGTTAACTACCGTATATACTCGAGTATAAGCCGAGTTTTTCAGCCCTAAGGCTAAAAAGGGGCTCCCCCATGTCTCTCTAACCCCGGCACCCGGTATATGCTAATGACGTGGCGCGTATGTGACGTAACATACGCGCCAGGTCAAGAAGGAGCGGAGGCCGGAGCAGGTAAGTGAGGGGAGGGGGGGGGGGGGTTTAGAGGGGTAGTATGAGGGAGGGGTTTAGAATGAGGGGGTTGAGGATGAGGAGGGAGGTTGAGGAGGGGGTTGAGGATAGGGGGGTTAAGGTTGAGGAGGGAGGTTGAGGAGGGGGGGTTAAGGTTGAGGAGGGAGGTTGAGGAGGGGGGGTTGAAAAGGGGTGCTGAGGATGAGAATGGAGGTTGAGGATGAGGAGCGAGGTTGAGGAGGGAGGTTGAGGAGGGATGTTGAGGAGGGATGTTGAGGAGGGGGTTGAGGTTGAGGAGGGGGTTGAGGTTGAGGAGGGGCTTGAGGATGAGGATGGGGGGTTGAGGAGGAAGTTGAAGAGGGGGTTGAGGATGGGGGGGTTGAGGATGAGGATGGGGGATTGAGGATGAGGATGGGGTTGAGGATGAGGAGGGGGTTGAGGATGAGGAGGGAGGTTGAGGATGAGGAGGGAGGTTGAGGATGAGGAGGGAGGTTGAGGATGAGGAGGGAGGTTGAGGATGAGGAGGGAGGTTGAGGATGAGGAGGGAGGTTGAGGATGAGGAGGGAGGTTGAGGATGAGGAGGGGTTGAGGATGGGGGGGTTGAGGTTGAGGAGGGAGGTTGAGGAGGGGGGGTTGAGGTTGAGGAGGGGTTTGAGGATGAGGAGAGGGGTTGAGGTTGAGGAGGGAGGTTGAGGATGAGGAGGGGTTTGAGGATGAGGAGGGAGGTTGAGGATGAGGAGGGAGGTTGAGGATCAGGAGGGAGGTTGAGGATCAGGAGGGAGGTTGAGGATGAGGAGGGAGATTGAGTAGGGGGGGTTGAGGTTGAGGAGGGGTGTTGAGGATGAGAAGGGAGGTTGAGGATGAGGAGGGAGGTTGAGGAGGGGGTTGAAGTTGAGGTTGAGGAGGGAGGTTGAGGATGAGGAGGGGGTAAGGTTGAGGAGGGGGTTGAGGATGGGGGGGTTGAGGATGAGGATGGGGGGTTGAGGAGGAAGTTGAAGAGGTGATGAGGATGAGGATGGGGGGTTAAGGATGAGGATGGAGGTTGAGGATGAGGAGGGAGGTTGAGGATGAGGAGGGAGGTTGAGGATGAGGAGGGAGGTTGAGGATGAGGAGGGAGGTTGAGGAGGGGGTTGAGGATGGGGGGGTTGAGGTTGAGGATAGGGTTGAGGATGAGGAGGGGGTTGAGGTTGAGGAGGGAGGTTGAGGAGGGGGTTGAGGAGGGGGGGTTGAGGTTGAGGAGTGGCGCTGAGGATGAGGAGGGAGGTTGAGGAGGGGGTTGAGGATGAGGAGGGAGGTTGAGGAGGGGGTTGAAGTTGAGGTTGAGGAGGGAGGTTGAGGATGAGGAGGGGGTAAGGTTGAGGAGGGGGTTGAGGATGGGGGGTTGAGGATGAGGATGGGGGGTTGAGGAGGAAGTTGAAGAGGTGATGAGGATGAGGATGGGGGGTTAAGGATGAGGATGGAGGTTGAGGATGAGGAGGGAGGTTGAGGATGAGGAGGGAGGTTGAGGATGAGGAGGGAGGTTGAGGATGAGGAGGGAGGTTGAGGATGAGGAGGGAGGTTGAGGATGAGGAGGGAGGTTGAGGATGAGGAGGGAGGTTGAGGAGGGGGTTGAGGATGGGGGGGTTGAGGTTGAGGATAGGGTTGAGGATGAGGAGGGGGGGTTGAGGTTGAGGAGTGGCGCTGAGGATGAGGAGGGAGGTTGAGGAGGGGGTTGAGGATGAGGAGAGGGGTTGAGGAGGGAGGTTAAAGGGTGAGGAGGGAGGTTGAGGATGAGGAGGGAGATTGAGGAGGGGGTTGAGGATAAGGAGGGGGTTGAGGATGAGGAGGGAGGTTGAGGTTGAGGAGGGGGTTGAGGATGGGGGGGTGAGGATGGGGATGGGGGGTTGAGGAGGAAGTTGAAGAGGGGTTGAGGATGAGGATGAAGGGTTGAGGAGGGGGTTGAGGATGAGGATGGGGTTGAGGATGAGGAGGGAGGATGAGGTTAAGGATGAGGAGGGGGTTGAGGAAGAGGAGGTGGGTTGAGGTTGAGGAGGGGGTTGAGGATGGGGGGTTGAGGAGGAAGTTGAAGAGGGGGTTGAGGATGAGGATGGGAGGTTGAGGAGGGGGTTGAGGATGAGGGGGTTGAAGATGAGGGGGTTGAGGAGGAAGGGTTGAGGATGAGGGAGGTTGAAGATGAGGAGTGGGGTTGAGGAGGGAGGTTGAGAATGAGGAGGGGGGATGAGACACAGGGAAGGGAGAGGGGGGAAGAGACACAGGGAAGGGAGAGGGGAGAAGAGACACGGGAGAGAGAGGAGAGAAGAGACACAGGAGAGAGAGGGGGACACAAAAGGCACAAGAGGGACACAGAGGGCAGCACATTTCCCACCCTCGGCTTATACTCGAGTCACTCATTTTACCCAGTATTTTGTGGTAAAATAGGTGCCTCGGCTCATACTCGAGTATATACGGTAATTGTGACTAAGATTTTGCATAAATTAATGGCATTTGATGTTTTACTGGTGTCCTGTACTGTGTAAGTAGGAGACTGTGTAAGTAGGGGACTAACTGTATACTGCATTGGTCATACTCTAAAATAGCCTTGCTCCACCCCATCATTATCAAGTGTCCTTCTATAATGATTATTCATTTTGTTTAAAACTGACAGGCATACTGGTTCATTTTGGTAATGTCTATACATGCCTTTACTTTAACTGTTCTACAGAACTCTTCTCCCTTAGGAGTGACATATTTTGTTTCTAAGGCAAATGTGGTATGCGTTCTCTATGGGATGAAGAGGAACTCTCTCACCAGGAAACAATGCAGAAAGCACTACTTGCAAGAATCCTATGAACATGCCAACAATCAGTTCTAACAGTCAGAGTATCATAGTTCAACTTTGTGGAGAAATAACAGATAATGTTGATCAGCTTAAACTAACTGGATTAACTAATTCACCCACATGTTTAATACCATTAAGCTATTATGCAGCTCATACAAAAAAAATATTTCATTAGCACATTTTTGTTTTAATAATTGGACATTTCCTGCTGGTAGGCCGCCAGTACTGTGAGGTGGCTTCAAGGCTGTTGTGCATCAACACCTAGAGAATGTGGTAATGCATGGGGAGAATGAGAGAATGAATGGAGAAAGAGTTTAGGTTTTATGGTTAGGATTAAAATTAGGCTTGGGATTAGGGTTAGCGGATACCTGTTAGGGCTAGGGATCAGGGTTATGTTTACAGTTTGGTTTTAGGATTAGGCCTGGGGTTAGGGGGATTAAGGTTGGGGTTAGGGGTAGGGTTGGGTTAGATTAGAGTTGTTATATTAGTTCTGCTGTAGCAGCAGCACAGAACAGTGCGACAACCTGGTGGCACGCTGCTCGTAACCCTACTGGGTCGGGAATGGCGGACACTCAAAAGGAAAGATCCTAATATTTATATTAATAATATATTTACAGCTGAACTCACCCTAAGAAACTTGGACCATATAATTTTCTGCAAATGTACTTTTTATATATTCGTAAAATATATTTATGAACAGGATGTAGTATGTTCATATAGGCAACTAGAAATTCATTTGATGCTGCTAAATATAGAAATAGAAAAACTAGAAAAACTAAGTCAGAGGTGCTCATCAGAGAACGAACCAACCTTAATAGGTGAGTTCTATGGCCTTGATAGAAATATTAGCGAATTGCCCATCAAAAAATGATGGCAATAGAATTGTAAGTCAAGGAATGGTGTTTGTCACACAAATTGATTTTTTTTTTTTGCGCTGATTGTGAGCCTCTTGGTGAGCGCCTTTTGCACTCATCGTGTGACTGGCAATGAGCGCCTTTGCCATTTATTGCGATTGTGTGTTGTGGTGTTTTTTAAAGTTTTGTATATATGTATGTTTTAATGATAATTAATTACTAAATAAATGAAATCATAAATTAATATACTTTACGTTTTTGTAATTAAAATATGTAGCAAGCAATGTGCTGAAGAGCTAACAATCTGTTTTGATGTTCCTGCAGCATCCAATGTAGATTTGCACTGTTGTTGAGCTGAGGTTTAAGTGTCAGCAATGTGCTGTGTGTAGTGTAAATAAGCTGCGTGCGCAAGGGGGAACTGTTAGTGTAACTGTGTACTTCCGCATTGTGTAAGTTAGTGTTGTGAAATGACGGCGAATGTGTATGTGTTACGCGGGTGTGGATGATTTAGCGTCCTTGGTAATAGTGTATGTTGTAACTCGTACAGCTTTTTGTAAAAGTCGTATGAGCTTGGTGGTGTTTTGCGGCTTTAGGGTTTTTTTGGGGGGCCATTTTTTCTCTTGCTTTGGGGGATTTTCGAGTGTCTAAACCAGGGGTCACCAAACTTGGTCCTGGAGGGCCGTATCCAGGCCTGGATTTGGGGATCTCCTTGCTGCAAGCAGGTCAGACTATTGCTTCTTCAGTCATCCTGATTGACTCACCTGTTCACAGATAGGAAATCATCAAATCCAGGCCTGGGTGCTGCCCTCCAGGACCGAGTTTGGAGACCCCTGGTCTAAACTGTGAAAATTGTAATTAAATTGACGTGTAAGATTAATTGCAGACGCCCTGGGTGTCCCCCCTTGCTGTGTGTGATGCTTTTATTAAGTTTTTGTGTATTTAGTGTTGTTTTCGTGTTTTTCGGTGTGCGCGGTTCGGCCGTTAAGTTCATATTTTTTGCGGCTCGTATTTTGTTTTAGATAAGTGACAGTTTCCTTTTGTAAGTGTTACGGGCCGTATTTTTTATTTATATTTTATTTGAGTGTTGTGTTCATGTATAGTCCTGCGGGTCATAGGTATGATGGTAAAGTGTTGCAGGGATGTAGGGTTGAGCGCCTATGGCGCTCATCTCCACCAGCGCAGGAAGCACCTTTGGCGCTCTCTGCCTAAGTGCTATGGGGTCATAGGGATGAGCGACTACGGCGTTCAGCTCCACCAGCACAAGGAGCTCCTTGCCTGGCCACAACCGTGTCCTCGCTTTGCGAGAGCCGCAGTTTCCCTGTTGCGTTAGCAACGGATTTTGACAAGCCCGGCTGCTGACAACTATATATGTGATCACTACAATTACATCCCCAATGTATGCAAATGTTAACTTTCTTGTTTAGCAGCTAAATTGAGAATGAATAAAACATTTGGATACAGCATAGAAGAACAGTTAACATTCATCTTGAAGAAGCTCAGTTCTGCTAGGAGAGTTTGAACTGACATATTGGAAGCAGAGAGGAATTAATTGTTTCACCGCCTTGTCACGGTTTAAAAATACAATTATCAGATTATGCTATCCTGCTTGCTACTGTCGGAGGGATTAAATTAGCAGAGACAAAAGCAGTCTATGGCAGGAGAGGACTGCATCAGATGATCTTTGTTGAGACGAGATCAAGGATAATTATTCTATATACATTTTTAATTAAATTACCAAATACAATAAAAATTAGAAAAGATGTGCAGATTTCAAAATTCATTATTAAATGTGTCCATAAAATTATGGACACCATAAAAAAGACATACATTTCTTTATGTAAAGACTTTAATAATGATTAACCCAGGACTCACATTGTGCAAGCGTTGGCCATAGCAGGCACTATCTTGCTCATGCATGTAACAAATATATAATATACAACTTTTTGGTAAAACTATCTGTTGCAATATGACCATTTTCTTTGAAACACCATTCCTATTAAACAACAATACAGTTGCATTTTATTTCAATTGATCATTGCGATATTCCAAATCACTTCCTTGCTAAATATATCAAAATTGTCAGTGTATTTACATAATGACACATCAGTTACATATCAAGGATAAGCTATGACTTAAGTATGTGTGGTATTTCATTTTAGGTTAGCAAGGTAACATCTATGGAATGTTATCAGATCCATTTACTATCTATTTCTCCCGATATTAGAGAATGCCTCTAAGGTCATCACACAGATATATCCCTTTCTAACATTGCTATTCTGACCATAAATAATAGAATAGTAAGAATAGAATATCAGCCATCATCATATTACCACTGACAACTCATGATGAATCATCCCCAAATATGTATGAAGTATACAATAAAAAGCTGCTCCTATTGTATACACCTTGGTCATTGAGTTCACCAACAGCCACAAAAACATTTTATCCCAGAAATGAGAGCACTATTATGGGTACACATCTGGCTTCTCACAGGTGCACCGACATGTCCAATAATTCTGAATCTAAGAATACTGCCCACCTAGTGAGTTTTTGTAGCTGGTCTATGCATATATCACTACTGAAGTAGAAATCTATCCTCCACCATAGCTCCACTCAGGAATATCTGCTTCTCTCCACTCTCCCATTAAGTATATAAAAGGTGGGAGCAGATCTGACCAGGGGGGCTGTTTTTATCTGCCTTCATCTCATGCCTCCCTACATGGCCTAACAATATAATTGTTTAAAAATGTATAGATTTGCCAAGTTGGTGATTAAACCCTTGAAAAACATTAACTTATTAATAGATGATGTATGACTAGTTCCTAAAACATGCTGTTTACTATTCAAAATAAGAATATGTATTGCATAAGAATGTAATCAGACACCTGGTCATGTATTTATTAAATCAACTATTATATATATATATATATATATATCACATATATAGTTGTGAGCGTACGAGTTGTTGCTAACGCTGCGGGCTCGCATAGCGAGCCCGCGGCCCTCGCGAAGCGAGGGCACTGCCCGAGGGTCTCAGTTGCTGGCATGGAGCGCCGAAGGCGCTCCATGCCAGCAACTGCGACCCTCGCAAACTTCACGTCGCAACCCAAACAGCACGACACACACATTACGACACTCGCAAACAACATACGACACACGTTCACACACATTACGGCCTCGCAACACTCGGACGCAACTCGCGAACATTACAAAATGTAAAACACAATACATACACACAGCACATACATAAAAACATTACCTACACCAAGAGGGAGCACCCAGGACCTCAAAAATGCAACTTAGACCTCGATTTTACTCGAAATAAAAGAGTTTAGAGACTAAAAGAAAATCTAAGCGAGAGAAAAAATGGCCGCCGAACAAAACGAAAACGAGGCTACAGCACTCTAAACTCGCAAAACACCACAAGAAACTCGCAAAACACCACAAGAAACTCGCAAAACGCCACAAACGACCTACGGATATTCATACCACACAGTGCACACATTCAGCACGCTTACACAGCAGCTCCACACCACTAATGCTGCAGCAACATCAACACACATTGCCAGCTCTTCATCACAATGCTTCAAAATAGGTACAGTATATTCATTTAGTAATGTATTACATATTTATTATACACCAAACAGCATTAGCTACCTTACAATTTCATTGCCGTCATTTTTTGACGGGCAATTCGCTAGTATATATATATATAGTAAGAGACAAATCCTTATAGGCAAATGACACACACAAGATTCATAATGAAGCTACACTGCAAATGTTCTCCCAAGCACCACCTAGTGGTGATCATCTGGTTTTGACAGAAATTGTCCATTTTGGACTGCTTGGTAAAAATGTTGCACAAAGTAAACCATTACCAGTAAATATAATGTACATTTTAATCTTCAGAAGTGAATGGCATAAAGGTAACACAAGTAAAGAAAATATTTGTGAAATATGTACATAAAACACATACAGATATACATAAATATAAAGTCAAAGAAACTTATTCATAGAACAGAGAAACTATATAATTACTTCAACTGGCCCACTCGGCAATCTCTTTTTACTTCATAGAGTTGTGCACAAAAGAGAAAAACACCAATTTGTTTGGAGCTGTATTATTATTATATACATAGGACAAGACACAGTTTTAGCATTCATTGTCCAACCTCAAACTCTGGCTTCTGCAATTAGTATATGCAATTAAACTTTGGGCTTGATCTCCCAAACGGTTATAAGGAAATCCATATATGGACTCGCTGCTCACAGTGCCTACGGATGTAGCTGCTTACTTTATTTATTCAGGGGAGAACTGCCTTATAATTTGTGGTTGAACCATTCTTTTAAAAGGGATCAGACCAATATAGTTTACAATATTTCTAATATTATATATTTCTGTTCAGTCTTTTCCAATTCTCTATGGATCTCAGCTCACCAGGCACATCTGTCAGCCACTGCCCCTCTGAGCTCCATCAAGCTCATGTTCATTGCTTTGATTACCTCATCTATCTATCTCCGCCTCTTCCGTCCCCTTCTTCTTGTGCCTTCAATCTTAGTCAGCATCGGAGTCTTTTCATTATATGTCCAATATATTTAGTTTTAGCCTCATGATAGATTGGATCTTCTTGCAGTCCAAGAAACTCTAAGCAGTTTTCTCCAACACCACAATTCAAATGCATCAATTATATGGTGCTCAGGATTCTTTATGGTCCAGTTCTCACATCTATATGTTACTACTGAAAATACCACAGTTCTAACTATGCTGACCTTTGTTGATAGTGATATATTTATTTTTTAATAGCATATACAGACTTGCCATATCTTTCCTCCCCAGAAGCAAACATCTTAATTTCATGGCCACAGTCATCATCTGAAGATATCTTGGAAAATAAAATCTGTAGCTGCCTTCACTTCTTCTCCATATAGGAACTGAGATTGTTGTTTCCTCTTCCTCTTTTTAAAGTTGAGCTGCAGGCCAGCTTTTGCACTCTCTTATTTCACCCTCAGCAGTAGCCCCTATAGTGACCCCCTTATTTTCAGCCATCAAAGTAGTATCATCCATGTATCTGAGGTTGTTGATATTTCTCCTATATTAATTCATGCTTTGGATTCCTCTAGACCGGCTTTAAACATGATGCAGTCTGCATATATAATAAATAAGGTGACAATATACAAGCTTGTTCCACTCTTTTCAAAATCTTGAGCCATTCGGTTGTTCCATGTTCAGTTCTGACTGTGGCTTCTTGGACCACCTACAGATTCTTCAGGAGGTGGGTTTGATGGTCTGGTATGCCTAGCTTTTTAACAACTTGCCACATTTTCGTTGAATCCACACAGTCAAAGGCTTTGGAAAAGTCTGTAAATCAGAGATACATGTGTTTTTCTCTCTTACTTTCTCTATTATCCAGCAGATATTGGCAAGCTGATTTCTTGTGCCTCTGCGAAATCCGTCTTGCACATCTGGTAATGGTAATTCACAGTCCACATATTGTTGAAGCCTAACTTAATTACATATGGAAGCAGTGGCTTTGTTTTTCTCACTCATGTTCGTTCTCTTTGTTTCCATGTTCATGAAGTCAAAACTCTTTATTTCAAACCTTTAAACTTCTTCAAAATATAAGCAGAATTTCCTACTTAAATACCTTACATGTTTTGAATTATAGACAGATGACCATGATTAGGGGATATAAATGTGAAAGATGTTATTGTTGGAGAACCTCCTATCTTTTAACAACTGATAACTGTGAAATAGAATTACATTGCTGGCATTTGAAATAAGTGCAATTGTTGGATAATTAGAGCACTGTTTGGCACTGCCTTTTTTGGGGATTAGTATATAGACTGACCTTTTCCAATCTAATAGCCATTGTTGAGCTTTCAAAATTTGTTGCATATTGCAAGCAACACTTTCCCAGCATCATCTTCTAGGATCTTGAACAGTTCAGATGGTGTTCATCAAATCCTGCAGCCTTTTTGTCAGCAAGACTTCCTAGAGACCATCTCACTTTACTCCAGCTCAGGCGACAAAATATTGAGGTTATCAATGCTGTTAAGGTCCCCCCTGTATAGATCTTCTGCGTATTCTTGCCACCTCTTCGTATTTGATCTGCTTTTCCTAAACCCCTAACATTTTTTCTTTTATCACACCCACTTCGGCATAAACAGTTCCTTTGAGATTCCCAATTTTCTTGAAGAGATCTCTGAACTTTCCAATTCTGTTATCTTCTTTTATCTCTTTACATTGTTCATTATAGAATGTCTCTTCTTGCTATCCTCTGGAATTCTGCATTTGACGAACATTTTCCTACCTCCACTAACTTTCGCTCTTCCTCTTTCCTGGGCTACTTTCAAAGCCTTATCAGACAGCCAGTTTGCCTTTTTTCTGTTTTTTTTTTAGGGATATTCTTTGTTGCTGTTTTCTGGACAATGTCACAAACCTCTGTCCAAAGTTAGTCAGGCATTATATATTCAATATCTAGTCCCTTAAATCTAATATTTACCTCCACTACATATTCACTGGGAATATTATTTATTTCATAACTGCTTGTTCTGAGGATGTTCGCTCTTTTCTTCAGTTTAGTTATTAACATTGCTAAAACAAGCTCATGATATGAGCCGCAGTCAGCTCCAGGGCTGTTAACTATATAGTGCTCCTCCATCTTTGGCTACAAAGTACAGTATAAAGTCAATCTGATTTCTACATTGTCCATCTGGTGATGCCCATGTATAGAGATGTCTCAGAGGCTGTTGGGAAAGGGTGTTTACTATGACCAGAGAATTATGATGACACAATTCTACTAATCCGTGACCTGCTTCATGTTGTACTCAATGTCCAAACTTGTCAGTTATTCCAGAGATTTTTTTGGTTCCCTACTTTAGCATTCCAAACTCCCATGATAAGAGGAATATCTACATAGAATTGGACAACTTCAACCGCCTCGGTACCCATGGCTGGAGCATAGATTTGGATCACTGTGATGTTACCCTCATCAATAGGTCCTTTAGTTCCTCCTTATGGAATTTGAATTGAAATCATTCTGTCATTTATTGGGGTTGTTGAATACCCTCTTAGAACTGGATAACTTCAGCCTCTTCCGTTTAGTGACCCTACAGGTCTTAGCTCACAGCAAGTACACAAGCCCCTTCACCATGACAAGATTGTGATCCAAAAAGAGGTATATGATGTCTATATTTATTTATTTATTTTTATTTTGTATTTATTTGGGGGGGGGGGTTGTATTTTTACTACCAAGTACCTATGTGCTCTGGCTTCTTCATCTTGAGCAGTGACATGCAAATAGCTTTTTTTGTTTAGGAGTAGCAAAAGTGGTAAAATCTATATGAAACATATATAGTGGTGGATTAATTGGTAATATAGATATATATATAATGAGTATGTGTGTTTTAGAGTATAAGACAGTGATTTGCTCATTGGAGAAATACAATGTACTGTGTATTGTTGTCAGACATCTCTCCCACACCCTAGAGAACAGGTTGCATGGGAAGTGTCTGTATTATTTACTAGACAGCTAGCTCAGACTGAAACTCAAGATCAGTGATGGGCAACATGCGTTTTTCAGTTATACTTCAATAATTAAATATAGTTAAAATGCCATAATTACTACAAAATTGATAACTTGCTATTTTCTTACCAAGACTAGTGCAGCAATGTTAAATACTAGCCATCTTGAGGGTTGATCCATGGAGCAATCAAAGTGATGTGAATGGCTGCACCTTAATTTCCCCCCACAGAATATCCACCATCACAGGTTATGGAAAGTATTTTGCATGCCCTGCAAACCTTTGTGAACCTAGGGTATAGACTCAATACTACATGTCAGGCATGAAACCAGGTACATCATGTTTAATAATAATACTGAAGCTCTATGGAATGTTTTCATATGAAAAATAAGTATAAGAATTACATTTCCAATATAAATGAAAGAAGAGAAGCAATACATTAAATATATTAAATATTCACCTGGATAAGGTCATAAAGTGTCTTGCAGTACTGTACAGCTCTATAAATACAGATGTTAATACGATTTTATCAGGTCACCAGGACTAGCATTGTTTTATCTTACAAAATAATGGCAGTGTTTTCTATTTGAATTTGTGCAAAGAAAGAATAAAGCCTACAGTGAAAACAGTCTGGTCAATTAATGTGGCATTGCATACTGAAAATAGGTTTGTAGTACAATATCTTATTTAAAAGACTTGATTTATTTGTCTAGCAAATTTAGGGCGTCAGATGCAATAGTTGAAAAGTATACAGTCAATTTTAGATCTTTACTTTTTTTTTTAAATACTTTTACTAAATTAAGAAGAATGGGGGCAACTATTATTGACAACACATTCATAATTTTAAGATACATTTGAATTATGCAACAGAATAGAATTATGGAAACAAAATGTATGTTTCTGGGAAGCAACCTTCATTTCATAAAGAACATTTATACAGAGGTTACTGACAATTAATTGTGTATCTTCAATCACCTTACTTTGTGTCATGACCAAATATACCACACCCACACTCATGTATTAACCATGAAGATGCATTTATTCCACCCATTCAGTATTTCCACATAATGTTTTTCTTAAATACTTACACAATAGTTGAAAATAGAACACAATTATAAAAGGTACACCTTTTAGGACCAATAGCATACACCACTGTTACTTTCAATAAAATGTAACTTTTATTTAATAATACTTTAAATACCCAAACGGTTTACATCACATATATAGTTGTGAGCATGCGAGCCCGCTCGAGCCGTTGCTAATGCTTGCGGGCTCGCAAAGCGAGGGCCGCAGTTGCTGGCAAGGAGCGCCAAAGGCGCTCCTTGCCAGCAACTGAGGCCCTCGCGGTGTATTCACCACACACTGTGAGCTGACAGCACAGTGAGGAGCAGAAATCTGCAGCGTCCAGAAGGAGGCGGTGGGCGGGACCAGAAGAACGGTGGGGCGAAGCTGGAGATGAAGTGGGCAGAGGTGGATGTGTATAGGGCGCCGTTGCTGAGGGCGTGCCTTAAGTGAGATGGGCGGGACTCTAGATGCACCGGGAGCGGTTGAATGTGCGGCTGTTGGTGCAGTTTGCGGGTTGATTTCAAGTAGGAGGGGCTGGAGATGGGGTTGGGCGGGACTCCAGATGCTCTGTGCGGGGTTGTAGTTGCAATCGACGGTACTGGAAGAGCAGTGGGCGGGATTGGAGGTGCAGTGGGCGGGGACGCTGTACTGTGCATGCCCAAGGCCTCGGCAGGAAGGGGCCCTCTCACAAGGCCTCTCATTTTCTGGCTTCAGCGTGGCCTCTTCAGGAGTCGGCACAAGGTCTGAGCGTGTGGGTGATTATTTACTATGGTATGACAGGGTGCTGGGCTGCCTGCACAAAAGGTGAGTGCAGGGCATGGCCAGGGTGGGCATGGGAAGTGTAACTAATGTGAGGCCATGAGCAGTGCCCACTAATATCTATAGAGGGTATCAGCATTGCATTATTATATACTGGCAAGTATTGGGTTAATAGTGGGTCCTAGGAGCCAGGCAGGATAGTTAGGAGCCAGCTACTGGTTATAATCAGTGGCACTGATGGTATCAGCATTGTATCACATATATAGTTGTGAGCAGGCAAGCCAGCTAGAGCTGTTGCTCATGCTTGCGGGCTCGCGAAGCAAGGGCCGCAGTTGCTGGCAACGGTTTGGTCTCGCGCACGCACACTATTACACTGCACACATTCATCCCGCTTACACAGCAGCTCCACACCACTAATGCTGCAGCAACATCAAAACAGATTTCCAGCTCTTCAACACAATGCTTCAAAATAGGTAAAGTATATTAATTTATTAATGTATTATATATTTCATTATTATACACCAAACAGCATTAGCTACCTTACAATTTCATTGCCGTCATTTTTTGACGGGCAATTCTCTAGTTAAAAATAAAGCTCACGATTGAAAGATAAAAAGAGGAAAGCAAAAATGCACAAATATTAATATAATTTTAGACGTTAATATCTGATTTTTATATTTTGGACAGCATATCCGTTGGTGTATGGGGTTAAACTTGTAATAACCTGATATTGTAAAAATAGCGATTTCCAGAAAAACATTTACTTCTCCTTCATAGACTATTCTAAAGCCTTTGACTGTGTGGCAAGTTTTTAAGAGATTGGAGTACCAGAACATGTCATCCGTCTCCTGAAGAATTTGTATGTGGACCAAGAACCGAATATGGGACAATGGTTCAAAAATCGGAAAAGGTGTGTAACAAGGTTGTATACATTGTCACCTTATTTATTCAACGTATTCATAGAGTACATAATGGGTAAGGCCGGGCTGGAAAGCTGGAACCAATATAGCTGGAAGAAATATCAACAACCTCATATATTCTGATGATACGTTGATGGCTGAAAGTGAGGAGGAACTAAAGGACCTATTGATGAGGGTAAAAGAAGAGATTGCAAAAGCTGGCCTGCTGCTCAACCTTAAAAAGACGAAGATCATGGCAAATGGCAATCTCAGTTCCTGGCAAAAAGAAGAGGAAGAAGTGGAGGCAGTGACAGATTTTATTTACCTGGGATCCAAGATCTCTTCAGATGGTGACTGTAGCCATAGGAAAGCTATGGCAAGCTTGGACAAGCTAGTAAAAAGTAAAGATATTAAACCATTAACAAAAGTCTGCGTAGTTAGACCTATGATATCTCCAGTAGTAACATAAGGATGTGAGAGCTGGACCATAAAGAAGTCTGAGCGCTGTAGAATTGACACCTTTAAATTTTGGTGCTGGCGAAAACTACTTAGAGTGCCTTGGACTGCAAGAAGATCCAATAAATCAGTACTTAAGGAAATCAGGACAAACTTTTCACTAGAAGGTATGATCATGAGGCTGAAGCTCAAATATTTTGGCAATATCATGAGATGGCAAGATTCCCTGGAGAAGACTCTGATGCTGGGAAAGATTGAAGGCACAAGAAGAAAGGGACAACAGAGGAGGAGATGGATAAATGAGGTCACTGAAGCAATGAACGGGAACTTGATTGAGCTCAGAGGGGCAGTGACCGAGCGATGTGCCTGGCATGCTGCAGTCCATAGGATCACAGACGCAACTGAACAACTAAAAACAACAATAAAAATAATCCAACAAAAAATGGGTCTCTAAAATTCCCTGAACTGTAATAAATCAAATAATGTATATCTAATCAGTGCTTGTTCATAGAGATTGCTATCACAGTAATAAAACTCTTTAAATGGCAACACATTAGCTACAGAGTATCTAAACACAAGTTACCCAGATTAATTCACAATTAAAAGTTACCAAATGACTAAAGGATAGTGTTAAATCCATTGTTAGCTAAAGATCACATATAACAATCTCCCTCACAGCCAGTTGTCTCTTAGATGGAGGGTAAACCTCATTACTGTTTTTCTTGGGGCAATCTCCATCACAGACGATCATTATAGAATAATACCTCACGGAAGAAAGATACCCTCATCACGGTTTACCTTGGGTTGACCTATACTTAGTATAATTCTTAATTCTTGATAGTCTCAAGCTTGAGTAGTAAGCGTTAGTCTTTCCCCAACTCGGTCTCTCTTTGTGACACTTACGCAACCCGATGCGAGTTTCATTAGTACAAACAGCAGTAACTCATCAGAGGTGAGTGTCCTTTGAAGCTGCCCGCTACATAAACAGCAAGGTGTATCTTCTTAAATCTCACATCAGCAGTTTAATGTGAGTTGTTTTAAAATATGCTTTGCTTCAAGTTGCTTGTATTTTCTAATTTTCTCACATATCAACAATGATTATTCATTAGATCATACTCCTATTTAGGAGATTCCAGCATTCAGTTCTCTGCAAAGATGAATTTGTGAAAGGGTAACTCTTTTTTTGCTTATGCTCACTGCACGGAGCGTTGCTGTGGATCTGTCTGGGGTCTTCCAGTAATCCATGTGATTTATTAACTTCCCAGTGAAGAATGCACGCATTTCAAAAATTCAAATAGGATATCTTTACAGTGGTGTGCTCCAAATAGTACTGAATTAAGTGGCCCTTGCATGGGAAGTGTCTGTATATAAAGAGTCACCTATAGAATGTCTATCAATATTTAGTTACTGTTAAAAGAGATTGTTGTGCCAATTTTTATTTCCTAATTGTTATTAATTCTTTCACCTATTTATACTATAACCACACTATGGTTATGGATTGTCTTTTGCACCTACATCACACAGGACGGTAATAGCAATAATAGCATTTGCACTATCCTTTTATACCACTAGAATATTTTAATTTTTGTAACATAGGGTGTTATTTACAAAATAAAATACAATATTAACATATTGCAATAGAATGGAGGGCCCTGTCATTAAGCTTCAAATCTTACGTTCATGGTGCAAAGCATCTTATATTCTGTTGGGACAAAGTGACAGTTTACTTCCTGCCACATGTTGAATGTACATCTCATACCTAAAGGACCTAACAAGATTTTGCAAGAGAGTGTCACTGAGATCATGTAACTTGCACTCACTCTCCTGAAGAGCCTTTGGAAAATTATGATGGTTTTAGTGGATTACTGGATAATCAACAGTGTGATTTGGACACTTAAAGAGCTTTTTCAGCCTAATAGAGGGCTGCACACCTGTTCACAGAGAAAAATTATGTGGTTTAGTACAGTTCAGATAGTTGCCAGAGGGATTAGTCGACCAGCCTACGCTTAAGAATGTAGGCATTATTTTCTCAGCCTGTTCAAGGTGTCTGTTTTGAACATATTACAACAAGGCTTCAAAAAATAGTATAGTACAGGCCATAAAGTTGTGCAAACTTCTCAAAGAGTGTAATTTCCCACCTTAATACTGCATGGTGATCACAGCTCTATATCATGCTCTCAAGGCTGAAAGTAGTGAAATAGTTTTTTACTCCTCACAAAAAAATATTCAAGAACAGATAGAACCCATTAACTCCATTTTTATTTTCCCTACACATAGAAAGTTAGATAACACTATAAGAAATGACTTTGATATCACAGATGCTGACAATATTCTTTCCATCACTAGTGAATATATGTGGTTTTCCAATTAACTTCAGTGGTTCTATGAACCTGAGAAGCTCAGAAGTCTAAAGATTATTATTATAATCTTCATTCAGTGGGCAATAAAAAATTATAATCTATCCTGTCTCCACAAAAACATGCACCATGGTTGACCTGTAGGAAGAGAAAAAAACACCATACTCATTACACCATGCATCAATGACCCAGTGTATTCAGTATGTATACCATATAATGCAAAGTTATAAAAAATGAATGGGTTTTGATAAATTACAAAAAAAAAATGTGTTATTTCATACAGAAATCTATTTTATTATAGAAAAACCCTTATATTCAGGATGGGAAAATCAAGCTCTTACTAGACCAAGACAGTATTGAATACACTTTTAGAGAATATTACACAAAACAATATAAAAATACTCCAAAAACTAATGATAAACCAACATTTTTTTAGAGAAAATACAAGAATATCTTAAAAGAGCAAATCTTCCTCAAATTTCACAAATCACAAAACCAATCACTAATATCTCCTCTTTAATAAAACCATATCCAAAGTGTTAAAAACTATACCATTTCAAAAGCTACAGGTCATGATGGCTTCACAAATGCTTAATTTAAAAGATTTCCCAACATACTTATATTTTATCCTTCGTCAATGTTCTATTACAAGAAAAAAATATACTATCAGAAATGCCGAAAGCCTTTCCGAAAAATAGTTTGATATCCGCAGAAAAGAGAAACGTATAGACCCATGCCCTTATAAATGCAGACCTTAACATTTTTGCTAAATTAATAGTCAATAGACTGAATCCAATACTGACTCAGATCATCCAACCAGACCAACTAGGTTTTAAACCCACTATACAAGACCAAGACAATATGACATAACATTGTCCTTATATGGTCCCCCAACAGCAGAACAGACCCTACAATATCCCTAGCTCTTAATGCTGAAAAAGTGCTTGACAGATTTCTCTTGCCTTTTCTACATTAACAGTTAAGGGTTTTGCAAAATAATTCTTTAATTAAATTTTTTATTGATCTCTTACAGCCTCTTTACTACTACCAAACTCAAATAGAGGCAGCTTCCAAATATATAATGGAACTTGACAAGGCTGTCCGTTATTCACTTCTTTTTGCCTTAACACTTGAACCTCTACTTAACTATATTAGAATAAACTCCCAAATTACAGGAACTTTACAAGGAAACACTAATATGAAACATTAGCATATGCAGATGACAGAATGCTCTCATTGACAAATTCTTTAAAATCCCTTCCATATATAATGGAAGAACTCAAGACATGCTCCCATCTTTCAGGCTTCAAAATAAATTCAACTAAATCAGAAATTCTCTCCATTTATGTTCATCAACACAATCAAATTAATTGAATTGCACTTCATATTCTGTTTTAAAGAACACTATTTAAAATATCTAGTTGTCCATCTTACATAGGAAAACTTTGATTTATATAAAGCAAACTATAACCCCTTGCTAAAAACAAATAGAACAACATTTTAACAATTGATCTCCCAGCTTTACACATTGCTTCAAACAGCAGAAAATACACCTCTTCCCCAAATAGCTCAATGGGAAAAAAAGCCCAGGAGAAACCCTTGACTCCGAAGACTGGCAAAAAATATGGGAAATTTATAATTCAATCTCCTTATGTTCTAATTTAAAGAACAATCTTACAAGCTCAACAGCCTCAAAAAAACAATATATCATCACACATATAATGAAAAAAAAAACTAGGAAGATGGCCATTGGTTTGTTACTTTAGATACATACCAAATCCCCCAAGAGGCATTAAAACTGCCTTCAAGAAATGAACCAACTAAACAACACATACAGCGGTCAATACATTTTGCTTTCTCATAAAAAAAAAATATTTATTTATTTCTTGTTTGCCCTCTTAGCAGGTTGACCAGCACATCACAAAGGATGGCAAACAATATTTCACATTTACATCATGACATTTTGTCTTCTTTTTTTGTACTTTAGCCCTGACTACAAGTATTAACGCCTATAGCCTATATTTGTGACAGGGGAGGAGGCTATAAAAACCACGCTCTACCTATCAGATGCACATTTTTAATTAACTTTTCCCCTCTCATCCTTCCCTGTTTTTTAAATCCTTCATCTTTTGGTTTGCCCTCTTAGCATACAGTATGGCAAACAATTTTTCACACGTACAGTGGGGAGAAAAAGTATTTGATCCCCTGCTGATTTTGAACGTTTGTCCACTGACAAAGAAATGATCGGTCTATACTTTTAATGGTAGGTGTATTTTAACAGTGAGAGACAGATTAACAAAAAAAAAAAAACAAGAAAAACGCATGTCAAAAAAGTTATAAATTGATTTGCTGGTCAGTGACGAAAATAAGTATTTGATCCCCTATCAGTCAGCAAGATTTCTGGCTCCTGGGTGTCTTTTATATAGGTAATGAGCTGAGATTAGGAGCACTCTCTTAAAAGTAGTGCTCCTAATCTTACCTCGTTACCTGTATATAAGACACCTGTCTACAGAAGCAGTCAGATTCCAAACTCTCCACCATGGCTAAGACCAAACAGCTGTCCAAGGATGTCAGGGACAAGATTGTAGACCCACACAAGGCTGTAATGGGCTATAAGACCATCGCCAACAGCTTGGTGAGAAGGTGACAACAGTTGGTGTGATTATTCGCGAATGGAAGAAACACAAAATAACTGCCAGTCTCCCTCGGTCTGATGCTCCATGCAAGATCTCACCTTGTGGAGTTTCAATGATCATGAGAACGGTGAGGAATCAGCCCAGAACTACATGGGAGGATCTTGTTAATGATCACCAGGCAGCTGGTATCATGGTCACCAAGAAAACAATTGGTAACAAACTACGATGTGAAGGACTGAAATCCTGCAGCGCCCGCCATGTCCCCCTGTTCAAGAAAGCACATGTACAGGCTCGTCTGACGTTTGCAAAGGAACATCTGAATGATTCAGAGGAGAACTAGTTGAAAGTGTTGTGGTCAGATGAGACCAAAATCAAACTCTTTGGCATCAACTCAACTCGCCGTGTTTGGAGGAGGAGGAATGCTGCCTATGACCCCAAGAACACCATCCCCACCGTCAAACATGGAGGTGGAAACATTATGCTTTGTGGGTATTTTTCTGCTAAGAGAACAGGACAACTGCACCCCATCAAAGGGACGATGGACGGGTGCCATGTACCGTCAAATCTTGGATGAGAATCTTCTTCCCTCGGCCAGGGCATTGTAAATGGGTCAAAGATGGGTATTCCAGCATGACAATGACCCAAAACACCCAGCCAAGGCAACAAAGGAGTGGCTCAAAAAGAAGCACATTAAGGTCCTGGAGTAGCCTAGCCAGTCTCCAGACCTTACTCCCTTAGAAAATCTGTTGAGGGAGCTGAAGATTCAAGTTGCCAAACAACAACCTAAAAACCTTAATGACTCAGTTGACAAACATTGTGTGTATAATATATATATATATATATATATATATATATATATATATATATATATAGCTGATAAATTGCAGAGTGCACTAATTGTGCCCAGGTGAGCGGGGTGTGGCTTGACTGTTAAACTAGTATAAAAGGTTTGTGAGCTGTTTTAGAGCTGTTTGCAAGTGGATGTTCCTTTACAGGTAAAGGCTGATAAATTGCAGAGTGCACTAACTGTGCACAGATGAGAGGGTGTGGCTTTACTGTTAAACTAGTATAAAAGGTTTGTGAGCTGTTTGGGGCTGTTTGCAAGTGGATTTACCTTACAAGTAAAGGCTGATAAATCGCAGAGTGCACTAATCGTGCCCAGGTGAGAAGGCAGACGTTAATATAAACAGGAGAAGGGGCGAACTTGTGAGCTTGCGAACATTTTCAGTATCAATTCTAGTAAGAGCGTAGGAGTTTAAATAAAAGGAGGGACTTCAAAGAAAAGGGAGGGCAGATTTATAGTGCAAAGGAGGAAAACTTTTTACAAATATATTATTTTATATTCTTTATTTTTCCCACTGAAATTTTTTAGAAAATAATAATTATGAGTCAGTCCAGTGGCAACCTCACTCAGTGTACATCCTGTCATATGTATGCAATACTGGAACAGATGATCCAGGGTCCATACCTCGGTGAGAGGTGTGAGCATGTTGCCTTTCTGGAAGCTCAAACTGGAGATCTGGAGAGGAGAATTGCAGCACTTAGTGATATTGCTCCACTGGAAAGGGGGTTGGTGCTCACTGACCACAGTTTAGCTGGGCCTAGCATGGAGGGTGGAGCTGGGGCTAGTGACGATGTCCAGGGAGGTAGCTGGGTTACAGTTAGAAGGGGAATCAGGGGGAACAGGAGGAGGCAGGCCAGTTCTGAGTTGGCAAACCCCAACAGATTTGCCAGATTGAGTGAAACTGTTGGGGGATGTCAATTCAGGAATGGCAATGCCAGATATAGCTGTTCCCTCTAACAGACAGGAGAACAGATCTACTGGACGAGTGGGAGGGCAGAATAGGCAGAGCAATAGGGGACTCTATTATTAGGAAGGTAGACAGGGTTATTTGTCACTCAGATGCCAGCAATCAAACAGTTTGCTGTCTCCCGTGTGCTCAGGTTTATCATGTTGTGGATCGGGTAGACAAATTATTTGGACTAGCTAGAAATAAACCGACGGTCTTGGTACATATTGGTACTAATGACAAAGTTAGCGGAAGATGGAGTGTCCTAAAGAATGATTTTAGAGAACTAGGTAATAAGCTGAAGGCAAGGACCTCCAAGGTAGTATTTTCTGAGATACTACCAGTGCCACATGCTAGCCCAGGGAGGCAGAAGGAGCTTAGTTAATGCGTGGCTAAAGATTTGGTGCACTAAGGAAGGGTTTGGGTTTTTAGAGCACTGGGCTGATTTCTCACTTCCTTACAATCTCTACAGCAAGGATGGATTGCACCTTAATGATGAGTGTAGAAAGTGTAGAGGGTATAAGGGATGAATTAACAACTCATAGGGGAGGAGATGGGGGAGGGGTAGTAAAGTCAATAGGGAGGTAGTACTAAGTAACTCAAGTACAGTGGCAGGCACTTCAGAACTAAAGACTCATAACATAAGGTGTATGCTTGCTAATGCCAGAAGCTTGCCAGGAAAAATGGGAGAGTTATAATTATTAGCAATTAATGAAAAATGGGATTTAATATGCATTACCGAAACGTGGTGGGATGAATCTCATGACTGGACTGTTAATCTGCATGGTTATAATCTATTTAGGAAAGATAGAGGCAATGGTAAAAGAGGAGGAGGGATTTGTCTGTATGTTAAGCCTGAATTTAAGCCTATAGTCAGAGAAGATATTTATGGTGGACCTAGTGATAAAGTTGAATGTTTGTGGCTGAGGGAAATAGCGGAGCAGCAAATTCCAAAAGAATATTAGTAGGCGTATGCTATAAACCCCCAAATATAGCTGAAAGTGAAGAAATACAATTATTGTTACAGATTGGAAATGCAGCTAAGCATGGGCAAGTTCTAATAATGGGAGATTTGAATTACCCTGAAATAAACTGGATAAATGAGACCAGCAGTTCAGCTAAGGGGAGCAGGTTCTTGAGTACACTCAGGGATCATTATCTGGCCCAGGGTATACAAGAGCCTACTAGAAATGAAGCTATCTTAGATTTAGTCATCACAAATAATATTGATATAGTATCTAATGTTGGAATAGGGCAACCCTTGGGAAACAGTGATCACAACACAGTCTCATTTGAGATTTAATTAAAAAAACAAAATTTTAAGGGGCCAACAAAAACTCTTAATTTTAAAAGGGCAGATTTTAATGGTCAGCAATACAAAGTATAGACTGGGACAGAGAACTGATAGGTAAAAATACTGAACATAAATGGACAACATTAAAATCCTTACTAAATATACATACACATCGGCATATACCATGTGGGAATAAAAGTAAAAGGAGTAAATCCCATCCAATGTGGCTTAACAATGGTTTAAAGATCAAGATAAGGAGTAAAAAGAAGGCATTTAAATTATACAAACAAGAGGGGACAGAGACTGCTTTACGGGAGTACAAGGAAATCAACAAGGCTTGCAAAAGCGCTATTAGACTGGCTAAAATAGAAAACGAAAAATTAATTGCAAAAGAGAGTAAGACTAACCCTAAAATATTTTTTAAGTATATTAATGGGAAGAAAGCGAGGAAGGAAGCTATAGAAACATTAGAATGTGAAACAGGCCATATGAAAATTAGTGACCAGGAAAAGGCAGATGAGCTAAATAGGTTTTTTTCTTCGGTATACACAAGGGAGGTACCAGTGGTTGGGACACTGTAACATAATGGGGCTACACTACCTTTGCCAAATAATTGGTTAGTAATCCAAAAGAGGTTGGAAAAAATAAATGTTAATAAAGCCCCGGGTCCTGATGGAATACATCCAAGGGTACTAAGGGAACTGGGTTCTGTAATAGCCAAACCATTATATTTAATTTTTCAAGATTCACTCAACACAGGGTCTCTACGAGATGACTGGAGAAAAGCTGATGTGATACCTATATTTAAAAAGGGAGCAAGAGCAAATCCGGGGAATTATAGACCAGTGAGCCTCACTTCTGTAGTGGGGAAGCTTTTAGAAGGGTTAATAAGGGATAATATACAAGAATATGTCTATTTGAACAGGATTATAAGTAGGAGTCAACATGGATTCATGATGGATAGGTCATGTCAAACAAATATAATTAGTTTTTATGAGGAGGTTAGTAGGAACCTGGATCAAGGCAACTCAGTGGATGTAGTGTTTTGGGATTTTGCAAAGGCTTTTGATACAGTGCCACATGGGAGACTATTGTGCAAACTAAGAGATACAGGAATTGCATCTGCTCATGGATTGAGAGCTGGCTAAAAGACAGGAAGCAAAGGGTTGTGGTAAATGGAACATACTCCGATTGGACTAATGTGGTAAGTGGGGTTCCTCAGGGTTCAGTATTAGGTCCTCTCCTTTTAAACATATTTATTAATGACTTAGAGGTAGGATTGGAGGGTGGTGTCTCCATTTTCGCTGATGACACAAAGTTGTGCAAGGTAATTAAATCAGATAATGATGCGCTTTCCCTCCAAAGGGATTTACATAAAATTGAGGAATGGGTATCTAAATGGCAGATGAGATTTAATATGAATAAATGTAAAGTTATGCATCTGGGAAGGAAAAATACCCATGCAATTTATAATCCTAATGGAGCAAATCTAGGTGTATCAGATATTGAAAGGGATTTGGGAGTGCTTGTGGACAACCATCTAGGTAACAGTGCTCAAAGCCAAGCAGCAGCTGCAAAGGCAAATAAAATATTAGCATGTATTAAGAAGGGTATAGAAGCAAGGGAAGCAAATATAATTCTGCCACTATACAAATCTCTAGTATGCCCTCATTTGGAATATGGAGTACAATTTTGGGCACCACTTCATAAAAAGGACATTTTAGAGCTGGAAAAGGTACAGAGGAGGGCAACAAAACTAATAAGGGGAATGGAGGGGCTAAGTTATGAAGAAAGACTATTACTTAGACTTATTTTCTCTAGAAAAATTGTGTCTGAGAGGAGATATGATTACCTTATATAAATACATCCAGGGTCAGTATAAAGATTTGTCAAGAGAGCTTTTTGTGCCAAGAGGTTTTCAATGGACAAGAGGACATCCCTTCAGGTTAGAAGTAAAAAGATTCCACCCTAAAGAAAGAAAAGGGTTCTTCACAGTAAGGGTGGTTAATCTGTGGAATTCTCTACCAGAGGAGGTGGTGACAGCAGATTCGATAGATAACTATAAAAAGGGGACTGGATTTATTTCTAATTAAAAAGGGAATTCAGGGTTATCATGGATAATTAGAGAGACAGTATCGATCCAGGGAGAAATCCGAACGCCAGTATCTGGGGTCAGGAAGGATTTTTTTTTTTCCTTTGAGACGATTGGCTAAGTCTTACTTGGGGGGTTTTCTGTTTGCCTTCCTCTGGATTAATAATTACAAATAAAAAAATAAAAAAATTAAATAACTGATTCATAATTAATTAACTGATTAATTAATATTTAATCTGCATATTGCAGATCAGAGGAGATCTTAAAAGGTTAAACTTGATGGACTGGAAGTCTTTTTTCAACCTTAATTACTTTAGATAACCACTCGCAGCCTCTAATAACTTTAAGATAATCTGGACAAATGTGAGAATATAATTTCATTGCTGTATACCTTAATAAATATCAGTATATTGCGGTATTTAAATAATTACCATACTGATAAAAAATATAATTGTTTTGTTTGGGGGCTCTAAATGGGAAAGTGCTTTGAACCCAAAATGTTATTTTTGCCTACATTACAAGACCTAAGCGGCAAACAATTACGGTACTATTTTGTATCTACTACAAACGAAAATCAAACAATTAAAATAAAATGCCAAGCCAGAGTCTTAGATCACATATAACCTGACGCTACTCGTCTGATACCATCTCCCCTGCTGCCCTGTTATACTGTGTCCTGTACTTCAGCAACACCCCAAGACCTTGCAAAAGACATAAAGGTAGCATGGAATTTAATTATCTCCCCCAACTATAGACCATACCCCTGTTCCATTTTTCTTCCTTTGACGTCCACTTCATAAGATACTACTTACCCCTCTCTCTACATACAACTATGATCTATCACCCTTCCAGGCCATTCTCACAATTATTTGACTACTTTGCCTCCTGGTTTCCTCAGTTCTAACATTCCCACTCTCATTTTGGGTGACCTCAACAGATGTGTTGATATTCCAGATGCCTCTGCCAACAGCTCACCTCCTTTCTGACCTTCTTCTTTGGCCTTTCATAGAGGACCACCTCTGTTTCACACTGAGGGCCACTCCATTAATCTAGTCTGCTCACAGCTCTGTGATGACTCTCTACCCTCTCCCATCATGCAGTCTTACCATAACCCACTCTCAACTCCCTTCTCCACAACCCTTTCAGAAAACTCCACAACATAGACCTACAGCAACTTGCCATCTCACAACAACCTCTTCTCCATAACTTTACCACAATCTCAAGCCCAGATGTACACTTTCTAAAACTCTAGCCTGTCCTTACTACCATTTGTTATGCTTATCGCATGCATCCAGGATCACAGCACACAAAGAACACAAGATATCTTCAAAAGTGCTCCCACACTGAAGGTCATGCCTGGAGAATTTTTTTTATAATTAGTCAGACTCCTTGCACAATATATTTATGCTGCCATCTTAGACTTCAGCCCTTTAGTTCTCCAAACACACCACTTCCTTTTCCTCGCTCATTGCAACACCGTCATCCGTTTCCAAACACCTCTTTTAGGAGATCTAAATTGTGTTCATTCATAACCCAAATTAACCCCCATTTGTTTATTACCTTGACTCTTTGTGAATGCACTCTCCCTCCCCTTTTCAATTCCCCCTCCTATGCAATTTCTAACCTAATGCTTGTCTTCACGGAATTCACCTCCATTACCCATCTGCATACCTTCTGACTCCCCACAACCAATCCCCTCCCTGCCCCTCTCCACTCTAGATTTATGGAGCCACACATATTCCTTACAGCTGATCAATTAGCAACTCCTTCTAACTATTCTTAATTAATCCTTTACACAATGTTTCCTTGTGCCCTATCCTTCCGAATTACCTCCTGTATTTTCCTAAGGGTCTTCTTTGCAACTTCTACACATCATGTTTCCAACCCATCCTTCTCTCCTTCCATGCTCTCCTCTCCTCTTTTATGCTCCAATGAGCTACTCTCCTTCCTCTAGGCACTACCTCCTCCCTCTTCTACAGCTCAAAAGCAGAAACACATCTGCAAGTCCCCTTCCCATCTCCTCTGTCCTTCTTCCTCTGGCTTCTGGAGATTTTTCTCTTAACCCAATCCCCTCACCTGAAATTCCCATTTGCAGGTAATATTTTCTGACCACTAGGGGCAGATAACATATCACACACAATAGCCATTCACCTCAAATGACTTCTGTCATATCCCTCTCCTACTAAATAAAAACCTTTCTAACTTTGCGTACCTCCTACCTGATTAAACTATCACTCCCTTCCTTACTCCTGCTAGTCCTTATTTTTATTCTTCCCCTTTCTGCCTCTCCCATTCCATTTAGATTGTATGTAGAGAGTTTCCTATCTTGTAAGGTGCTTTAAAAAAAAAAAGCACTTTATACAATGATTCTAAGCTCAAAACAGTGCCCTCCACTTTCTGCAGTTTGTTAACATTGTATCCTTCCTTGTTCTTATGCCCTGTACAGAGCTACGGAATATGTTGGTGCTATACAAATAAAAGTTAATAATAATAATAATCCTCCTTACTCATGTCTTCAATCTCTCTCCGTATATTGTATATATTGGTTTGAGCCATATATTTTTAACCACTCCTTCACTGACTTTTATTGTGCACTTCCCCTCCACTATTAACAACAGCCACTGAGGTGCATCAAGGTTTTGTTGTGGGTTTTCAGTACCATCTTTATGCTGATAAACCCAAATATATTTATCCTATCCAGACCTATCCCTACTAAACCATGACATGCCTTTCTAACATCTCTTCCTGAGTCTAAAATTATCTGAACCTTAATACACTAAATTATGCTATTGCCCCATCCACAGCTATACTTGAAATGTCCCGTTCTGTCTACAACTCCACAATCAGCCCAACCTCTCAAGTCTGTTGTCCCAGTGTCACTCGTGACTCAAAAATCTCTTTCATCCTGCCAACTCCACCTCCAGAATAACGACAAAATGTGTCCCTTCATAACACTACCTTTATTCAGATTCTTATCACGATCCTGCTTGACTACTGCAAGTAAACCTTATCCCCATTCCAGTATACAGTGTCTTGCAAAAGTATTCATCCCCCTTGACTTTTTACCTATTTTGTTACATTACAGCCTTAAGTTCAATGTTTTGTTAATCTGAATTTTATGTGATGGATCAGAACACAATAGTCTAAGTTGGTAAAGTGAAATGGGAAAAATATATACATAAAACGATTTTTTAGAAATAGAAAATTGGCATGTGCATATGTATTCACCCCCTTTGTTATGAAGCCCATAAAAAGCTCTGGTGCAACCAATTACCTTCAGAAGTCACGTAAATAGTGAAATGATGTCCACCTGTGTGCAATCTAAGTGTCACATGATCTGTCATTACATATACACACCTTTTTTGAAAGGCCCCAGAGGCTGCAACATCTAAGCAAGAGGCGCCACTAACCAAACACTGCCATGAAGACCAAGGAACTCTCCAAACAAGTAAGGGACAATGTTGTTGAGTGGCACAAGTCAGGTTTAGGTTATAAAAAAAAAAAAAAAATATATATATATATATATATATATATATATATATATATATATATATATATATAAGTCGGGCTTTATGGCAGAGTGGCCAGAAGAAAGCCATTACTTTGAGCAAAAAAATAAAATGGCACATTTCAAGTTTGCGAAAAGGCATGTGGGAGACTCCCAAAATGTATGGAGGAAGGTGCTCTGGTCTGATGAGACTAAAATTTAACTTTTCAGCCATCAAAGAAAACGTTATGTCTGGCGCAAACCCAACACATCACATCACCCAAAGAACACTATTCCCACAGTGAAACATGGTGGTGGCAGCATCATGCTGTGGGGATGTTTTTCAGCAGCCAGGACTGGGAAACTGGTCAGAGTTGAGGGAAAGATGGATGGTGCTAAATACAGGGATATTCTTGAGCAAATCCTGTAACACTGTGCGTGATTTGAGGCTAGGACGGAGGTTCACCTTCCAGCAGGACAACTGCAATGCAATTTGTTCTATCTCCAAACACACTCCAACTCAGCCTCACTTGTCTGCCCATGGTCTGAACCTCTCATGCCAAACCATTGCCTCTTCCTATGCTCACCTACAGGACTCCTCAAGTCTCCTACACAGCTTCATAAGACTCAAATCATTTAAACATTTTCTAAAAACCCAACTAAAAATCCAACTGTTCAGAAAAGCATATAAATTATATTAAACCTCCATTAACATTAGACAAAGCTATGTAACCTTGTTCTCACACATCCCCCAAACTGTAACCTCTATCCATCACCTCAAATCTCCACCAAGCCTATTACCTCCTAGATTGTAAGCATTCACAGAGCAGGGTCCTCATCTCCTCACATACCAACGCATATGCTCAAATGTGTTCCCCTGTCTTATTTTGTGTCAGATTTTATCCATATGTATTTTATCCCTATTGTTACAAATTCTGCTGCACAAATAAAACATGATAATGCAGACAAATCCAATACAAGTATAGGTTTCTTGTTTTAATAAAAAATAATGTACATATTTTTACTCCAGTCATCAAGGTTCCCCAACAGGACTAGAATATATCATTGTCTTATTTTATTAGCAGATTCAGGCAGATGTAATGTAATAAAAATAGCATTCCCATTCCACCTTTCCCCATGTTTCCTAATATTTTTACTGAAACTGACAGAAAAGATCTTAAGAGAGTGTTTTCAGTTGTTCATATGAGAAACAAGGAGACACTGACTTGTAATGTGTAAATTGCAAACAAAAACCTCATTAGGGGGTATTATTTTGACAAATATACATGTTCAATCATTTAAAAAAAAAAACAAAAAAAAAACATAAATGCCATTTTTCAACAATAGATATACCTGTCTCTTCAGGTCATCAGTCACCCTCACTGTATTTTGCAAAGGTCCTCTTGACTTTTTGACAGACATTATCTTCTAGGATGAGGGCAAAAGAAAGAGGCAGCACCCAAATAAAGTTTAGATAACAGGTAATGGTAGGAAAAAAACACAGCAAGTTTTCTGAATGCAGAATAGAAATGCAGAGATTAGAGAGGATAAACTGTAATGGGAAATATATGCAGAGAAGTGAAATTCAGAGGGTAATATATATATATATATATATATATATATATATATATATATATATATATATATATATATATATGACCCTCAACTAGACAAAAATCACTTATCGTCTGGATTAGTACATAAGAGTATTACAATGTGTATTTGTACCTCGATTTTAAAATCATAAAGGTGCAATAATATGCAAAGGAAATGTGATTTTACTTTATTTCTTTCATTGCCCACAGTCTTTTCAATTCCACTTATTTCTGGAACCTGATAACTGTTATGTAAAAATAAGAGAAAGATGACAGGCTGGGGGAAATGAAATAAAGTATTGCTGAATGTTTATGTAAAGAAAATAAAGACTGAGATATGAAAATGCATAAAAGTGAATGAATTAGTAATTCAATGAAGAGAGAAACAAATAGTGAGGGAAATGAGAAAACAGAACAAGATACAGAGAAGACATGTGAAATAAAGTAATATTATATTACAGATAGTGGGTGCAGGGTGACAGTATGAGGGGCTCTGGCCTCCGCTGCCTCTCTTATCCCAGCTGCAGAGTAAACTGTCGCTAGGATCCAAATCCTGCGATTGACTGCTACATCATCAGGAGTCGCCCGGGTATAACAGTGCGTTGCCTAGGTGACGCAAGCTCTCTATCTCTCACACGCTCTCTCCCTCAGCTGAAGGTCATGAAAGGACTATAAAACTACTTCACAGGTCCTACACTATGTTTTCCGAAACAATACATTTAAGCTGCTTAATAAACTATCTCAAAGTAGACCTTTTTATGTGCAGTACACTAAAATATATTACAGGCATTTTTTTATTGTTGTTCAGTCATTCAGTTGTGTCCGACCCTATGGACCAAAACACGCCTGGCACATCTATCTATGTCTCTGTCTGTGCTTATCCATATATTAACCCACTAGCGACTTGCCCGTCAAAAAATTACGGCAATGAAATTGTAAGGTAGCTAATGCTGTTTGGTGTATAATAATGAAATATGTAATACATTAATAAATGAATATGTAATGCTGTTTGGTGGGTAATAATGAAATATATAATACATTAATAAATGAATATACTTTACCTATTTTGAAGCATTGTGTTGAAGAGCTGACAATCTGTTTTCATGTTGCTGCAGCATTAGTGTTGTGGAGCTGCTGTGTAAGCGTGCTGAATGTGTGCAGTGTAATAGTGTGCGTGCGCGAGACGAAACCGTTACCGTAGTGGTGTACTTCCGCATTGGCCTAAAATGGCGGGATATCTGTGGAAAGCGTCTTTGCAGATTATCCGTCGGTGCTTCGTGGTGTTTTTCGAGTTTCGTGTGGTGTTTTGCGAGTGTGTTGTGGTGTTTTACGTGTTGAGAGTGCTGTAGCCTCGTTTTCGTTTTGTTCGTTGCCCATTTTTTCTCTCGCTTATCGATTTTATTAGTGTCTAAAGTGTTTTATTTTTATTTAAATGAAGGTGTAACTTGTTTTTTTGAGGTGTGTGTTGTGTGTATTTATTGTGTTTTAAATGTTTGTATGTCGGCGTGTTGCGTCCGATGTTTGCGAGGTCGTAATGTCTGGTAACGTGTCTCGTATGGTGTTTGCGTGTGTAGCCTCGTTTTCGTTTTGTTCGGCGGCCATTTTTTCTCTCGCTTAGCAAATTTTTTAGTGTCTAAACTCTTTTATTTTGAGTGAAATGAAGGTGTAAGTTGCATTTTTGAGGTCCTGGATGCTTCCTCTTGCTGTAGGTAAGCTTTTTATGTATGTGCTGTGTATTTATTGTGTTTTGAATTTTGTAATGTTCGCGAGTTGCGTCCGAGTGTTGCGTGGCCGTAATGTGTGTTAACATGTGTCGTATGTTGTTTGCGTTGGTCGTAAAATTTAGCGAGTGTCGTAATTGGTGTGTCGTTTGCGTTGCGACGTGAAGTTTGCGAGGGCCGCAGTTGCTGGCATGGAGCGCCGCCAGCAACTGAGGCCCTCGCCCAGTGCCCTCGCTACACGAGCCCGCAAGCGTTAGCAACAACTCGCATGCTCACAACTATATATGTGATAACTTTAGATTGTAAGTGTGCGAGTTCTCAATCTTGCATGGCGCTTGGGGAAAGCTCTATGGACACCGGATTCTAAGCTCAAAGACAGGGTCCTCCATCTTTGCAATGTGTTAATATTGAATTTATCTTTGCCTGGAAATTAACTTACGTATATCGCTACGGAATATGTTAGCGTTTTACAAATAAATAATAATAATAATAATACTATAGCTGTTTTGTTTAAACAGACCATAAGATTTATGTTGCCAAACAGTTCCAAATCTGAACCAGGACCTTAACTTTTAGCTGGCCTCCAGCAGTGGCAGCCATCAGCCACTAGATGGCACGGTCGAGGTTTTAGTAAATTTCCTAGCTTTAATGGTTAGGGTTTATGGTTAGGAGTTAGGGATTAGGGTTAGTGTACTGACAGAAAATATTTTTTACACTAACAAGACATTCACTAAAATCTCGGCTGTGCCACCTAGTGACCGATGGCCGCCACTGCTGGAGGGAAGATAACCGGAAAGATCCCGTACCCATGTTACTGACACAATATTTGCAAGTACAAGCACACTAACAAGGTCAGCTTGAGTAATGTTTCATCTTATCACCCAACATTTCAAATAGCTAAAGGGGGAAACCTCTATTCCTGAAACATTATGCAGTGTTAGGTCGGCACAATGTATACACTATATGTTAGACATATACACAATTAAAAGGACTCTGTTACCCCAAAATCAAGTTGTTGTTTTAAGTTATTCTTAAAGAGCAGAAAAACTGGCTGCATTTTGTGTTATCTTTTTTTTCTTCTAAAAAGTGAATAAATCATGAGAAATGTCATGTTGTTTTTTAGCTGCATTGATGTGCTAAATAAGATTAGTCAGCTTGTCTGTCTCTGTAGAGGCCAAAATAAAGACCCTCAATGTTATTTAGCAGTTGGACCCTTCTCCTGTTCTCATCAAGCACCCTGAGCATACCAAATAAGGACAATTTGGAGGTTTCAGTCTTTTAGAGCTCTGGATGCGTAAAGTGTAGTTCAAGAAAACCTTAACATGTGTGAGAACTATGTAATAGACTAATAGCAATAGTAACGTTAGTGTGTGATATGAAGATAAACAATTTTGGGGGAAAAAAAATAATAATTTATGACTTCTCAAATGTAGTATATTCCATCTTGTCCCACTTTAACACTTTGTACCGGCTTGAAGCCTGATGGGTATGCTTGTCTTATTCTGAGGTGGAATCATTGGGCAAATATGGAGAGAGAGGTGGATTTGTTTTAAAAATAAAGATATTTTAAAATGCTACACTTATCCTGTTCAGCACATGCTTGCAACAACAACTGTGAGACCTGTAATGCGGAAATATAAACTCTGCTCTCACACATATACTTGTCCCCTAGGTATCACAGATGCCTCCAATGACCAAAAGAGAAATCAATATTTTTTTTTTAGTTAAAAAAATCTTTGTTTTTTTATGTTTTTATTTCCTATGATATTTTGCTTTTAATCCGTTTTCCACCATATTTTTTTTTGTTTCATTGTCTGTACTGTTTAAACACTGAATACATTAATGATACAGATTCAAATGTAATATTTATTGTCTGTATAAGTGTAAGACAGAAAGCATTCTAAAGCAGTTGTATAATTATGTAGTTGTATCCTATGAAGGACTGAGATGTCTTTTACTAAATAAATAAAAGAATTAGATTGCCACTAGAGATGTTGCGAATAGTTCGCCGGCGGACTGTTCCCGGCGAACATAGCATGTTCGCGTTCGCGGCGAACTGCGAACATATGCGATGTTCAATCGGCCCCCTATACTTTATCATTGAGCAAACTTTGGCCCTGCAACTCAGTCAGCAGACACATTCCAGCCAATCAGCATCATACCCTGCCTTCCAGACCCTTTAACCTCATGGACAGCAGCCATTTTGGAATCATAACTAACTTGCAGTCTTACTGAGAGGAGGCTGAGTGTAGGTGATACTGCATCAATAGGGAAAACCATAGCTAGGCTACTGTACACTGTGCAATACAGTACTGAAGGACTCTTTTGATCTCTGCTGCAAGGACACCCCTGTGTCTCTTCCCCCCCTTATCATCATCCTCCCCTCACCTTAGCACCCAACCCAAACACTCCTCACACTTATCCATAACACCCATCAACCTAACACCTAACCCTAACACCCCTCACACTTATCCCTAAGACCTAACACCCCTCACACTTATTCCTAACATGCCTCACCCTAACACCCCTTACACTTATCCTTAACACCTCTCACCCTAACACCTAACCCTAATACCCCCTTACACTTATCCCGAACACCCCTTACCCTAACACCTAACCCTAACATCCCTTACCCTAACACCCATCACACTAACACTTATCCATAACACCCCTAACCCTAACACCCCTCACCCTAACCCTAACACCCCTCACACTTATCCATAACACCTAAACCTAACATCCCTTACCCTAACACCCCCCACACTTATCCCTAACATCCCTCACCCTAACACCAAACCCTAACATCCCTTACCCTAACACCCATCACACTAACACTTATCCATAACACCCCTCACCCTAACACCCCTCACCCTAACCCTAACACCCCTCACACTTATCCATAACACCTAAACCTAACATCCCTTCCCCTAACACCCATCACACTTATCCCTAACACCCCTTACACTAACACCCCTCACACTTATCCCTAACACCCCTCACCCTAACACCTAATCCTAACATCCCTTACCCTAACACCCATCACACTTATCCCTAACACCCCTCACACTTATCCCTAACACCCCTCACCCTAACCCTAACACCCCTCACACTTATCCCTAACACCTAACCCTAACATCCCTCACCCTAACACCCCCACACTTATCCCTAACACCCTCACCCTAACACCTAACCCTAACACCCCTCACACTTATCCCTAACACCCCTTACCCTAACCCTAACACCCCTCACACTTATCCCTAACACCTAACCCTAACATCCCTCACCCTAACACCCCCCACACTTATCCCTAACACCCCTCACCCTAACACCCCTCACCCTAACACCCCTCACACTTAGCCCTAACACCCCTCACACTTATCCCTAACACCTAACCCTAACATCCCTCACCCTAACACCCCCCACACTTATCCCTAACACCCCTCACCCTAACACCTAACCCTAATACCCCCTTACACTTATCCCTAACAGCCCTTACCCTAACAACCAACCCTAACATCCCTTACCCTAACACCCATCACACTTATCCTTAACACCCCTTACCCTAACCCTAACACCCCTCACACTTATCCATAACACCCATCAACCTAATACCTAACCCTAACATTCTCACACTTATCCCTAAGACCTAACACCCCTCACACTTATTCCTAACATGCCTCACCCTAACCCCCCTTACACTTATCCCTAACACCCCTCACCCTAACACCGTCCCACACTTAGCCCTAACACCACTCACCCTAACACCTAACCCCCTCACCCTTATCCCTAACACCCCTTACCCTAACACCCCTCACACTTAACCCTGTGTCTCTTTCCCCCCCTTATCATCAAGGGAGGGGGAGGATGATGAGGGAGGGGGGAAGAGACACAGGGGAGGATGATGAGGGAGGGGGGAAACAGACACAGGGGAGGATGATGAGGGAGGGGGTAAAGAGATACAGGGGCGGGTGATGAGGAAGGGGGGAAGAGACACAGGGGAGGATGATGAGGGAGGGGGGGAGACACAGGGGAAGATGATGAGGGAGGGGAAAAGAGACACAGGGGAGGATGATGAGGTAGGGGGGAAAGAGACACAGGGGAGGATGATGATGGAGGGGGGAAGAGACACAGGGGAGGATGATGAGGAAGGGGGTAAAGAGATACAGGGGAGGATGATAATGGAGGGGGATGTTAGGTTATTTATGCCCTTTATGGATTAAAACCAGACTCTGCATAAACGATGTAATTTTCCGTGGGAGTTTTGACATGGATCCCCCTTTGGCATCCCACAGTCCAGGTGTTAGTCCCCTTAAAACAACTTTTCCATCGCTATTGTGGCCAGAAAGAGTCCCTGTGGGTTTTAAAATCTGCCTGCCCATTGAAGTCTATGGCGGTTCGCCGGGTTCACCGGCTCGCGAACATTTGCGGCGGTTCGCGTTCTCGAACCGAAAATTTTATGTTCGCGACATCACTAATTGCCACCTATGACTCTTTGCATATTGTCTGTTTGGTCTGCATGCCGCTCAGAAGGTGAAGGTCTGCAATGGCTTAATCACTCAAGGAGAATATTGTAAATGGATTAGAAAGTTTCTTAATGCAGAATTTTGGTGACAAAGTTAAGAGTGATTGCAGTTCTCTGTGCACATCTGCGTAGATTGGAATAATGATAGTTGTGGTCGGGCCCCTCTCGTTTGGCGAGGAGTAGCTGTTATGCAGTGGCATCATGGGTTTAGGAACGGGGGGGGAGGGGGGGAGTTATCGATTTTCTTTGGCTATAGGTGAAACCTTGGGCATGAGCAATGACACAACTTAGTAGAAAGGGGTCAAAAACAACAATATAGGGAGGTCGAAAGGGACGTATAAATAGGCAGGAATTGGAAGCAAAATGTTACGTTAGAAATGACATACAGAGAGGCCGCGATGGAAACAAAACATTACGCGGACCCCGCTCAGGATAGAGGACGGGTGGAGGGTGCTACCTGACCCCTAGTCTGTGTGAGGGCTAGAGACATACGAGAGAAGAGCGATGCATAGTGGCTATGTTCCAAAAACTGCAATGAGGGCTTGGTGAAAGCAAAATAACAGGAAATGGCTGAGGAGCAACCTCCAAACAGAGGTGTGCCAGGAAGGGGTGTGGTCGGAATACCTTGGGCACTGACAGGGTCAAGGCTTAGTAGTTGTGCTCCAAAGTGCGATAAAATGCCCAGCGAAAGGCAGCAAAAGCGTTTACTCCGGGTGCTGACAACGTCTGGGCTTAGTAGATATGTCCCAAAAGTTATGTAAAACGTGAAATTAAGGCCGAAAAGCGGTTACCTTGGTTGCGGACAAGGATGATGCTTTGCAACGTGGAGCTTTTTTTTTTTTACTTTGCGCCAAGGTTCTCCAGCCATGAAAATACCCTTGTGGACAAGCAATGAAGTATGGGGACTTTTGATCGTCGACTGGGCACGATAAGAGTATGCATGGAAGGCTTATGGAAAGCTGTAAGTTGATGAGTAAGGTGAAACCTTGGGCATGAGCAATGAATTAGAAAGTGACGTACAAATGGGCGGCAATGGAAGCAAAACATTACCCGGACCCTGCCCAGGATCATTAGCTGACGGGTGGAGGGTGCAACCTGACCCGTAGTCAGCCTGTGCTAGGGAGATACCAGAGAAGGGGGATGAGTAAATAGATCTGAGTTGTGTCAGGAAGGGGGGTGGCCAGAATACCTTGGGCGCTGACAAGGTCTGGGCTTAGTAAATGTGCGCCAAAGTGCAATAAAATGCCTAGAGAAAGGCAGCAAAAGTGTTTACTTTGAGTGCTGACAACGTCTGGGCTTAGTAGATATGACCCACAAGTGCAGTAAAATGTGAAGTGAAGGCCAAAAAGCGGTTACCTTGGGTGCTCACAAGGATGATGCTTTGTAACATGGAGCTTGGAGAAAGCCAGGAGACAAGGAGGCACAGAGGAGCTCCTACTAAACACAGGCCTAAAATGAACTGAGGTTAGAAAGGAAGGAGCGGAACTGAAGCTTATGAAGAGAGGGACACTCCAACAATTCCAGGGCACATGGGTGTGGCCTTCTATATATGCCTTCAGCCATTAAAGTTTGTTTTCAGGAAGGCTGGCTTTTATTCTTTTGGTGTCCAAGACTATGCCAAAGAATTTTGATGTTTAGCTCAGTAACCAAGTCAATGGATTTCTGTATACTCAAACCTATTGCATTGTGGGCTTCAATGTCTCCAAGATAGTGGATGCGTAATGGTTAACGTTTGACATTCAAGAGCATCAAAGAAAAGCCTTCGGCAAAAAACAAACAAATATGTTGGGTCTACTTTTGGACCCAAAGGTCATATGGGTAGTGAAGTAGTATTTGTTGTTCCAATGCCATGAAGGGGTCACAAGTCTCTTGAATGTGTCTTTGGTGTCTGATTTACAAAAACTGCTTTTAGGGCCTAGTCTCGTGATATATAGGAAATGGCGTCATGAAATTGTGGGTATTGCAGCAAGCATTCATCATGAGGAATCCACAAATGTATGCTTTGTATGGGTGAGTTGTATGGTGAAGATAATTAATTGAAGAGGCTTTTCTTTTGAGAATATTTGTGTATAGTGACGCCGATAGGATTGATTTGCAAGATGGGGAACACTGGAGAGTCAAAAAGCCCCATGATGTATCCATTTGGGATTTCCGTGGATAGGTTTTCCACATAATCAGGTTCCTTCATAGCTGTTTGAATTTTGTCATTAGCAATGGAGACCTAAGGCAATGTTGTGATCCCTGTGTGAAACCCGTAGATCAGGTAGTTGAAAAATCGAAGTGATGAGTGACTCTTGAGGTAAAGCTGAAACAACTTACATAGTAATTGCGATTGAAACATACTTCTAGTCCATCAAGTTCAACCTTTTTAGACCTCCTCTGGTCCTTATAATTTGTGACTTAAATGTTAATTGATCCAGAGGAAGCAATTGCCTCATTTGTTGGTTTGACAATTTAGAACTGGCCTCTCTCCTCCTCCTGATCCCTCTGCTTCCCCTTGTAACTGTAACCCAGCTACCTCCATAGACATCCTCACTAGACCCAGCTCCACCCTCCATGCTAGGCCCAGCTAAAGTATGCTCATAGAGCAAGACCTCAGTGTGCACTGTAAAAATATCATGAACTGTTGTAATTCTCCCCACCAGATCTACAATTTGAGCTTCAAGTTGGGCAACATGCTCACACCTGTCACAGAGGTATGCACCTGGACCAGCAGTGCATACATGTGGTAGGATGTTCACTGAGTGAGGCTGCCATTGGACTGACTCATGATTACAAAAATACAGTAAGAAAACAAATCAATATACTTGTAAAAACAGTGTTTTGCTACACCTTAATCTAACAAAAAAAAACAAAAAAACTTATTTTCGACATCTGGAGCAGTTGGATGTCACAGAACCTCTCATTGTCGAAAGTTGGTTGCATGTGTAAGAGTGAAGGAGCCAATATAATTCTGCCTTTCTGGTCGAGGCAGGGTATGGTATAGCACAGTTAAAAAAAAAAAAGTCTTAACACTGTCCAGTGACATAGGGGCAAGAGTCCATTTTTGGGAGGGTAGAGAGCAAACTAAGAAGTGTTTCACAGCCAGAGCACAAGTTCACAACTTAATAGTAAATACAATTCTCTTTCGGTTCTACTCACTCAAGAAGTCAATATAGCAACCTCAGATAAATAAGTAAATTTCATAAAGCACAGAGAGCATTGTTATATTTTATTTGTATATAATCAAAAATCACAAATTTAAAAAAAGAAAAAGAAAAAAGGAGCATGACTTCAACATTACTAAAGATATTTTCTGGGGGGGGGAATCAGTTTTGCAACATGCTCAGGACCACACTCCAACAGATTCTCATTTTGGACAGTTGAAGCCAATCTCCATGGAGCACCATTATTCCAAAGATACCATGTTTTGAAGCAGGTACATGAACATAAAATCATCTAACTGCTGCAAATGCATTTTGCATTGGGATGAAATGTCTGTTTTTGTTTTGTTTAACTATTTCATTGCTCATTTGTCAAAAAAAAAAGTTTGCTGTTATAACCTTATAACCCTCAATGAAAGCTGAAGTTGCACAAAACTATATGTGAACTTATAGCCACTTAAGAATCAAGCCGTGTGCTTGGAATTATTCCTCAAAGATTTACATATCCTGTTTTGATGGTTATATATATACCTCGGACATGTCAAGATCCCATAGAAACAAGTGTACAAGAAGGTCCCACTTATAATGGATACTCAAACCATCTCTAATAACATTGTAACCTCAATATTTAAGATTCCTACGTTAGCTAGCAGAAACCAATGTCAATCAATGTCCAACCCAATCACAGTTCTTCCAAATGCATATAGAACAATGTTGTGCACTTGTAATCAGGCAATCCATCAACAAGCATTTGGGAGACCTATTGTAACATTTTGGTTTATGTGAACGAAAATTAGAGTTTTACTCATTACGGGACAGTTTTAAATCTATATATGAGTTTTACACAATGTACCCATTAGCAAACTCGGCTTTGAGGGGTTTCAGTAAAGGTTTTTATAATTACGTTATAAGAAGATATCCTACATGGATCAAGATTAAAGGAGCATAAATGAGTATACAACTCAATATTAGGATATAGAATAAAGGCCACAATGACACTTGATGGTTGTGGTTTCAAAGACTGCTTATCGATGGGGTTCCGCCCCAGTGTGCTTCCCAGAAATGTTTACAAGCTGAGAAGCATGATGGTGTAGCCAGTTCTACAATGTGTGTTATTTGCTTCTCAACCTGTACAGTACTTTGAATTAGGTAGGTGGAGTAACCTCCTGAATCCGGCTGGGGAGAATACCTAGGGTTCCTCCAACAAACATTTTTTCAAAATAAACAACCTCCACAAGAGTGAGAAAAGAAAATGGAATGTATTATTGTGTTTTTGCTTCTTTACATTATTTATGTTATTTTCCACTGCCATTTTATGCACAGGATTTTACCTACATTATAAATATAATCTAAACTACTTTCTTCATCCAATAAAAGAAAGAATGGTAAAAATAAATCATCTTTATTACAATACAGGGAGTTCAGTTCATGTCACCGCTTTGTTTTCGATTTCATCCTGGACAAAAAAAAAAGAAAAAGAAAAAAAACAAAACATTATTTCTTTTGCAAATCATGCTTTTTAGTTATTCTATATAAAACACATACATTTGTACTTTCACATTCTATAACTAGTAAGTCCAGCTAGTCTCCCAATTGTGTGGTTTACCCAAAAAAGTGAAGTCTTGTACGTGTAAGGAATTTGTGAAAGTATAAATCATACTGACTTTCTATAATGGCTATATAGCAGACAGTGGGCCGTCTCTCCTAGGTACAATGAATGCTTACCCACAACTATGTTTGTACTTGTCAGGTTGACCTTACTAAAGAGATATATATGAGCCTTATGTATTAGGGATAGACAATTACCACTCATCCAGGTATCTTTATCTTAAATGGCATATGTAATTTTCCCTGTTTTTCCCTTTTTATAATCTAACACACGCTGTCAGAAACACACATTACATGGAGTCATTCTATAAACATACAGATTTATTTTATTTAAAAATAAAATGTGTTTTCCACACCCCCAGAGCTGCTTACATAGGCACCTGATACCTCCCAATAGAAACATTGCATTTGGGCAGTTTTTAACCCTATACTAACCTTCAAGCCAACATCAGCACAATGCAGAGATTTACAGAGTACCTTAATACATGTATGTCTACATACCAATATCCATGGTTATTAGCAGCTGCTCCCTGTCCTGGCTGGGTATTCTGTGTAATATACGCATGCAAGTCCCTGCACTATTATCGGCTGGGTTTTCTATGTAACATGCATGTGCGAGTCCCTGCACTATTATCGGCTGGGTATTCTATGTAACATGCATGTGCGAGTCCCTGCACTATTATCGGCTGGGTATTCTATGTAACATGCATGTGCGAGTCCCTGCACTATTATCGGCTGGGTATTCTATGTAACATGCATGTGCGAGTCCCTGCACTATTATCGGCTGGGTATTCTATGTAACATGCATGTGCGAGTCCCTGCACTATTATCGGCTGGGTATTCTATGTAACATGCATGTGCGAGTCCCTGCACTATTATCGGCTGGGTATTCTATGTAACATGCATGTGCGAGTCCCTGCACTATTATCGGCTGGGTATTCTATGTAACATGCATGTGCGAGTCCCTGCACTATTATCGGCTGGGTATTCTATGTAACATGCATGTGCGAGTCCCTGCACTATTATCGGCTGGGTATTCTATGTAACATGCATGTGCGAGTCCCTGCACTATTATCGGCTGGGTATCCTGTTTGTGAGTCCCTGTACTATATTTGGCTGGGTATTCTATGTAAGATGCATGTGCGAGTCCATGCACTTTTATTGGCTAGGTATTCTATGTAACATGCATGTGTGAGTCCCTGTACTATTATCGGCTGGGTATCCTGTTTGTGAGTCCCTGTACTATATTTGGCTGGGTATTCTATGTAAGATACATGTGCGAGTCCCTGTACGATTGGCTGGGTATTCTATGTAACATGCATGTGAGTCCCTGTACTATTATTGGCTAGGTATTCTATGTAACATGCATGTGAGTCCCTGTATTATTGGCTGGGTATTCTATGTAACATACAGGTGAATCCCTGTACTATTATTGGCTAGGTATTCTATGTAACATGCATGTGAGTCCCTGTATTATTGGCTGGGTATTCTATGTAACATGCATGTGCGAGTCCCTGCACTATTATTGGCTGGGTATCCTGTTTGTGAGTCCCTGTACTATATTTGGCTGGGTATTCTATGTAAGATGCATGTGCGAGTCCATGCACTTTTATTGGCTAGGTATTCTATGTAACATGCATGTGTGAGTCCCTGTACTATTATCGGCTGGGTATCCTGTTTGTGAGTCCCTGTACTATATTTGGCTGGGTATTCTATGTAAGATACATGTGCGAGTCCCTGTACGATTGGCTGGGTATTCTATGTAACATGCATGTGAGTCCCTGTACTATTATTGGCTAGGTATTCTATGTAACATGCATGTGAGTCCCTGTATTATTGGCTGGGTATTCTATGTAACATACAGGTGAATCCCTGTACTATTATTGGCTAGGTATTCTATGTAACATGCATGTGAGTCCCTGTATTATTGGCTGGGTATTCTATGTAACATGCATGTGTGAGTCCCTGTACTATTGTCTGGGTATTCTATGTAACATACATTTTGTGAGTCCCTGTACTATTATATACAGCTCATAGCTGATACTCACACCTCTGTCTGTATGAGAAGGGCACGTGTGTCTCCTCCAGCCTCATGACAGGTCCAGTTTCTTCTGTGTCTCCACCAGCTTGTCCTGCAGCCTCTTCTTCTTCCAGTCCAGGTATTTCCTCCTCATGCGGTTCGCCTGCCAGCCCACCAGTACCCCGGTGGCGAAGGACAGCAGCACGGCCAGCTGCAGGCTGCGCTCGGATACCTCATTCATGGCACACGGGGATGCTCAGAGGTCGTTATGTCCTCCCCTATTGCTGGGATGCATTTGGTCGCGCCCACCAAGGTCACATGCACAATGCGCCTCACATTTCACTTTGCCCACAGTAGACTAAGGTAGCCTAGTAAGGTCAAGCTTACAGTGAACGCGTTCTGTTACTGTGTTACTTGTGCACCATTCACTTGGAATAACACTGTTTACTCAATTACTTCTGCACACTTATTTATTGTTATCACTGTCATGAAATGTCTTGTGCAGCTTATAAACTGCGGCCCCAACGTGAGAAATAGGAAACGTACAAAAGTACTGGACATAGTACCAGAAAAAGAAGGGTTAGAGGTCCAGTGCTTTTTCTATATGCTTTATTTTTTGAATAACTTAACTTGATAATGACAAATGTTTTTTGAAAGTAAAAAATAAATTAAAATTATTCTTGGACCTTTCCTGATATGTCCCTGCCAGCATAGTGGCATGAATCGGGAAGCAGGTGGTGAGATGTGGTTGAACCCAGACTATTGAATTTGTTCTTAGAGGTTAGGTAATGGCAGATGATAAGCTTTACATAGCAAAGTAGTGGCCCGCTGTAAGCTTATCATCTGCGATTACCCTAACTCTATACCCTAACCCCTAACTCTAACCCTCACCCTAAGAACAAATTCAACAAAGTCCTGGTGCGTCATCTTCTCACCACCAACTGGCCGATGAATGCCACTGGGCTGGCAGGGACATAACAGGAAATTGTCTTATACTTTACTGCATGGATCCATTTAGTGTTGTCAGCTGGAGGTCTGAAATTGGAAAAATATATTTCATGCAGAGCCTACCTGTATATCAATTGTTCATGTTGCTCCAGGAGTTTTATGTTATGGATCTGTTCCCCAGGTGGACACTGTTTTACAGAGGAAGATCAGTCACCAAAAAATAAAGATACCCCGAGGGAGAGGGAAGTATTTGAAATGCAAATTATCACATTCTTTAAAACTAACAGCCTTATTAAATTGCGATTCAGCAAATTTAAAAGGGCTCTATACAAGCACATAGCATTTTTTTTACAGAAGTTTTTAGTTAGTGAAGACCTTGCTTTTGTATAGAAGTTCTAACTAAACAAAAAACTTCTGCAAAAATAATATGCTATGTGCTTATATAGAGTCCTTTTAAAATTTGGCGAATCGCAATTTAATAAGGCTGTCAATATCCAAGTGTTGGTTTACTAACACAGTACCAACATTTCACTTTATATTCTCTGTGTTTTCCCATGTTTTGTAGTGTTATTTTGTTCCACTAAAACATAGTTATTTAAGGACTACTGTGGTCATATTTTTTAAATGTACTATTTTGAAGAACTGCACCTACAAATATGTGTTAAATTATATTTTATAAATATTTATGCTGTTGTGAAATCTACCATTCTGGTTTCAGCAGATCAATTTCCTGAGGTGGGAGGAAGTGTCTCCCTGCACATTGGGAATGTGGCAGTTACACCAACCAGTGCTCTCAAATGGAAGTTCATTAATTCATAAGGACATACCCACCATAGAAAATAACAGGCAGCAGCAGTGAAGAAAGCAAAATGAAGCAGCGCAATAAAGAATAATTGCATAGAAAAGTTTTAATACATAAAGGTTGTGTTTATTTTTTCTGTGTTACCATGGGTCTTCACAGACCACGTAATGATTTTTCTGAATATACCGTGCCTTGCAAAAGTATTCACCACCCTTGATTTTTTACCTATTTTGATTACAGCCTTACGGTCAATGTTTTGTTAATCTGAATTTATGTGATGGATCACAATAGTCTAAATTGGTGAAGTGAATGAGAAAAATATATACATAAAACTATTTTTTAGAAATAGAAAACAGAAAATTGGCATGTGCCTATGTAGTCACCCCCTTTGTTATGAAGCCCATAAAAAGCTCTCGTGTAACCAATTACCTTCAGAAGTCACATAATTAGTGAAATTATGTCCACCTGTGTGCAATCTAAGTGTCACATAATCTGTCCTATACACACCTTTTTTGAAAGGCCCCCAGAGGCTGCAACACCTAAGCAAGAGGCACCACTAACCAAACACTGCCATGAAGACCAAGGAACTCTCCAAACAAGTAAGGGACAATGTTGTTGAGAAGTACAAGTCAGGGTTAGGTTATAAAAAAATATCCAAATCTTCGATGGTTCCCAGGAGCACCATCAAATCTATCATAACCAAACGAAAAGAACATGGCACAACAGCAAACCTGCCAACAGACGTCCGCCCACCAAAACTCATGGACCGGGCAAGGAGGGCATCACAGAGACATAAGGTAACCCTGGAGGAGCTGCAGAGTTCCACAGCAGAGACTGGATTATCTGTACATAGGACAACAATAAGCCGTACGCTCCATAGAGTTGGGCTTTATGGCAGAGTGGCCAGAAGAAAGCCATTACTTTCAGCAAAAAACAAAATGGCACGTTTTGAGTTTGCGAAAAGGCATGTGGGAGACTCCCAAAATGTATGGAGGAAGGTTTTCTGGTCTGATGAGACTAAAATTTAACTTTTCGGCCATCAAAGAAAACGCTATGTCTGGCGCAAACTCAACACATCACATCACATCACGGAGGTTCACCTTCCAGCAGGACAATGACCCCAAACACACTGCTAAAGCAACACTTGAGTGGTTTAAGGGGAAACATGTAAATGTGTTGGAATGGCCTAGTCAAAACCCAAACTTAAATCCAATAGAAAATCTGTGGTCAGACTTAAAAATTGCTGTTCACAAGCGCAAACCATCCAACTTGAAGGAGCTGGAGCAGTTTTGCAAGGAGGAATGGGCAAAAATCCCAGTGGTAAGATGTGGCAAGCTCATAGAGACTTATCCAAAGCGACTTGGAGCTGTGATTGACGCAAAAGGTGGCTCTACAAAGTATTGACTTTAGGGGGGTGAATAGTTATGCACACTGACTTTTTCTGTTATTTTGTCCTATTTGTTGTTTGCTTCACAATAAAAAAAACAACAACATCGATTGGATGTGAGGAAAAAAAGAGAGGGCGGGATCCAGTAGAACACCAAGACACCGGGCCTGGGAGGTGGGAGTGATGATGGTGTTGTCAACAGTGAGAGATATTTGAGGAGTGGAAGCTGTAGTAGAGGGTGGGAAGATTAGGAGTTCAGTCTTAGACATGTTGAGTTTGAGTTGATGGGCGGACATCCAGGAGGATATGCTAGAGAGGCAGTTGGAAACTTGAGCTAAAAGAGAGTAGGATAGATCGGGTGCAGACAGGTAGATTTGAGTATCATCTGCATAGAGATGATACTGAAATCCAAAGGATTTTATGAGGGTGCCAAGGGAGGAGGTGTAGATGGAGAAGAGGAGGGGGCCTAGGACAGAACCTTGGGGAAGTAGCATTTACAATCCCATTTCATCCAACCAACCATAACATCACACCTCACTCAACAGCTCGGTCTCCTTATAAGCCATCCAATCCATTTTGGAGCCACAAAGCAAGCGTTAGCCTCTCACCTTGAATGTTGAATGTTTGTGGGTAGAGTTAAATAGCGGAGCAGCAAATTCCAAAAGAATATTAGTAGGAGTATGCTATAAACCCCCAAATATAGCTGAAAGTGAGGAAATACAATTATTGTTACAGATTGGAAATGCAGCTAAGCATGGGCAAGTTCTAATAATGGGAGATTTTAATTACCCTGAAATAAACTGGATAAATGAGACCAGCAGTTCAGCTAAGGGGAGCAGGTTCTTGAGTACACTCAGGGATCATTATCTGGCCCAGATTATACAAGAGCCTACTAGAAATTATTATTATTATTATTACTTTTATTTGTACGCGCCAACATTTTCCGTAGTGCTATACAGAGGAAATGAACAAGGAAAAATATGCATTTTAACAAACTGCAAAAAGTGGATGGCCCTGTTTTGAGCTTAGAATCTTTGTAGAAAGTGCTTTTTACCAAAGCACTCTACAAGATTGAAAACTCTCTACTTACAATCTAAAGGGGATGGAAGAGGCAGATAACAAATAGCAAGGGTCAGGAAGAAAGTGAAGTTTCATTAGGTAGGAGGGTATGCAAAGTTAGAAGGAAAAGGAAAGCAACTGAGAAAGTAATTTGGCAAGGGATCCTAGTATGTAATATGTTATCTGCCTCTAGTGGTCAGATAGAATAATCTGCGAGTGGGAGGTGAGGGGCCTGTGTTAGGAGGTATGTCCCAAGAAGCCAGCAGAAGAAAGAGAGAGAGGGAGAGGAAGTAGGATTTGGACTTGCAGAAGTGTTTCTGCTTATGAGCTTTAGAAGGGATAGGAGATGGTGGATGGAGGAATAAGAGTAGCTCATGGGAGCATAAAAGAGTAGAGGACAGCATGTAAGGTGAGATAGTTAGGTTGGAGACATGATGTGGCAAAGTTGAGAAGAGAAGCTTAAGGAAAAAACAGGATGTAATGAGGAAGGAAAAGGCATGAGGAAACATTGTGTAAAAGATTAATTAGGTATAGTTAGCAGATGTTGCTAATTGATCAGCTGTAGGAAATTTGAGTGACTCAATAAATCAAGAGAAACAAGGGGCGGGTGGGTGAGGGGGAGGGAAGTGATTGTAGATCCAGAGAGAGTGAGAGAAGAGACTGAGGCCCACAGATAGTGGAGAGACTGCAACAGAATATGAGAAGGATGGACAAATGTTATTTCAGAGAAAAGAAGCAATAAAACCAGGCTTTGGGGTGGGGGAGCAGGCAAGGTAAGGGGGGTTTCAGACAAATGCAAAGGTATGGATATGCTTAGTAAAAGTTTCTATCTCATCAAATATTATATCACAGAAACATTCATACAAATATTGATAATATTACATATAGTACAAGTTGAAATGGCTCCAAAGTGTCTTTAGATACCTTTAGCACAGGTTCAGACAGTGTGTTTGATTGTAAAACCAGATCCAGAGAGAGTGAGAGAAGAGACTGAGGCCCACAGATAGTGGAGAGACTTTAGCACAGGTTCAGACAGTGTGTTTGATTGTAGATTGTAGAAATTAAGCTATCTTAGATTTACTCATTACAAATAATATTGATATTGTATCAAATATTGAAATAGGGCAACCTTTGGGAAACAGTGATCACAACACAGTCTCATTTGAGATTGAATTAAAAAAAAAACATTTTAAGGGGCCAACAAAAACTCTTAATTTTAAAAGGGCAGGTTTTAATGGTCTATGGGCAGCAATACAAAGTATAGACTGGGACAGAGAACTGATAGGTAAAAACACTGAACATAAATGGACAACATTTAAATCCTTACTAAATATACATACACATCGGCATATACCGTGTGGGAATAAAAGTAAAAGGAGTAAATCACAACCCATGTGGCTTAACAATGATTTAAAGATCAAGATACAGAGTAAAAAACAGGCATTTAAATTATACAAACAAGAGGGGACAGAGACTGCTTTACGGGAATACAAGGAAATCAACAAGGCTGGCAAAAGCGCGATTAGACTGGCTAAAATAGAAAATGAAAAATTAATTGCAAAAGAGAGTAAGACTAACCCTAAAATATTTTTTAAGTATATTAATGGGAAGAAGACGAGGAAGGAAGCTATAGGAACATTACAATGTGAAACAGGCTGTCTGAAAATTAGTGACCAGGAAAAGGCAGATGAGCTAAATAGGTTCTTTTCTTCGGTATACACAAGGGAGGTACCAGTGGTTGGGACACTGCAACATAATGGGGTTACACTACCTTTGCCAAATAATTGGTTAACACAGGAAGTAATCCAAAAGAGGTTGGAAAAAATAAATGTTAATAAAGCCCCGAGTCCTGATGGAATACATCCAAGGGTACTAAGTGAACTGGGTTCTGTAATAGCCAAACCATTATATTTAATTTTTCAAGATTCACTCAACACAGGGTCTCTACCAGATGACTGGAGAAAAGCTGATGTGATACCTATATTTAAAAAGGGAGCAAGAGCAAATCCGGGGAATTATAGACCAGTGAGCCTCACTTCTGTAGTGGGGAAGCTTTTAGAAGGGTTAATAAGGGATAATATACAAGAATATGTCTATTTGAACAGGATTATAAGTAGGAGTCAACATGGGTTTATGAGGGATAGGTCATGTCAAACAAATCTAATTAGTTTCTATGAGGAGGTTAGTAGGAACCTGGATCAAGGCAACTCAGTTGATGTAGTATTTTTGGAATTTTCAAAGGCTTTTGATACAGTGCCACATGGGAGACTATTGGGCAAACTAAGGGATACAGGAATTGCAGTAAATATCTGCTCATGGATTGAGAGCTGGCTAAAAGACAGGAAGCAAAGGGTTGTTGTAAATGGAACATACTGCGATTGGACTAATGTGGTAAGTGGGGTTCCTCAGGGTTCAGTATTAGGTCCTCTCCTTTTAAACATATTTATTAATGACTTAGAGGTAGGATTGGAGTGTGGGGTCTCCATTTTCGCTGATGACACAAAGTTGTGCAAGGTAATTAAATCAGATAATGATGTGCTTTCCCTCCAAGGGCATTTACATAAAATTGAGGAATGGGAATCTAAATGGCAGATGAGATTTAATACGAATAAATGTAAGGTTATGCATCTGGGAAGGAAAAATAGCCATGCAATTTATAATCTTAATGGAGCAAATCTAGGTGTATCAGATATTGAAAGGGATTTGGGAGTGCTTGTGGACAACCACCTAGGTAACAGTGCTTAAAGCCAAGCAGCAGCTGCAAAGGCAAATAAAATATTAGCATGTATTAAGAAGGGTATAGAAGCCAGGGAAGCAAATATAATTCTGCCACTATACAAATCTCTAGTAGGCCCTCATTTGGAATATGGAGTACAATTTTGGGCACCACTTCATAAAAAGGACATTTTAGAGCTGGAAAAGGTACAGAGAAGGGCAACAAAACTAATAAGGGGAATGAAGGGGCTAAGTTATGAAGAAAGACGAACCAAATTAAACTTATTTTCTCTAGAAAAAAGGCGTCTAAGAGGAGATATGATTACCTTATATAAATACATCCAGGGTCAGTATAAAGATTTGTCGGGGGAGCTTTTTGTGCCAAGAGGTTTTCAACTGACAAGAGGACATCCCTTGAGGTTAGAAGTAAAAAGATTCCACCTCAAAGAAAGAAAAGGGTTCTTCACAGTAAGGGTGGTTAATCTGTGGAATTCTCTACCAGAGGAGGTGGTGACAGCAGATTCGATAGATAACTTTAAAAGGGGACTAGATTTATTTCTAATTAAAAAGGGTATTCAGGGTTATCATGGATAATTAGAGAGACAGTAATGATCCAAATTTTTTTACATTTCCCCTTGAAACAATTGGCTAAGTCTCGCTTGTTTTTTTTTTTTTTTTCTATTTGCCTTCCTCTGGACTAATTAATAATAATAAAAAAATAAAAAAAATAAAAAAAACAAAAACATTAAATAATTGATTAATAATTAATTAACAACTAATGAATTAATAGGTTATCTGCATATTGCAGATCAGAGGAGATCTTAAAAGGTTGAACTTGATGGACTGAAAGTCTTTTTTCAACCTTAAATACTATGGGTCTCATTCAATTGCGATTTGGCCAATTGAATAGGGTTCTAAATAAACACATAACATATTTTTTTAAAGAAGTTTTTAGTTAGTAAACATCTATCTAAAAGCAAGGTTTTCACTAACTAAAAACTTATTTAAAAAAAAATATGTTATGTGCTTATTTAGAGCCCTATTCAATTGGCCAAATCGCAATTGAATGAGGGCCTATGTATGTAACTATGTAACCTTTGTGAACCTGACCCCTGATCTAAATCTACAAATATTGGATGCTTACGCTTGCTTCTTGCTGCAGTGAGCCTCAGTGTATTCACTTATAATTTCTATTACATTGGGCGATACCTAATACAAATCACAGGTCTGATGCATATATTCTACACATTCCTTCATATACTATTTATATATACCAGTGGTGGGTAAGTTCGGTCCTGGAGAGCCCCACACAGGCCAGGATTTAAGTATATCCATGCTGTGTACAGGTGAGTCAATCGCTACTTCAGTTATCCTGATTGACTCACCTGTGCACAGAAAGGATATCCTCAAATACAGGCCTGTGTGAGGCTCTCCAGGACCGGACTTGCCCACCTCTGATATATACCATTTGTATTTTAATAGAAATCACAAGTGAAGGCTAACATTAAATACAATATATGTCTTATAGGTAACTTGTGGTTTTTATTATAAAATGAATCACATATCTAGAAGCATATACATTTTGGAAATATGCATCAGACCAATATATTAGGATTCCCTAGATTCACCAAGCTGTTGCAGGGGCTACAATGCCTAATTTTCCGATTGGCATTAGATATTGCAGTCTTCCAGCACCTGTGATGCTTAGTGAATTTAGTAAATGTGTACATAGCTATACTGTTTGCTATTGTTATGGAAATACTGTATGCACCTTAGCAGAGTAAGCTATTGAGTGTGATTGGCGAGGCTTGCTGTCCCTTCACTGTTTAGAGAATATAGATTCTCTGGTACTGAGCCTCGGGGCAATTAAAGGTACTTTGAAAGCATGCAAACTGCATATAAAGCAATCACAATCATGTAGAACATGTTTAAACACTTTTTTTACTATTTTCTAATTATTTGTAAATGCCCCAGTTTTTACAGCACTTTACCTTAGTCATGGCAGGATTTCCTGCACTGCACAATTTTTTGAGCTTATGGGGACATGCTCTCATGTAAAACAAATGACAAGATCTGTCTAAATGCTTATATACTGTCTTCACTGCAAAAATGCATTTTTAGAATGTCTAAAGGACACAAACAAATAGGCTGACATTTTTTGATTGCAAGCTGTGTACTTGTAAACTAATGAAACTTTCATTGCAGCAACCTAAAGCTCTGGCAGTTGTAAATGCCAAATTCCCCTTGCTCAGAAATATACTTCCTGCCCAGCAAAATTCTCCTCCCACCTCAGGAGGTTGATTTGCACAATCCAAAATGGTACAACTAACAGCAGCATAATTGCATAGAAAAGGTAATATATTACAGGCTTTATTATTTTATTTTCCATTAAAAAACATTTACTATTTTCGGATCTAGTCTGTTTGGAAGCCGCATCCTGTCAGAACACTGGGGTGTGCGGCTGTGCCACAGCACCACCTGGTGGTGCAAAAAGTTTACTCCAGGCAAATAACTTTTCCATCCACCGATCTCGCTCTTAAGGCGCGCCAGCAGAAGAGGCCGTGAGCTATGAGAGGCGCTCCATCATAGACTATATTTTAAATATATGATCGCAATGTCCTTTAAAGATATAAATATATTGATATGTGTTATAATTTTCACCTCTATAAGCATTCCTTAAAGGGATATCTAAGTTTCCTGGATTATGAATGCATCTGATGGAGGAAACTGATTTTGTTCAGTTTCTGCATACTCTGTGCATGAATAGCGCTAACTGTAGAACTATTTTTTTTTTTTATCCTCTGTGAATCATTACTGAGTCATTCAGCACTGTTTGTGTTGCATCACTACGCTATTGTGCAATTGTATATAATAGAGCTAATGCAGCTAATTTGCTTCATAAGATTAGGGAGGGGATCTAACTACATAATAACACTGGGGGTATGTTGTGTTCATGTGTTTGCAAAAACAATGTGTTGATAATAAGCACTTCAAAATAGCTAATTAGTACCCAAGAACCCTACTACAAATAATGCTGAATATCTTGACAATGGTTTACTTTAGAAACAAAATTACAAGTACAATGTATAGACACTGTCCCTATAACATATTAAAATATGATAAATATGAATAAAATGTAGAGTAGCTTAGAGAAGTACAATCTCAAAATACTGAAAAATGTGGCAAACAATCCAGCAGGTATCGTATGTACCAATCTTATCAAATAAATGACAAAGAGAAAGTGGCAAAGAATCAGGAAAGTTCTGAATATCAAAAGTAAGTGACATTAATCAAATGGCCATTTCCACTGCCAGGTAGACCAGCAAAAGGTACAGTTATTTGTTGTATAGATTTCATTATATTAAAGTAGCCGTGGCCACAAAGTTAAATCTTATGATTAGAGTTCTTACACAAAGCTCTTAAGAACACTGCAATGGCCCTCATTTCCAATCTTCCAATAGTACTGGACTAACCACCCTACTGCGGTAGTCACAATTTACACCTCTATCCACCCATCATTACCTCATCCCCCTCCCATCTATTCTCCCACCATACAGAGTTCTCTGTGCAAACATATGGAACATAAAGGGATACTGAAGTTGCAAATTATTTATTTAAAATGTATTTAAAGCAGCAGATTTTAAACATTACAAAAAAAATTGCAAGTAAAATAAGTTCTATAACAATAAAAAATATCATCTAATCTCTGTAAAAACTGTTTTTTAAAGTCAAGACGGTACATTTATTTTTGCTATATCACTATCAGCCACTAGAGGGTGTAGATGTTTTTTTACATAGGGCTCCATGCCTCCGCTTGTATAGTGGTACTCTGACATACCCTATAAGACAGGGGTGTCCAAGTTCGGTCCTGCTAGGCCGCACACGTTCCTGGATTTGAGCATATCCCTGCTGCATGCAGTGAGTGAATCACTTCTTCAGTCATGCTGATTTAATCACCTGTGTACAGAAAGGAAATCCTCAATTCCAGGCCTGTATGCGGCCCTCTAGGACTGAACTTGGACATCCCTACTATAAGGGATCAGTCGGAAGAAAGTTAGTCCTTTCCCTCTTCACCATGGCAAAATCTGCAGCTGACAGCTGCAGATTCGCCACTGGCTGACAGATGGCGCTGCCTATTTTAGCATATAAGGCGCGCCGACAGAAGATGTCTTGAGCTATGAGAGGTGCGCCCGTGGCCCTGGGGGGCCGAGTGCCCACGCCGAACATAGTGATGATCTCGTTGTTGTTTCAGCATGGTCGAGTTGCACCATGTCGGAGGTGAGAATAGTTATTTGCCTTCCCTGGAACTTGATGGTGCCTGAAAACTCACAGCGCCCTCTGGCGTATGATACCTGTAACTGCAGCTGTCAGTGCTGCAGAAGAAATGTGCAAGCAAAGAGGGATAGATCCAGGAAGTTATGCATTTGTTCCAAAAGTAGTTCGTTGAGATTAAAAAAACATTTTTGCTCTTGCATCTCATTTTTCATGCAAACAAACTATTTGTAATACATACAATGTACTCTTTTTAACGTGTTTTAGTGGATTTGTGACTTAGTAATGGATGTAGTAGTTAAGTGCACAAATGCAGTGGAAGCATATACAGTTGGCTAGACTGGCAAGACATAAACATACACTAAGTGGTCTGTCCTGAACATTGAACTGGACTGAGATCACACCTACATGCACAAAGTGAACTGTATAGGTCTACCATGAGGGTAAGCAAGGGAGGGGACAACTACCCACCACTAAATCTATAGCTTTAGTCTTATACATAACATCTAGGATATATTTTGCTTTCTCTGCTCTTCCCCCACTTTCAAGTTCCCCACACCCCATACTTCCTGTACTCTTATAGATTGTCCACATATTGCACGCAGACCTGGATTGGATGCTATACATATAACAGATGCAAATATTCACTCTTATCGAATCACCACCGGTTTATACTACTTACAGCGCTACAAAATGTTTCTCATAATCAACGTATTTATTTTATTTCTGTGTGCCAAGAATCTATTCGATAAAGAAGATTTTATGAAAAGATTCTTCAAAGTATACCGTGATTAAAATCACACAAAAAATGAATGTACCCAAACTGTTATACATACAATATTTTGCTAGAATAAAAAAGCTTTTGGAGATGACAGATCAGAGTAAATGTCCAATAAAATAACAGGTTATCCAGACTTCAAACCGTAGCATGTCTGGCACTATGCTTAAAGGGCCAGTGTATACACTTTTCATGTTAAATCAGTTTTTTTAGTTTACCATTAAAAATACATGTTCAAATAAGAGCAAAACAAATCTTGGTCCTTTCCCTCTTCACCATCGCAAAATCGGACCGGCCGACAGATGGCGCTGACGATTTTAGCATATAAGGAGCGCTGACGGAAGAGGCCTTGAGCTATGAGAAGTGTGCCCAAGGCCCTGGGGGGCCGAGTGCCTGCGCCGAACATATCGATGGCCTCGCTGTGGATTCAGCACCGTTGAGTTACGCCATGTCAAAGGGGAGAATAGTTCTTTCCATTCCCTGGAACTTGATGGCACCTGTAACTGCAGCTGTCACTGCTGCAGAAGAAATGCACAAGCAAAGAGGGATAGATCCCAAATCTTTAGCGGAAAAATATAATTTTAAAACACAGTTTACCACATTAATGGCCACTGCTGTACCCCTTCCCTATCATTGTCCAAAGCACTACCAAAAGGTAGTGGAAGATTGCATTTTTTAAGCCTTACCAATACAGCCTTCTTAGTTGCAATATTGCACTTTCTTTCAGTAGTACTCAGGAGAACGAGAGTGGTGAATAGGGGTTTAACATGAAGAGTGCTGACCCTTTAATACGATGCAAAATATAAAAATGTTGTTAAAAAAAATTAAAACTGCTACGTAGCCCTAGTTATAAATACTATAGTGATAAGTGTAAAGTGCAATTTAAACATATGCCAATATCTAAAGTTATACAGCGGAACAAAGGGGGCACCTGGACCACAGATGGAATGATTTAGTCTCTGAGAAAACCAGATGGAATGTTACGTTAGAAATAACAATCACTTCCCATTTCTAGGTCAGTCCATATGGTTGTCTGACACAAACAATCAGGAAACAGTGTTATTTTATTGTAATCTCTATTCTCACCGCTCTAATCACCAAGACAGTTTTCAGATGTCTGAAAAATATTTCAGTGTGAAAAATATTGAGGCGTTACTATTGTGTTTTAAGGACCACAGTCGCCCTTTATCTAAAACCTACTCTTTTTTTAATTCTCTTTATTGCAGAAACATATGGGGTATGGTGCAAATAAAGCCATACACTTGAAAATACACTGTTGATATACAAAAAGATTACTACTTGTACATTACTAGGTACTGCTATATGGCTGTTTCCTAATGAAGGTGATATGCAGGAGTCAAATTAAAAGTGAGCATGGTAAAAGGGTGTCTCAAATCAACACACTCTGCAAAGCTTCTTGTATTTAGGCATATTTGTCAGGAATGTCTCTTAAAGGTATATGCAAGTGAGCTGGGTTATTAATGCTTCTGAGAGAATTAGTAGTTTAGGAAAAAAATTGTTTGCATGAAAAAATACCAAAATAAACATTTAAACAGTTACCCTAAAGTTTGCTGAATTTCTTGACTTTGCAAACGTTTTTCTATCGATGTTGACACCCCGTGAAAATCAGCCACTAGAGGGTGTAGATGTTTTTTTACATAGGGCTCCATGCCTCCGCTTGTATAGTGGTACTCTGACATACCCTATAAGACAGGGGTGTCCAAGTTCGGTCCTGCTAGGCCGCACACGTTCCTGGATTTGAGCATATCCCTGCTGCATGCAGTGAGTGAATCACTTCTTCAGTCATGCTGATTTAATCACCTGTGTACAGAAAGGAAATCCTCAATTCCAGGCCTGTATGCGGCCCTCTAGGACTGAACTTGGACATCCCTACTATAAGGGATCAGTCGGAAGAAAGTTAGTCCTTTCCCTCTTCACCATGGCAAAATCTGCAGCTGACAGCTGCAGATTCGCCACTGGCTGACAGATGGCGCTGCCTATTTTAGCATATAAGGCGCGCCGACAGAAGATGTCTTGAGCTATGAGAGGTGCGCCCGTGGCCCTGGGGGGCCGAGTGCCCACGCCGAACATAGTGATGATCTCGTTGTTGTTTCAGCATGGTCGAGTTGCACCATGTCGGAGGTGAGAATAGTTATTTGCCTTCCCTGGAACTTGATGGTGCCTGAAAACTCACAGCGCCCTCTGGCGTATGATACCTGTAACTGCAGCTGTCAGTGCTGCAGAAGAAATGTGCAAGCAAAGAGGGATAGATCCAGGAAGTTATGCATTTGTTCTAAAAGTAGTTCGTTGAGATTAAAAAAACATTTTTGCTCTTGCATCTCATTTTTCATGCAAACAAACTATTTGTAATACATACAATGTACTCTTTTTAACGTGTTTTAGTGGATTTGTGACTTAGTAATGGATGTAGTAGTTAAGTGCACAAATGCAGTGGAAGCATATACAGTTGGCTAGACTGGCAAGACATAAACATACACTAAGTGGTCTGTCCTGAACATTGAACTGGACTGAGATCACACCTACATGCACAAAGTGAACTGTATAGGTCTACCATGAGGGTAAGCAAGGGAGGGGACAACTACCCACCACTAAATCTATAGCTTTAGTCTTATACATAACATCTAGGATATATTTTGCTTTCTCTGCTCTTCCCCCACTTTCAAGTTCCCCACACCCCATACTTCCTGTACTCTTATAGATTGTCCACATATTGCACGCAGACCTGGATTGGATGCTATACATATAACAGATGCAAATATTCACTCTTATCGAATCACCACCGGTTTATACTACTTACAGCGCTACAAAATGTTTCTCATAATCAACGTATTTATTTTATTTCTGTGTGCCAAGAATCTATTCGATAAAGAAGATTTTATGAAAAGATTCTTCAAAGTATACCGTGATTAAAATCACACAAAAAATGAATGTACCCAAACTGTTATACATACAATATTTTGCTAGAATAAAAAAGCTTTTGGAGATGACAGATCAGAGTAAATGTCCAATAAAATAACAGGTTATCCAGACTTCAAACCGTAGCATGTCTGGCACTATGCTTAAAGGGCCAGTGTATACACTTTTCATGTTAAATCAGTTTTTTTAGTTTACCATTAAAAATACATGTTCAAATAAGAGCAAAACAAATCTTGGTCCTTTCCCTCTTCACCATCGCAAAATCGGACCGGCCGACAGATGGCGCTGACGATTTTAGCATATAAGGAGCGCTGACGGAAGAGGCCTTGAGCTATGAGAAGTGTGCCCAAGGCCCTGGGGGGCCGAGTGCCTGCGCCGAACATATCGATGGCCTCGCTGTGGATTCAGCACCGTTGAGTTACGCCACGTCAAAGGGGAGAATAGTTCTTTCCATTCCCTGGAACTTGATGGCACCTGTAACTGCAGCTGTCACTGCTGCAGAAGAAATGCACAAGCAAAGAGGGATAGATCCCAAATCTTTAGCGGAAAAATATAATTTTAAAACACAGTTTACCACATTAATGGCCACTGCTGTACCCCTTCCCTATCATTGTCCAAAGCACTACCAAAAGGTAGTGGAAGATTGCATTTTTTAAGCCTTACCAATACAGCCTTCTTAGTTGCAATATTGCACTTTCTTTCAGTAGTACTCAGGAGAACGAGAGTGGTGAATAGGGGTTTAACATGAAGAGTGCTGACCCTTTAATACGATGCAAAATATAAAAATGTTGTTAAAAAAAATTAAAACTGCTACGTAGCCCTAGTTATAAATACTATAGTGATAAGTGTAAAGTGCAATTTAAACATATGCCAATATCTAAAGTTATACAGCGGAACAAAGGGGGCACCTGGACCACAGATGGAATGATTTAGTCTCTGAGAAAACCAGATGGAATGTTACGTTAGAAATAACAATCACTTCCCATTTCTAGGTCAGTCCATATGGTTGTCTGACACAAACAATCAGGAAACAGTGTTATTTTATTGTAATCTCTATTCTCACCGCTCTAATCACCAAGACAGTTTTCAGATGTCTGAAAAATATTTCAGTGTGAAAAATATTGAGGCGTTACTATTGTGTTTTAAGGACCACAGTCGCCCTTTATCTAAAACCTACTCTTTTTTTAATTCTCTTTATTGCAGAAACATATGGGGTATGGTGCAAATAAAGCCATACACTTGAAAATACACTGTTGATATACAAAAAGATTACTACTTGTACATTACTAGGTACTGCTATATGGCTGTTTCCTAATGAAGGTGATATGCAGGAGTCAAATTAAAAGTGAGCATGGTAAAAGGGTGTCTCAAATCAACACACTCTGCAAAGCTTCTTGTATTTAGGCATATTTGTCAGGAATGTCTCTTAAAGGTATATGCAAGTGAGCTGGGTTATTAATGCTTCTGAGAGAATTAGTAGTTTAGGAAAAAAATTGTTTGCATGAAAAAATACCAAAATAAACATTTAAACAGTTACCCTAAAGTTTGCTGAATTTCTTGACTTTGCAAACGTTTTTCTATCGATGTTGACACCCCGTGAAAATCAGCCACTAGAGGGTGTAGATGTTTTTTTACATAGGGCTCCATGCCTCCGCTTGTATAGTGGTACTCTGACATACCCTATAAGACAGGGGTGTCCAAGTTCGGTCCTGCTAGGCCGCACACGTTCCTGGATTTGAGCATATCCCTGCTGCATGCAGTGAGTGAATCACTTCTTCAGTCATGCTGATTTAATCACCTGTGTACAGAAAGGAAATCCTCAATTCCAGGCCTGTATGCGGCCCTCTAGGACTGAACTTGGACATCCCTACTATAAGGGATCAGTCGGAAGAAAGTTAGTCCTTTCCCTCTTCACCATGGCAAAATCTGCAGCTGACAGCTGCAGATTCGCCACTGGCTGACAGATGGCGCTGCCTATTTTAGCATATAAGGCGCGCCGACAGAAGATGTCTTGAGCTATGAGAGGTGCGCCCGTGGCCCTGGGGGGCCGAGTGCCCACGCCGAACATAGTGATGATCTCGTTGTTGTTTCAGCATGGTCGAGTTGCACCATGTCGGAGGTGAGAATAGTTATTTGCCTTCCCTGGAACTTGATGGTGCCTGAAAACTCACAGCGCCCTCTGGCGTATGATACCTGTAACTGCAGCTGTCAGTGCTGCAGAAGAAATGTGCAAGCAAAGAGGGATAGATCCAGGAAGTTATGCATTTGTTCCAAAAGTAGTTCGTTGAGATTAAAAAAACATTTTTGCTCTTGCATCTCATTTTTCATGCAAACAAACTATTTGTAATACATACAATGTACTCTTTTTAACGTGTTTTAGTGGATTTGTGACTTAGTAATGGATGTAGTAGTTAAGTGCACAAATGCAGTGGAAGCATATACAGTTGGCTAGACTGGCAAGACATAAACATACACTAAGTGGTCTGTCCTGAACATTGAACTGGACTGAGATCACACCTACATGCACAAAGTGAACTGTATAGGTCTACCATGAGGGTAAGCAAGGGAGGGGACAACTACCCACCACTAAATCTATAGCTTTAGTCTTATACATAACATCTAGGATATATTTTGCTTTCTCTGCTCTTCCCCCACTTTCAAGTTCCCCACACCCCATACTTCCTGTACTCTTATAGATTGTCCACATATTGCACGCAGACCTGGATTGGATGCTATACATATAACAGATGCAAATATTCACTCTTATCGAATCACCACCGGTTTATACTACTTACAGCGCTACAAAATGTTTCTCATAATCAACGTATTTATTTTATTTCTGTGTGCCAAGAATCTATTCGATAAAGAAGATTTTATGAAAAGATTCTTCAAAGTATACCGTGATTAAAATCACACAAAAAATGAATGTACCCAAACTGTTATACATACAATATTTTGCTAGAATAAAAAAGCTTTTGGAGATGACAGATCAGAGTAAATGTCCAATAAAATAACAGGTTATCCAGACTTCAAACCGTAGCATGTCTGGCACTATGCTTAAAGGGCCAGTGTATACACTTTTCATGTTAAATCAGTTTTTTTAGTTTACCATTAAAAATACATGTTCAAATAAGAGCAAAACAAATCTTGGTCCTTTCCCTCTTCACCATCGCAAAATCGGACCGGCCGACAGATGGCGCTGACGATTTTAGCATATAAGGAGCGCTGACGGAAGAGGCCTTGAGCTATGAGAAGTGTGCCCAAGGCCCTGGGGGGCCGAGTGCCTGCGCCGAACATATCGATGGCCTCGCTGTGGATTCAGCACCGTTGAGTTACGCCACGTCAAAGGGGAGAATAGTTCTTTCCATTCCCTGGAACTTGATGGCACCTGTAACTGCAGCTGTCACTGCTGCAGAAGAAATGCACAAGCAAAGAGGGATAGATCCCAAATCTTTAGCGGAAAAATATAATTTTAAAACACAGTTTACCACATTAATGGCCACTGCTGTACCCCTTCCCTATCATTGTCCAAAGCACTACCAAAAGGTAGTGGAAGATTGCATTTTTTAAGCCTTACCAATACAGCCTTCTTAGTTGCAATATTGCACTTTCTTTCAGTAGTACTCAGGAGAACGAGAGTGGTGAATAGGGGTTTAACATGAAGAGTGCTGACCCTTTAATACGATGCAAAATATAAAAATGTTGTTAAAAAAAATTAAAACTGCTACGTAGCCCTAGTTATAAATACTATAGTGATAAGTGTAAAGTGCAATTTAAACATATGCCAATATCTAAAGTTATACAGCGGAACAAAGGGGGCACCTGGACCACAGATGGAATGATTTAGTCTCTGAGAAAACCAGATGGAATGTTACGTTAGAAATAACAATCACTTCCCATTTCTAGGTCAGTCCATATGGTTGTCTGACACAAAGAATCAGGAAACAGTGTTATTTTATTGTAATCTCTATTCTCACCGCTCTAATCACCAAGACAGTTTTCAGATGTCTGAAAAATATTTCAGTGTGAAAAATATTGAGGCGTTACTATTGTGTTTTAAGGACCACAGTCGCCCTTTATCTAAAACCTACTCTTTTTTTAATTCTCTTTATTGCAGAAACATATGGGGTATGGTGCAAATAAAGCCATACACTTGAAAATACACTGTTGATATACAAAAAGATTACTACTTGTACATTACTAGGTACTGCTATATGGCTGTTTCCTAATGAAGGTGATATGCAGGAGTCAAATTAAAAGTGAGCATGGTAAAAGGGTGTCTCAAATCAACACACTCTGCAAAGCTTCTTGTATTTAGGCATATTTGTCAGGAATGTCTCTTAAAGGTATATGCAAGTGAGCTGGGTTATTAATGCTTCTGAGAGAATTAGTAGTTTAGGAAAAAAATTGTTTGCATGAAAAAATACCAAAATAAACATTTAAACAGTTACCCTAAAGTTTGCTGAATTTCTTGACTTTGCAAACGTTTTTCTATCGATGTTGACACCCCGTGAAAATCCCAGCTGAGATCAGCATACATAATACATTGTATCTTTTTGGTCTGGGGGTTGTATTGGCAGCTTTCCTTTAGATTTCTGTAATACCCAGAACAAGATCTGTGTCCCTTCATTCACTGATTGTTTTTTCTACATCCCAGGTGATACTTCCACCAGCCCCAGTGATTTGCCCCATCACCTTCCCCACCCCAGGGAATTGCCCCTGTGATCTCTCCCAGACCCAGTGACTTTCCCCGTCACCTTCCCCACCCCATGGAATTGCCAATGTGATTTCTCCCAGCCCCAGTGAATTGCCCCATTAGTTCCCCAGCCCTAGTAAATTGCATGCACTCACTCACACAGACCAGAAACGCAAGCTCTCTTCCTTTACAGGTCATTGCAGGACCATAAATCAAGCATAAATGCTCATTTGCCAGCCGGGCATCAGACCCTCCCCACTCCATCCCCGCCACCTCCGCACCCGGCCCTGCAATGAGGACCTCCGTCACCACTACCACCAAGCCAGGCTGTCGAGGCAGAGATGCTGGCCCTCATGCATCAGCAAATTGACTATCTTTCGGGGAACCAGGCCAGCATCTCTGCCAATCATGCATAGGTGATTCACAGCCTGGCAAGGCACTCTAGGGAGGAGAGGAGGCATCACCTGATGACTGAGAATTATCTTGACGGGCTGCTACCGATTGGGCTGGTCCCAAGCCCCGCCTCCTCTACACCGGATGCATCGCTTGCCCACCAGCAGCCCGGCCCCTCCTCTCCTCCCACGATGCCTCCGCCACGCCACCCGTGGGGCCGCTGCCACCACCAACACCAGCAGGGAGACGGCGTCCGGCCACAGGCGATGTGGGCCCTGTGGCTTTGCGGAGAAGGACATAGGGGCTGCGGGCATGCTTGTGTCTTCTCAACTGCACTCCTCAGTGACAATCTATTGGTCACAATGTTAACCTAATCTAGCCTGGCTACCGGTTCTTGGATTTTGGCCTATGCGATGGCAATATTTTGTATGTATATGGCTCCCTCCCATCACATGGTTCATGATCCTCTTCTCTGTGGGCACGTAGGGTTCTGCTTAACATGTCACCAATTGATGAAGAATGCTGTTGAGAAGAGATGCTGCAGACCCTGTGATTTTTTAGTACTTAGTTTTTTTTTCTATTTGCTTTTTTTTTTGTTTTAGGTGTTATTTAGGTCCATGAAGGCATCTTCTGCATCTGCAAGCATTGTGGAGGAAATGTATGAGGTGTAAGGTTTTCCCACTGGCTCTTAGGTAGAAATTCCTTCAATTACCCCCCCTTAACATGTAGCTCCCACAATGTTAAAACTATAATATAGCCAGAAATCTCAGACAGGATTGTTGTTAGCTTAAATGTAGAATAATACCGCTATGGCAGTGGACTTGCAAAGTCTCACAATGGCATGTTAATGACAGCCAGCATTGATATATGCACTAGTGAAGCATGTGATCCTGACCTTAATATCAGTCTGAGAACAGATCCTCGGGTCCGTTGTAAGTAACAGTGAATCTGGCTGCTGATCTCCTCTCCGTATTAATGGGTATTTTCTCATATTGATGATTATCCAGAGACCTAGCTAATAGTTAGTAATGCTTGCAAATGGGAATCAGGTGAGCTGGTAAATTGTTACAGTTATATTATTTAGCACTGTACTGTACATGCATTTTAATTTGTTCTTTTATCCTCCTCCGCCTTTTTTTATTTAACCACTTTTTTTCTTTCTCTTTTTTTGTCACCACACTATATGTGTGAAACTGGATTGGATTACACAATACAGAGTTTGAATCATCTGTTTCATTGAACAGACCTAGACAAGTTGTAAGTGTTATATATGTTTTCTTCAATTAAATGGAGTGATTTCTGATGATCCTTTTTTTAATCAGATTCTAGACTATCCCCCTTTTTAAATCATAACTTCTTGCTCTTTCGCGATCCGCCCACTCCTCACCCATGATATTAATGCACAGTCTTGACCATTTCTGATTGTGGTTGGTGTATAAAATAAAGCTTTGTTATACCGTTTTCACTGTGTCAATGTATTTTCAATGGTTGGGGTTATTATAGGACATTCACATGCATCACATTAGTGTCACATTCCTATAAATGTAAACTAATGAGACCTAGTTAACATGCAATAGATCACTACATATCACATATATAGTTGTGAGCATGCGAGCTGTTGCCAGCAACTGCGGACCTCGCACAATTTACGTAGTTACGAAAGGAAAATATGAGACACGTTACGACCCATTACGTCCTCGCAAAAAACGTCCGAAACCCGCGCACATGAAAACATCAAAGACACAATAAATGCACACAACAAACACATAAAAAGCTTACCTAGAGGAAGAGGGAGCACCCAGGACCTCGAAAACTGAAGTTACAGCTGAATTTAACTAAAAATAAAAGAGTTTAGACACTGAAAAATCCTCTAAGCGAGAGAAAAAATGGCCGCGGGAAAAAACATAAACGAGGCTACAGCAGTCTAAAGACGCAAAACACCACCACACATCTACATATTTCCTGAAAAACACCTACAAGATTAGAAAACAAGGACGCAACCTCAAAAACATTATAAACACAATAAATATACACAACAAACACATAAAAAGCTTACCCACAGCAAAGTGGTGCACCCAGGACCTCTGCAAGTGAAGTTACACCTCGATTTAAGTACAAATTACGGAGTTTAGAACAAAACGAAAACGAAAACGAGGCTAAAGGACCCAAAACAAAACGAAAACGAGGCTAAAGGACCCTAAACACGCAAAACACCACCAAACAGCTGCGGATATTCAGAAAAAGTCGGACGACATCCGAAAACAAGGATGCAAAATCATCCACAGCCACGTACCACACATTAGGCGCCATTTTACAATAATAACTTATACAATCTGGAAGTACACAGCTACCCTAACGGATTTGCCTCGCGCACGCACACTATTACACTGCACACATTCATGACACTTACACAGCAGCTCTACAGCACTAATGCTGCAGCAATATCAAAACAGATTGCCAGCTCTTCAACAGAATGCTTCCTGCATATATTACTTCAAAATAGGTAAAGTATATTACTTTATTAATGTATTATTTATTTTATTGTCATATACCACACAGCATTAGCTCACTTACAATTTCATTGCCGTCTTTTTTTGACGGGCAATATTCTAGTCACATATAATAGTTGTCGAAATTGCCAGTTGTTGTTGTAATTGCGACTTGAGGCCCGCAACTTAAAGGGGGGAGAGTCTTGCATTGTATGGCAAACAGCATTGCCAGCCTTCAAATTTTACGGGCAAGTCGCTAGTAAAAAGGATAATAGTCATAATAGCATCAGATATCATATACCGTATATACTCGAGTATAAGCCGACCCGAGTATAAGCCGAGGCACCCATTTTACCATGAAATACTGGGTAAAATGAGTGACTCGAGTATAAGCCAAGGGTGGGAAATGTGCTGCCCCCTGTGTCCCTCTTGTGCCCTCTGTGTCCCCCTCTCTCTCTGTGTCTCTTCTCCCCTCTCCCTTCCCTGTGTCTCTTCCCCCCTCCCTTATCACCCTCCCCAACCCCACTCCTCAACCTCCCTCCTCATCCATAACCTCCCTCCTCATCCTCAACCTCCCTCCTCAACCTCCCTCCTCATCCTCAAACTCCCTCCTCAACCTCCCTCCTCATCCTCAACCTCCCTCCTCATACTTAACCTACCTCCTCATCCTCAACCTCCTTCCTCATCCTCAACCTCCCTCCTCATCCTCAACCTCCCTCCTCAACCTCCCTCCTCATCCTCAACCTCCCTACTCATCCTCAACTCCCTCCTCAACCTCCCTCCTCATCCTCAACCCCCTCCTCAACCTCCCTCCTCTTCCTCCCCATCCTCAACCCCCCTCCTCAACCCCCCATCCTCATCCTCTCTCCTCAACCCTAATCCTCAACCCCCCTCCTCAACCTCAACCCCCCTCCTCAACCCCTCCTCCTCATCCTCAACCCCTCCTCCTCTTCCTCAACCTCCCTCCTCAACCTCCCTCCTCAACCTCCCTCCTCATCCTCAACCTCCCTCCTCATCCTCAACCTCCCTACTCATCCTCAACTCCCTCCTCAACCTCCCTCCTCATCCTCAACTCCCTCCTCAACCTCCCTCCTCATACTCAACCTCCCTCCTCATCCTCCCTCCTCAACCCCCACATCCTCAACCACCCTCCTCAACCTCAACCCCCCTCCTCAACCTTAACCTCCCTCCTCATCCTCAACCTCCCTCCTCATCCTCAACCTCCCTCCTCAACCTCCCTCCTCATCCGCAACCTCCCTCCTCATCCTCAACCTCCCTACTCATCCTCAACTCCCTCCTCAACCTCCCTCATCATCCGCCCTCCTCAACCCCCCCATCCTCAACCCCCCCATCCTCATCCTCTCACCTCAACCCCCCATCCTCAACCCCCCATCCTCAACCCCCCTCCTCAACCTCCCTCCTCATCCTCAACCTCCCTCCTCAACCCCCCCATCCTCAACCCCTTCCTCAACCTCCCTCCTCAACCCCCCCATCCTCAACCCCCTCCTTAAGCCCCCATCCTCATCCTCCCTCCTCAACACCCCCATCCTCAACCCCCTCCTCAACCTCAACCCTCCTCAACCTCAACCCTCCTCAACCTCAACCCTCCTCAACCCCAACTCCCCCTCCTCAACCTCCCTCCTCACCCCCCCATCCTCAACCCCCATCCTCAACCCCCCTCCTCAACCCCTCCTCCCCATCCTCAACCCCCTCCTCAACCTTCCTCCTCCACCCTCTCATCCTCAACCGCGCCCCTCAACCCCCCCATCCTCATCCTCAACCCCCCATACTCAACCTCCCTCCTCAACCTCAACCCCCCTACCTAACCTCAACCCCCCTCAACCCCAACCCACCTCCTCAACCTCAACCCCCCTCAACCTCCCCCCTCAATCCCCCTCAACCCCAACCCCCCTCCTCAACCCCCCTCCTCCACCTAAACCTCCCTAAATACCTCCCCCCTCTCCCCTCACTTACCTGCTTGTGCTCCGGCCTCCGCTCCTTGACACAGCGCCGGCGCGCATGTGACGTCAGATGTGCGCCGCGTCATTAGCATATACCGGGTGAGAAGTGTTTTTTTTGCAAAAGACACGGGCAGAGAGACAGTAGCTTGGAGCTGATGATGGTTCTGCAAAACAGTGAAGACCTGAACTTCTGAAGGATACAGGGTAGAGATGTTTTAATAAACTGTTGGACTGTTTAGCTTGGTGGTTGCTAGATAGTGAGGGAACTGTCTATAAGTAAAGATAGTACTCCAGTGGGAGTTCGGCCTGTTAATGTCTTTGATTTGTTTTTTTGTTATTGTTGTATCACTGGCGACAGTTTTAGCAAATATTGGAAATGAATTATGGCCTCCTATATTGTGTTCCTCAGTCAAAGTGCCAGAAACACTGGCACAAACCCAAAGGGAGACTGGCAATTTGTCATACTGATGTCCGAAGAGGGATTACCTAGTCTTGAAATTGAAGACCACCCATCTCTCAACATAGAGGAAATGATAAATGCCTTATTGCAAGCTACATCAGTACAACTAATCACTGGCACATAGATTCCACCCTTGGAAGTTTTCAGACCCAAGGAAGAGCTACTGGACATAAAGGAGCTTCTGCAGTCTATATAGCGACATTCATGTCTTCTGGATAAATATGACACTGATGGTGTATGGGATCCTGAGAAGTGGCATGCTTCTTTCTACCCAAGCTCAGGGCACAGTTCCCCAGTTAAGGGATTTTGGAAGGAACCTAATGCAGAAGAAAACTAGGAGTTAGTGACCAGCTGGATCTCCGTGAAGGACACAAAATGGAGGCAATCCAAACTACAGAAGGAGCTGGCTGAAACAGCCAAAGAGCCATTGCCCCTGAAGCAAGTTGATCATATAAAAGGTGGCTGATATTGTGAGCAAAGGTCAAAGAGAAAAGGGCGCTAGGTGTTGTCATTCACAGGGTGCAAAACCAGCCTCGGTATAAAGAATGTTGACCAAGACACTGGGGAGCATTTGAACCCAAACCGCCACAGGAGCATTATGATGACAATACTTTAGACAAAAATCTCTGACCCAGAGAAAAGGGGAATCAAACGGATGATTGCCACCAAGGTTCTTTCAAAGGAAGAATATCCTGATTTTGATGACTGGAATCCTGCCTAGATGATGATGAGGAAGATGAGGATTTGGAGAATGAGCTGATGAAAGAGGAATCAACATTCCTGAGAGGACATACGAAGCAGAGCAAGAACATAAGTTCCATTAAGATTGTGAAGAATACCAATGGTTCTCTGTAGGCAAGCTAATACTCTTACTCACAATCAAAGAAAACATTTACAAAAGTAATGGTCAGTATGTATTTTTAAATATATCAATCAAAAGAGAAAAAGAAAGCATACTAATAAACTGACAGTTACATTGTACATTGAAAGATAATGAACCAAATAATGATTTAAAATATAACTTTTTATTCTGGATTAATAAAATAATAAAACATTAATATGTGCTTATGCCAGAACTGAGTAGCTACAGTATAAAGGAAAGTTCCTATAAGTAGGCTATTTGTGAGTATTTTTTATTATCAGGTTTAACTGATTAGTTGGTGAAGTCTGATGAATAGATTGATATGTTTTGGTTAGTATTCTGCCAATCTTCTGATTAGTGCATTAGTATATTTATAATACCAACACAGTCTAATGTTTTTGAAAAAAAATCTCATTCTAGATTGTTTCACTAGTAATTCCTGTTAATTTATCACAGGGGTTATCTGACCTCATAAGAACCAGTTAATATGCAATATCAGTGGATATGGTTATTAGTCTGTATATATATATAATTAGTGAATGTGTAGAGCTTAATCTGAGCAATAACAACACTTCCTTTTAACAGTAGAATTATAAGGATCAATCATGATACTATGATAACTGACTGTATATTTAGCATATGTTAAAGAGATCCCAAAAATGTATCTTATGGATACTAAGGCTGGTTGAACTTAGTAAAACAGTGTGTGCTCCAAAATGGACTTATCCTAATACAATCCAGGTAACATCCAACGCTACAAGAGCTCTTAGTTCTATTTGCCTATAAAGGGTCCCTGTCCTTATAAGTAATAAAGCTTCTCAAAATCTTGAGTGTGGTTTGTATTTACAATTAAATTCAATGTTGGTCTGTATATGGATCCACTCTTTCCTTCTGCTGGTGCTGTGCCGCCTCCTCAAAGTACACTGTTCACGTCAATGTCTAGAATGAACTATAAAAAAAAGGAAGGAGGGGGAGAGAAGGCGCACAAGCCCCTAGTGCAGATCAATTAGTACTCTTAAGGTTTATAAAAGTCACTGGATTTTTATATGTCTCTCGCCTGGACAAACCTCATACAATATGAGGTATTATTATCACATGGAAATCAATGAAACCTTTATTTGATAACATCCAACTGCTCATCTCTTCTACTGGCTTTACGTATCACTGGAAGTCTCGTACGTACACTTGTCAATTGTTTGTATACTATGTATGTATTATTACATTTGTATAATGGAAAATACAGTTTTCACACACCCCTAGTCCAATATACAGTATCTATTATGTAAGATACAGTGGGGGTGTGATAAAATGGGAACTTAAAAGATGGGAACTGTAAAAATTCGACTTAAGACCATATATCTCTAATAAATATAAGATCTTTAATTTCTTCCGTAATTATAAAAAGTTTAAAACATATGTATATATATAAAATAATGAGGACAAACCAGACATTAAATGAGTGCAGATTGGCCCTAATGAGCATAAGCTCAACCTTTTTGCAGACGATATCATGCTGTCACTTACAGATCCAATACCAAGCCTGCCTAATTTATTCCAATTGCTCACAGACTTTGGCAGAGTGTCAGGGTTCAAAATCAACACTAACAAGAGCATAGCCCTCAACATTACACTACCCCAAACGATGAAACAGAACTTAGAAAACAGCTTTCCCATAAAATGGGCCCCCAAACAGATAACTTATTTGGGTATTAATATTCCGCGGTCTATAGCTTTGGTATACGAGGCAAATTTTCCTCCTGTCTTTAACAGAATCAAGGCAGATATCTCCAAGTGGTCCTTCCTTAACATCTCATGGTTGGGCAGAATACATTCCATCAAGATGAATGTGATTCCCAAATTATTATACCTATTTAGGACAATCCCAACCACGATCAGGTTACCCGACCTTAGAGTGATGCAAAAAACACTTTTTAAGTTCGCCTGGAATAACAAGAAACCAAGAATCAATAGAACCACAATGTGTGCGCCTAAACAGAAAGGGGGGCTAGCCTTTCCTGATCTAATCAAGTATTATAAGGCCACTAGATTAGCTCAAATCACGACCTGGTTTAAAAAAGAGGCCATACAGGTGTGGGCAGACATAGAGAGGAAACTTCTAGAAGACAAGCATTGGGTACTATCGCAGGTTTTATGGCTTAGCTTAGGTCGGGACCTACGAACAGAAGAGTTACCGATTTGTATTAGCCACTCTTTGAAATTATGGAAAGACCTGAACAGAAGGGTGAACCTCCTGAGCGTGGGTTCTGGCTTGATTCCACTATGGCAATCTCACAAAGGTCAGCACCTCAATAAATTTACCCAGATGAAATGGTGGATAAAGAACAAAATAACAATTGTGGCAGATACCCGCGTGACCTCACAAAGCAACACATCGTCAATTATCACTGACATAATTCAGGTGCCACATAGAGAGTGGCTTAATCTGATGGCAATTAATGAGACACTAACACACTCTACGAAAATCAACAAATATCATACCAAATCTCCCGTCGAGAAATGCTGTATCAACAATCCCGGAGGTAAGGCCAATATAGCCATCATTTACAATCAGATGGTGTCTCTCACCAACAAGGTTAAACCACATTACCAAACTGCATGGGAGGCTGACTTGCAGGTAACTCTAGACGACAGCCAATGGAATAAGATCCTCAAACAAGCCAATACCTCTTCACTAAACGTGACACTAAAAGAAAACTCTTTTAAGACAATAATGAGGTGGAACCTTACACCAGCAAGACTCCATCTTCTGAACAAAACACACCCTGACACATGTTTTAGGGGCTGCACAGACACTGGTACACTGATTCACATGCTGTGGGAGTGTCCGAAAATAAGACCCATATGGACAGCAACATACGACCTATTAGAAACACTTTTGGGGACAACAGTAACACAAAAGCCTGAGGAAGCTTTGCTAGGCCTTCCAATTACGGGGCTATTCAAATAAGAACAATGTTTAACAACACAGATATTTTTGGCCACGAGATGCATCATAGCTAAACACTAGAAACTTAAGTCCCCTACTCACATTGAAGTACTTCACAAAATCAGGTTCATTCGGGCTATGAGCTCACTTTCAGCTGAAATTGATGAAAGACACCGTCGATGGGCCTCCTGCTGGGACTTATGGACTCTACGAGGTCCACAATAAGGTTCGTGTGAACTACTTTTATGGGTTGACCTGATGTTTGATCTATGGACACATGTCTGCTTTGAGGAATGTATATATGTTCAAGACCTTGTGTGACTTTATATATATGTTTTACATGTTCATGTGTTATTCTAACCAAAAAAGAAAAACTTTGAAAGAAACTTTTTTATATATCTTGTTGATACTTGAGAGATTTGTTATATGATTTGCTGAAACTTACAATGTTATATTTGTTTATTCTTTCAATAAAAAAGTTAATTATAAAAAATAAAAAAAAATAATGAGGACAAATATAGGTACGAATACTAAAATGTGTTTCTTCAATGATTCTGCGGCTTCATCAGTTAGATATCCCTAGCGAAAATACATATACATACACTTATATACAGTATCTCACAAAAGTGAGCACACCCCACACATTTTTGTAAATATTTTATTAAATCTTTTCATGTGACAACACAGAAGAAACGACAATCTGCTACAGTGTAAAGTGGTAAGTGTACAGCCTGTATAACTCAACACATAGCCACTAATGTCTAAAACGTTGGCAACAAAAGTGAGTACACCACTAAATGGAAATGTGCAAATTGGGCCCAATTAGCCATTTCCCCTCCCCAGTGTCATGTGACTCGTTAGTGTTGCAAGGTCTCAGGTGTGAATGGGGAGCAGATAAGTTCAATTTGGTGTTATCGCTCTCACACTCTTTCATACTGGTCACTGGAAGTTCAACATGGCACCTCATATTGCTAAGAACTCTCTGAGGATCTGAAAAAAAGAATTGCTGCTTTACATAAAGATGTGTATATATAAATGAAGGCCAGTATAAAGTGGGGAGGCGGTACTACATAAATTAAGTGTACATAGGTAAATACCTAAATATATATATTATATGTACCAACATCAACGGACCTGTCTTGTCTCGCAATTGTGACGTCACCGGCAGCATTGGTGGATACTGGCGTTCATCGGTGCACACAATGGATTTGCAGTCTCTGGACTTCTCTTGATACATGATAAGTGTTGTCTTTTGGTTGTATTTGATATAATAATGCTGATACTATCTGTAATATAATATCTTGATTTGTATATTTGCACAATAGTAATTTAATAATAATATTGACTCTACCTGTAATATAATATCTTTATTTTGTATTTTTGCACAATACTAATTTAATAATAGAGATATACTTTGGAATAGTCACAGATTGCTGTGCATTTCTATATATATTTATTATACTTTCACCAGATATCTATATACATTTTTGGGAATTCAGTATATGTCCAATAACTTGTATTATATATTATATGAGCACTATTTGCACTTTTGTAACTAAAATGGTGATAGTACTTTAGCTTAACTAGACGGTAAGTTTTTTCACTATTAGGTAAAGGGGTAATTGGTGGATCCCTAGTTCCACCATCAGTATTAGTTTATTTAGAAGTTTTATTTTCTTTTTCTACTTACATTTTATTTCTCAGATAGTGTATTTATATTAGCATAAAGGAGTAAATGGTGGGCTCCGCTACCAACAAATCAACATCAGGGGTCCAATCTTAAAGGGCAGTTGCGACGAAGTGCCCTTCGCCACTTTGTCTTGGAGAGGACTGTTTGCCAGCCTCCTGCCCTGCGACTATGGCCCTGGGACATATTGCCCTTTAAACACAGTATTCGGCCATACCAGAGTGTATGTCACTCATTCTGGCCCTTTACATACAGGGGGGTAATTCGGTACTTGCCCTGTGTGAACCATGATACCACAGATAGCTATGCCATGTAGCCCATTCATATAATGAAAGACTATGGGAAAGACTTTAGCTACATGGCAATTGAACTGGGTGAAGAGGATCTGAGCGCTATTTGGTAGTTTTGTGCGCTCAGATCCCAGCTATCTGGGGATATGTGAAATGTGAGTAAATGTGAATTGCAGTAATGCTGATGGGTTGTCAAACTAGAGAATTGACCAACAAATACTTTTGTCCGGACATCCCCAGGCCGATCCGTTGGGATCAGACCGTGTATATGGTCACGGGGGAGGTGTGTAACGGAACCCATCACTGTTTTACCCTGTTTTATGATTATTATAGTTAAAATATGATCCTACTATTATACTGCATGTATGTTGGTTTATGTTCTGCAGAATATTGGCCCAGACTAGTGCAGACCTTGGCATGGGAGATAATCCTGTTACAGAGACTCCACATAAGATAAGGAAGTTTATTGTATAAAGTGTTTTCATTCTCAGATAAGAACAAAGAAGGATGATCTAATCCATGTCTGATTGTATCAAAGTTGCCAGGTAGCCTCAGGGAGGTGTGACTTACCTATTGTCCCTATATGTGTATTGTGTGGCCAACTATGGGGGATATGTGAAATGTCTGTGTGTTATGTGTAAAAGATACTTTTACTAACTTTTGAACCCCTGGTCCGATTCATGTCATTTTTTAATATGTTGTTCCCCTGGGTGAGAGCTATTAAATGGTGCTGGACTTAAAGGTGTACCCCCTGTTTTTGGGGTACATCCAGAATGTGGTTAAAATTATGTCTGTTTTAATTGTGTTACCTGTTATCTGAGGGGAGGAGACGTGGGGGTTGAACCATGTATATAATTGGCTGTTGTGATAATTATGTGGGTGTAGCCCTTCAGAGGGCACCATTGCATAAAAGGAGATCCCCTGTCATTAAAGAGTTCACTGCTTGACCCTTCAAAACGTAGCTTCGTCTCATACTTGGAAGGGATTGCTATATCATACTGGGGATTGCTATGCGCTAAATACTCCGTGGGAGCTTTAAGCTACGGCCGTTGTGCAGTCAGTGCTGGTTGTGGTGTCCGGTGCGGTGCTTGTAGGCCTCGACGCAAACTAGGACGCGTCCATCAATGGAGGTACCCGGTCGGGGTGCCAGTAGATCCATTACAGCAGTTAACTTTTATTACCTTGTTAACAGTACTGTATAGATTTTTTGTTGATATTGTGATATTGTATAAAGCCTGTGATTATCATTGCTATATTTTAAATGTTTTTATGATGTATTGTAGATTGAATTGTGTTTAATAAGTATTAAGAAAATTTTGTTTTATATTGTCTACTCTAACTACGGATGTTATACAGGTGTGGATATATAGGTGTTCTTTTCTCCTTGTTTTGTTCTACATAAAGATGGCATAGGCTATAAGAAGATTGCCAAGGCCCTGAAACTGAGCTGCTGCATGGGGGGCAAGACCATACAGTGGTTTCACAGGACAGGTTCCACTCAGAATAGGCCTCGCCATGGTCGACCAAAGAAGTTGAGTGCACATGTTAAGCGTCATATCCAGAGCTTGTCTTTGGGAAATAGATGTTGGAGGGCTGCCAGCATTGCTGCAGAGGTTGAAGGGTGGGGGATAAGCCTGTCAGTGCTCAGACCATACGCCGCACACTGCATCAAATTGGTCTTCTAAAGATGATGCACAAGAAAGCCAACAAACAGTTTGCTGTAGACAAGCAGACTAAGGACATGGATTACTGTAACCATGTCCTGTGGTCCGATGAGATCAAGATAAACTTATTTGGTTCAGATGGTGTCAAGCATGTGTCGCGCCAACCAGGTGAGAAGTGCAAAGACAAGTATGTATTGCCTACAGTCAAGCATGGTGGTGGGAGTGTCATGATCTGGGCCTGCATGAGTGCTGCGGGCACTGGGGAGTTACAGTTCATTGAGGGAACCATGAATGCCAACATGTACTGTGACATACTGAAGCAGAGCATGATCCCCTCCCTTCAGATACTGGGCTGCAAAGCAGTATTCCAACATGATAACAATCCCAAACACACCTCCAAGATGACCACTGACTTGCTAAAGAAGCTTAAGGTAAAGGTGGTGGACTGGCCAAGCATGTTACCAGACCTAAACCCTATTGAGCATCTGCGTGGCATCCTCAAATGGAAGGTGGGGGAGCGCAAGGTCTCTAACATCCACCAGCTCTGTGATGTCATCATGGAGGAGTGGAAGAGGACTCCAGTGGCAACCTGGCAATCTATGAAGCTCTGGTGAACTCCATGCCCATGAGGGTTAAGGCAGTGCTGGAAAACAATGGTGGCCACACAAAATATTGACACTTTGGGCCCAATTTGCACATTTCCACTTAGGGGTGTACTAACTTTTGTTGCTAACGGTTTAGACATTAATGGCTTTGTGTTGAGATATTTTGAGGGGACAGCAAATTTAACCTGTTATACAGGCTGTACATTTACTACTTAGTCCTAACTTTGCCTATTTATACCCTTACCACTCAGCAATTAGCTACAAAACAGTGACATCATTGTGCAACATGTAGATTACATACATCTAGAGCTCTGTGTGAATCTGTTGCCATATTGATGCCAGTAGTTTCCTAATTTCCATGGTTACAAAAATCTAAATATAAAATAAAATGATACACCTTCTTCTCCCCAGTTCATGGATCTTACTCTCTAATTGACTCGACCCTGATTGATTCCTCCATCTCTGATCATATAAATAAAGCTGATATCCATCCGTGCCCATAGTCTGACCACTCTCAGGTGAGTTTGTCGATAGACCTAGGTCAAAAGAGTAAGCCACTTTATACCAGGAGGCTTAATGAGAGGATCTTATTCAATCAAATAGTCAGGAACTAATTGCTCAAGATATGGAGCTATTTTCTTCTACCAATATCAACAAAGAATCAGACATTGGATGGATCTGGGTGGCTCATAAGGCTCATAAGGCTTTTATCATAAAAAGCAAATGAGTATTAGGGAGGAATCCTTGAGAAGGGGCCTATTACAGCTGGAAATATTAAATCAGCAAGACCCCTCTAACAATTTATGCCATCAGATAGATAAGGCTAGACTGGAACTAGATCAATTTTGTTCAGATCACACTGAGAAGGCAATGAGATGGATGGGTCACAAGTTTTATGTTAACGCCAATAAACCTGACACTTGCTAGCCAGAAAACTCAAAAGCAAAATCTCTCAATATAAAATATTTTGAATTAGAAGGGTGGAGGGTGACATTACAGTTAGTCCTAATAATATACAAACATACATTTTGGGATTTTTTCCAAAATATTTACTTTCCCACTTGCATGGTCATGAACAGCAAGGGTTTACCTTCCTTTGCTCATGTGATTTGCCCACTCTTTTGGTTCAGGATTGTGTTCTGCATGATTCTAAAGTTACGGAATCCGAAGTTAAAAAGACTATTAGAGACTTGAAGCGTGGGAAGGCTCCAGGTCTGGATGGATTCACCAATCTTTACTACAAGAAGTATGTAGATTTACTTACCCCCCCATCGAACAAACCTTTTTAATCAAATTCTAGATGGTCACCCTATGCCCCAGAAATTAATTCAGATGGACATGGTCTTCTTTCCTAAGGAGGGCCGTGAGCGACTTGAAGTTAAAACTACCGCCCCACATCACCATATCCCTCCTGAATGGGGATATAAAAATATTAGCAAAATGAATGGCAAATAGGATATCCCAATTTCTCCCTAGAATAATTCATAAAGACCAAGTGGGTTTTATTCCATATAGGCAAACAGGAGATAATATTAGACAAATCCTACATTTGATTTCTTGGGCATCTCAAAATCATATCCTGACATGCTTATTGGCTCTAGATATCGAGAAAGCTTTTGTTACATTGGAGTGGCCCTATCTCAAAGCAGTTTTAACAAGATTCGGTTTTACAGGAAAATTTATGAACCTGATTGACACTTATTATTATGATAAAGATGATAAACAAAATGGAATTTAATCCCAAAATAATCAATCCATAAAAAACAGAAAAAATAAGGCATATATATCAATGCAATACAATTTAAACAGAACACAATCTAGTAATAAAATGCATCCAAAAGAGGCAAAACTTAACTTTTAAGAAATATGTGTAATAAAATCCGACTGAAAAATCAATAAAAAGACACTGTTTAAATTGTTTTGCATTGATATATACACTTATTATTATAGATCCCCTCAAGCTACGCTAAAATTACCAGGTATATCAACGGCACAGATTAAGATTTAGCGGGGTGCTCCCTCTCGCACGTACTGTTTGTCTTAACCATAGAATCCTTGGCTCAATTTATAAGAGACAATTCTGATATACATGGAATTAAAATCGGCCACCATCATTTTAAATGTTGTCTCTCTGCTGATGATTTTCTTTGCACTCTTACTAGACCTGCCACCTCGGTTCCAGTACTGCTTCAAACACTTGACTATTTTGAAAATCTGTCTGGGTTAAAAATAAATGTGACTAAAATGGAAGCTCAATGTCCCAGTCTGAGATTCACTCTCTTCACCAGAGGTTCAATTATTCCTGACCTAAATCTCATAAGAAGTATTCTTATATACAACACTTTACAAAGAAATGGGTCTGGATCTGCTAAGATGGTCGAGGGGACAAATTTCATGGTTAGGCAGAATTAATGCTGTGAAAATGAATGTACTCCCCCGACTTCTATATTTATTCTGCACACTTCCGATAGCAATTGACTACAAAGACGCAAAAACATTAATATATGTGCCTATGGGAGGGGTACCTGCAAGACACTCTAAGCAAGAAAACGTGGAAGAATATTTGTCACAGCCTCACAAGAGGATCTCTAAATAAAAGCATACTTGAAACAACCATAAAAGTTCTGCATCAAACTTATCTTATTTGTCAAAAAAATAAAAAAAATAAAGTAAATATATACAAGTATATACATACATCTATACTCACAACAGTTGAAGAATATGTGATTTGAGGAAAGCGTGTACATAATTACCAATCCAAAATGACTTTCTAGTCCACAAAAAACAAAAGTGATATGCAGTTGAATACCGGCAATGAATGTTATTCAACATACAAATGTAATGTCACCATAATTTCTCAGGACTCAATAAATGCTGCCAGATTTCTGTCCCGGTTTAATCTGTCTAGCTCAAGAATTCCCAATTTGTGGTTCCACCTAGTCTCAGCAAGTCATAGTCGTAAGATTCTGTTTCCCCTTCCGTTCTACTGCCTGGATCATTATTCCTCTGGGGTTCTTTTCTAGTGAGATGTGCTGAGAGGCCATTGGTGAGTACACCCTTTGCCGTATTATTTAAATGTTCATGAAATCTGACCTTGAGGGATCTTTTTGTTCTTCCAACATATTGTAGGCATAAGTGCAGGTCACAACATAGACTACACGTTTTGCAATTTGAGATATACTTGATTTTGATTTTTAAGCCTTTCTTAATAGATTTGATTAGATCTTTTTTCTTCAAATGGACACCTGTGGTGCAACCTTTGGTCCCACATTTGAATGTTCCTCTAACATTTACAAATGTAGAGATACTGGTAGGTTTTTTCTTCTCTTGTGTTAGCTCACTCAGGGCTATAATGGTCTTAAGATTGTCATTTTTCCTTAAGGTCACCTTAGGTATGGCTGGTACATCTCGGAGTATATCATCTTCCAACAAAATTGGCAAGTACCTCTTCAGACTTTTTGAAATACTTGTAGATGCTTTGTTATATTTTGTTGTGAATCGGAAGTTGTTACTATTGTTCCCTTTACCTCTCTATCTAGATTTCTACATTCAATTTTAGCCTTTTAGGATGATTTGTTCACTATATCCTTTCTCCTGGAATTTACTCATCAAATGGATGTTAACAAATAAAGGTTTCATTAATTTCCATGAGATATTCATACCATTGTTTTGTCTGAGGTCTGTCCAGGTGAGAGTCATATCAAAATCCAGTGACTTTTATAAACCTAAAGAGTACAAATTGATCTGCACTCAGGGCTTGTGCGCCCAAATAAATTAGTTGACGTTTCTAGCAGAGATAAAGAGTCACATACCTCATAGGAGCGGAAGTACAGTGGTACCCACGGTACCTATTGGGAACAGTAAGGCAGATTAGGTACTTATCCTAGAAATCAGAGACAGCCCTGGGAGAGGTTGTGCTTGTGGACCCTGTGAAGAATAAGGTACCAGAGCAGTTTGGGCATATAAAGCTACTACAGTTCTATGAGAAGTTTCACCCAGCCTCTTGGGGCACCTGGAACAGAAAGAGCCAGGTCATCTGTACCCACATACCATGAGCTCAGTACAGTTTGCCAGACTATGAAGTAGATGATGAGGATAATGATGAACGTAAAGAAGAAGAGGTGGAGAGGCGGCATGAAGTGATTGAGAAATTGCAGAATGAACTTGAACAGTTGGGACCCAAAATGCACAAAGTCTGCATCAGCTTGGCATGGGAAAGGTGGTAAGCGTGTAGAAAGAGCTCAGGAAGGAAGACCAATAAGCTCAAAATGTAACTGAGTTTAACCAAGAGATATAAAAATTGGCATCAGAGAGTCAGGTGCTGTCAGAGACAGAGACCACCTCCCATATGGTTGTATTAAAGGAAAAAGGGAGTGCTGGGAAAGTTTTGGCAAGGGAGAGAGAAGCTGAACTTTATAGGATGGAGGGTGTCCTCAGCAGTGTGAGGCAGGAGCTGGCACAGCTGAAAGTAGAGAGGGAGAGCAGAGATACAAAAGAGCAAGGTGGTGCTCTTGGTGTTCTTTTGGTGATGTGCAGTGTTGTTTTTGCGCCAAACATATCTTTTGGAATTATGGCCAAAAAGTTCAACCTTGGTTTCATCAGACCATAACACCTTTTCCCACATGCTTTTGGGAGACTTCAGATGTGTTTTTGCAAAATGTAGCCTGACTTGGATGTTTTTCTTCGTAAGAAAAGGCTTTTGTCTTGCCACTCTACCCCATAGCCCAGACATATGAAGAATATGGGAGATTGTTGTCACATGTACCACACAGCCAGTACTTCATGCAGCTCCTTTAATGTTGCTGTAGGCCTCTTGGTAGCCTCCCAGACCAGTTTTCTTCTCCAGTTCTTGGTAATGTCACTGTTGTGCCGTATTTTCTCCACTTGATGATGTCTTCACTGTGTTCCATGGTATATCTAATGCCTTGGAAATTCTTTTGTACCCTTCTCCTGACTGATACCTTTTAACAATGAGATCCCTCTGATGCTTTGGAAGCTCTCTGTGGACCATGGCTTTTGCTGTGGGATGCGACTAAGAACATTTCAGGAAAGACCAACTAGAGCAGCTGAACTTTATTTGGGGTTAATCTGATGCACTTTACATGATGGCAGGTGTATGCTGACTCCTATTTAACACAATTTGGAATGTGATTGCTTAATTCTGAACACAGCTACATCCCCAGTTATAAGAGGGTGTGCAGACTTATGCAACCACATTATTTTTCTTTTTTCTTTTTCTTCCCTCCACCTAAAAGATTTCAGTTTGTTTTTCAATTAAGTTGTACAGTTTATAGGGCATATTAAAAGGTGGAAAAAGTTCTGAAATTATTTATATTTGTCTCATTTATTTACAGCACAGAAACCTGATATTTTAACAGACTTTAGACTTTATTTGTGAGTTAGAGCTATGGGTCTAATAGAATATCGATTTTGAGTAAGTTTAATTTGTTAGCGCTCGTTATATTATATAATATATCAAGCTGTGCTAAAACCAGTTGAGTTCTAAGATCGTCAGCAGGCATCTTCTAAGACATAGAAAAAAGTTTCTTAACTACTCAAAAATCACAAATGTAGATGTCTAAGGTAGTGATATATGCTTTCATACAGATATTTTCCAGTGAAAGTTAAGTTTTGAAGTCTGGAGAAATGATGAGGGGGAGGAATAACCAAAAAATATCAGAGAAACAATGTGTGCAAAGCAGCATATATTTACAGTAAGGTGGGGTTTGAGAAGCTATTATTGCTTGTGAAGGATGTAGGTATTTCTGCAGTGTAAAGATGGTTTAAGTGTTTTAATTATTTAATTGTTTTGTTTTCTGAAAATCAATCCTTTGATGCTTGTCATACCAGTGATATAAGCAGATGTGACTCTTTTATTTAAAAAATGAAAGCAATTAAAATAAATATGCAGAAGTTCACCCAGTCACTGGTCTAGTCAGAGGGGGAATGACCTTTATTTTGTAGCTGTCAAAACCTCAATTTCAGTTCTCTTCCACCAGAGTTTAGGGAGTTCCCAATTCTAACACAATGTGATTTTTACAGATGTTTCTTGACAGAGAGTCAATTAAATGATCACTTATTGTCATATATTTAAAGTATAAATAGGCAAAAAAAAGAAAGCAAATGAAATATTAAATAAACTATTTATTGATGCAGGTCTATTGTCTTTTATCCACCGATACTCCTTGCTACTTTCTCAAGACAGTAAATTCATAAGCTTCATGTTAAACCTAATGAATTGTGCAGAGAGAAACTTAAAAATCTCATCCCACTTTAGGAAGCAGATACATCAGAAAACATAATGGTAGATCCGACAGCAGCATAATTAAATATAAAAGGTAATGTATTAATGGCTGTATTGTTTTATTTTCCATTCAAAAAGCAATTTGTTGATGTGTGCCATAACTGGGCATAGTGAAAAAGTGGCAGTTTGACCTGGTTTGGAATATAGGGTAAATAATTATATGGTTGGCTAGGAGTAATGCACAGGTAATTTCTATAAATAGGTGTGATCTTTGATAGTTGATGAAAAAGAGTTTAACAACCTCATCCCTCCCACCCAGAGCCGGATTTACATTTTTGGAGCTCCTGGGCAGTGAAGTCTAAGGCGCCCCTGTGCATATCTAGTGTGCACTACCGATTTATGCTTAGTGAATGTTTACATACATCACACACACACACATCACACACATCATAGACACATCACACATCACAGACACGTTACACATACACACACACTAAATACATACACATACGCATCACACACATAAACCACATACATACATGCATATATATAGGCTTGGCTTCGTGAACAAAGATTTAAGAGGGGTGTCCAAATCTATGGGCTCTTAGGTGGCTGAGGAGGCCAAAGTGGGACAGGCAGACTTGACCACATTGGTTGCACAGGAAGGTTTGTTCTGGGTTGGGTGCTGTAGTGACGGAGAGCAGAGTTATCCCCTTGTAATTTGAGCAGTCTGGCTTTTCTCCCTTCTTCTTGTACATGGTTATGATTATTGCGTCACGAATGTCCTGTGGCAGTTTGCCTTGGTGCCAGCAGCAAACAAAAAGCTCATGGAGTTTAGCGTGAAGTGCTGGGCCCCCATGTTTCCAGATCTCGGCTGGGATCCTATCAACTCCTGCAGCCTTACCATTTTTAAGCTGCTCAATGGCTTTTACAGTCTCTTTGAGCGTAGGGATTTCATCCAGTTCTGTTTTCATTGTTTGTTGTGGAATGTGACAGAGCGATGAGACTGAAACTATGCGTTTGGCACAGAATAGAGTCTGAAAGTGGTCAGACGACCGGTTCAGAATCAACGCCTTGTCTGTAAGGAGTGTTTGACCATCTGCACTGTGCAGTGGGTTTTGAACCAGGTGTGAAGGGCCATACATGGCCTTCAGGGCTTCATAAAACCCTCTGTAGTCACTGACATCTGCGCAACACTGAATTCTTTCAGTGAGGATGGTCCACCACTGTTTCTGAATTTCTCAAAGCTTTTGTTGGAAGTTGCTGCACACAAGACAGAAGGCTGCTTTCTTGTTAGGGCAAGATGGCTGAGTGAGATGTGCTTGATGGGCAGATATCTTTTTGAACAGTAATTCATGGATCTCCGGACTGTTTTCGTCAAACCAGTCTTTGTTTTTCTTTGTGGAGAAACCTAGGACCTCTTCATAGGTCTGCAGGATGCTGGTTTTGAGATGTTCCCATAGAGCATCTAAGGAGGGATCCGTGAAGCATCTGCGATCTTCTAGTCTTGACTGGAGATTCGCCTGGAAGGTGGCCTTCACTTCAGCTGACTGGAGGTTTCCAATCTGTAACTTCTTCTTTGGGCTCCTTTCCTCTTTGGTTTAAGGTTGAAGTGGAGTCAAAGTTTTCTGCGCACCAGACGGTGGTCTGTATTACATTCTGCGCTGGGCATCACTCAGGTGAGCAGGACATTTTGATGGTCTTGCTGGCGCACCAAAATAAAGTCTGTAAGATGTCAGTGCTTGGACTGAGGATGCATCCAGGTTGTCTTTAGTCTGTCTTTCTGCTGTAAAACTGTATTTGTGATGGTGAGTTTCTGCTCAGTGCAAAAATCTAGCAACACCGTGATTGCCAAGTACATCTTTCCAAGTGTGTGAATCCTTGGCTACTCTGGCATGATGACCTTGTCATCTGCAGGGACGTTTTGTACAAGATTGCGCAGGTCAGTGTAAAACCTTTTCTACAGGAACACACATACACACACCATTTACATTTATTTAGTTTACTGGGGGGCAGCTAGGCAGAATATAAAGTTACCTATCTCTTGGACTCCCAGGATCAGGCTCCTAAAGTTCCTTCTCTACATGGGCAGAAGCAGCGCTGCTGGAGGAAATGGAAAGGCTGGGGTGGAGCCAGCTCCCGGCATCTTGCTGATGTAGTCTTGGGTACTCTGGGTAAAATGTCCCCTACTCACTTCCTGTGCCAGCAGACAGTGCTGTGTTTAGGTCTTGGAATTGAAAATGAGGCGCCCCTATCAGAGGACCAACCTGTAGGCTAGTGCCTATAACGCCTAATTGATAATCCGGCCCTGCTCCCAGCCCCTATATATATTTACTAATGGATTATTAATATATTGTATTTCTTTAGATATGTTATCTTATCTGGAATTTTTCCTGTTATCTACTCACCAGCAGTGGCAGCCAGTGGCCACTGGGTGGCGTAACAGTTGTTGGACAAGATTTTCTTAAATTTCTTCTTCGTGTTACATTTAAGCTTAACCCCTAACCTTAAACCCTATCCCTAATCATAAACCCTAAACCCTAACCGCCAACCCTAACCCCCAACCATAAACCCAACCATAAACTCTAACCCTAACCCTATGAAAAATAAAAGAAAGTCTCAGTGAGGCATCCTTGCTGGCCACCACTGCTGACAGACAGATTATAGGAAAGGTCTTTTATCTGTTGTCACAGCTGGGGCCTTCCTGTTTTGTCCCCACCAGCAGCCATTAGGTGGTGCAACAGTGTTGCGCTGAGACTTTGTTCAGTTGTTTAGGGTTAGGTTTAGGGTTAAACTTAGAGTTTAGGGTTAGGGTTTAGGGTATAGCGTTAAGATTATGGTCCAGGGTTACTGTAGTGGCAGATGATAATCTTTACATAGTAAAGTAGTGGCACACATCCACCTTATTTCTGAGCAATCCCTGTAATTTAAAGGAACATAGAAAACATTATTCATCAGAGTATTTTATAATATGTTACAGTGTATTTTCTTTTTTCAAATGAAGCTTTCGGTGCACTAAAACATATTCAGATTTTTAACTGCTCTTGGGGTCTTGTCCTTTATCAGCCAATGAGATGTACAGACTAAAATATGTTCTGTTTATTTCCTGTTAATATCTAACATTGTAACATGCTCTTTTAAATGTATGATAAACAAGGGAGAAGGAACTGGGGGGGGGGGGGGGGGGGGACAAAAAAAAATAGCAAAATTAAACATAATCATGCATTACCAGATTTGACCACTAGAGCGCTATGGAGCAGTATGCCTTTCCCATGAAAGCTTTGACCCACAATTTATATATATATGTGAGTGTGTGTGAATTGCACTGCTGAAAGTTCCACCCCTGCTGCCTGTCCTGGGAGTAGAGTTGAATTGCACCACTCAGGGCCACAGTTTTATTTGTCTCTTTAAATTTTATCCCCCCAGGTTTTTGGGGTTCCTACGCCCATAATATCCAATGTCCCTTTAAGATGTAACCACTAGATAATCACTGCTTTTCTGCTTTTGGTAAACAAAAGTATCAATTGACTGCAATAAAGGGAAATGTAATAAACATTTGTATCAATAATACAACTATTTTGTCAAATGTGCTCTTTATGTGAAGATGTAATGTGAGCTATTCCCTGATCCCTGCTGAGCTGTTTCCTTTGGATCACGTGACCTGTGCCAAGCCCTGCAGGAGGGGAGCTGCACTGAGCAGGACAGAGCTGGACAGCTTGGAGTTTGCACACATCAGTCCCATTGCATGGCAGCTCTGGATACTTTCTGATGGGAAAACTTCAGTAAACTCTTGGAATACAGCAACAAATTGGAAATCTGGAAAAATAAATATATATTTTTTTTAGTTGTTGGAGAAAATGTCAGAAGCTGCTGCAAAAAGTAACAGTGATTCCAACAGCAATGGGAATAAAAAAACAAAAGGAGGAAGCCAAGAGGAAACCCATGATGAGGTAGGGAAGAGGAGAGTGGGTGTATGTGGAAATAAAGTGCTTGATAATTAATTGTGGTTCATTTAATTAACTCCACCAGGTCAGGGATTGCAGATGATTGTAGTGGGTACTTAGATCTATATTAGTAAATATTTAATTTGAAGGTTTGTATATGAGTGTGGTTATTAAAGTACTGTTATTATGTACAGTGATGCCTGCACATATGGCTTTGGTTATATTACTATGTGTGCACACCCTGGAAGAGGGAATCTGGGGCTTGGTTCCTGCTGAAAATCTTAAATGCTAAAAACTGCCCTGTTTTAAATAAATTTTAATATACTTAATATAGTTATTAGTATTTGCCTAAAGAAAACTTCAATAAGCGAGTAACTTTTCATTTACAATTCATGTCTTGCTTTTTTCTTCATTTTTGGTACAGAAAATGTTACTTTTTGTTACTTGTGAAACTGAAGGCATGCCCAGTACCACTACTTTATGTTACACATCACTGGTTATGGAATCTGATGATCCTCCTGCCATTTAGTGACATATTACCAAGTCATTTGAGATTAACATAAAGTATGTGTTTATCTGGTCTAGAAAGGTCAGTTTGGGATTTGGATGGCATTTTTAATGATTAAATACATTTTATGCTTTTACATTAAAAACTTGTATGTATCTCATTTGAATCAAAATAGTAGAACTGAATATTTTTACTTAAAGAAACCTTTTTTTTAACCAGACTGCTGAGTAAGGTTTATTTTTGCATAATAATGTTATAGCTAATATTAGAATAGAACAAGCATAGTAATAACAAGACTTATTTCCTTTTCTTGTTAAGAATCTTAGGAATGTAATAACTGAAGCACATTTAATGTACCGATTGTTTATATATAAACAATCGGTACATATATATCAGTTTTAATAAAGTACAGTATTTTGTGTGTAATGTTTCTGGTAATTGATAGAGATGAGTTAATAGAACTTGACAAAACAAGAATAACACAAAAGATTATCAATATCCTCAAACTAATGAATAAATCATGTGATTCACGGTATTTCCATCAAGGGTTTGTGGATTATTACTCACCAGAACACCTTAGGGTGAATTTACTGAAGAATTTCTCACCTGAGGGAATGAGCCTTTTATCCCTCTAAGAGATAGTGTATATTTAATCAATGCATGAAGTGAGATGATTATGTACTTTCCTGTTTTATTCTACCACTCATGCACGTGCATCTGTTATGTGCACGCATGCATGCTGCACTGCCCTGCGCTGATGAAGCTGTCTCCATGTGGCTGGTAAGTGGTTAGGGGGTTTCGGGTTAGGTTTACAGGGTTAGAATTAGGGTCGGGAAGGGGTGTAGGGGCTTAGGCATATCGTTTTAGGGGGTTAGGCTAAGAGGGTTAGAAGGTTAGGATTAGGGCCGCCAAGGGATGTAGGGGTTAGGGGCTTAGTGTTATGGGGTTAGGGCCGGGAAGTGGTGTAGCGGGTTAGGATTAGGGTTAGGGCCGGGAAGTGGTGTAGGGGGTTAGGATTAGGGTTAGGTCTGGCACGGGGTGTAGGGGGTTAGGGCCGGCAAGGGGTGTAGGGGGTTAGGATTTGGGATAGGGCCAGCAAGGGGTGTAGGAGGTTAAGGTTAGGGACTTTGGGTTAGGCTTGCTAACTGCTGTAGGTAGTTAGGGTTAAGGCCGGCACGGGGTGTAGGGGGTTAGGGCTTAGGGAGTACGTTGGGATGCGGGACGCAAGCGCACCCGGCATCAGGAGGCTTCCAGTGCCGTGCACGCGCGGTAGCATAAAACAGGAAAGGTCTGATGATTAATAAATCCCTCCCCATAGAAACATTGAACCATATTCTATGCTTACCCGTTATGAATGCTCTGTATGTGTGTGTATATATATATATATATATATATATATATATATATATATATACAGTGGATATAAAAAGTCTACACACCCCTGTTAAAATGTCAGGTTTCTGTGCTGTAAAAAAAATTAGACAAAGAAAAATCATTTTAGAACTTTTTCCACCTTTTAATGTGACCTATAAACTGTACAACTCAATTGAAAAACAAACTGAAATATTTTAGGTAGAGGGAAGAAACAATATAAAAATAAAATAATATGGTTGCACACCCTTAAACTAATACTTTGTTGAAGCACCTTTTGATTTTATTACAGCACTCAGTCTTTTTGGGTATGAGTCTATCAGCATGGCACATTTTGACTTGGCAAGATTTGCCCACTCTTCTTTGCAAAAACACTCCAAATCTGTCAGATTGGGAGGGCATCTCCTGTGCACAGCCCTCTTCAGATCACCGCACAGATCTTCAATCGGATTCAGGTCTGGGCTCTGGCTGGGCCATTCCAAAACTTTAATCTTCTTCTGGTGAAGCCATTCCTTTGTTGATTTGGATGTATGCTTTGGGTCGTTCGTTGTCATGCTGAAAGATGAAGTTCCTCTTCATGTTCAGCTTTCTAGCAGAAGCCTGAAGGTTTTATGCCAATATTGACTGGTATTTGGAACTGTTCATAATTCCCTCTATCTTAACTAAGGCCCCAGTTCCAGCTGAAGAAAAACAGCCCCAAAGCATGATGCTGCCACCACAGTGCTTCACTGTGGGTATGGTGTTCTTTTGGTGATGTGCAGTGTTGTTTTTGTGCCAAACATATCTTTTGGAATTATGGCCAAAAAGTTCAATCTTGGTTTCATCAGACCATAACACCTTTTCTCACATGCTTTTGGGAGACTTCAGATGTGTTTTTGCAAAATGTAGCCTGGCTTTGATGTTTTTCCTCGTAAGAAAAGGCTTTCGTCTTGCCACTCTACCCCATAGCCCAGACATATGAAGAATACGGGAGATTGTTGTCACATGTACCACGCAGCCAGTACTTGCCAGATATTCCTGCAGCTCCTTTAATGTTGCTGTAGGCCTCTTGGTAGCCTCCCAGACCAGTTTTCTTCTCGTCTTTTCATAAATTTTGGAGGGAGCTCCAGTTCTTGGTAATGTCACTGTTGTGCCATATTTTCTCCACTTGATGATTCACTGTGTTCCAGGGTATATCTAATGCCTTGGCAATTATTTTGTACCCTTCTCCTGACTAATAACTTTTAACAATGATATCCCTCTGATGCTTTGGAAGCTCTCTGTGGACCATGGCTTTTGGTGTGGGACGCGACTAAGAACATTTCAGGAAAGACCAACTAGAGCAGCTGAACTTTATTTGGGGTTAATCAGAGGCACTTTAAATGATGGCAAGTGTATGCTGACTCCTATTTAACACAATTTGGAATGTGATTGCTTAATTCTGAACACAGCTACATCCCCAGATATAAGAGGGTGTGCAGAATTATGCAACCACAATATTTTTACTTTTTTTTTCTTCCCTCCACCTAAAAGATTTCAGTTCAGAATAAAATATCCCAATCTGTACATAAAGATAAGCTGTAAGTCAAATGTCCATGCCTGTATACAACGACACTTACAGCCCTATTGAATTCCCTCAACGTGTAAAACCGTACTGTGTAACGTAGCTCGTAAGCCTTACGGGTATTAAATTGGACCCGTAAAGCAAACCACCAACGACTTGCTGGGGTAAGGGCAAAAAAAACATATGGCATGTTGAAAATTGAACTCCGCGGACGCAAATCCTTTGTTCTGTCAAGCCCGTAACTGTTACGTTCCAATCATGCTATGAAATTGCAACAAATCCACTGGCGTTCAAACCCGTAACCTGCAAATGGAGATCAAAATTCAACGGGTACTAGAGAGGACCCGCAAGGGGGTTACAGTTCTATCTGTAGCTCTGTAAATGCCAATATACATACACTACTGTACTTATAATTAAAGGGAAGTGATGTTAGGTATTAAAATGAATAGCACAACATTCTCACGCTCGCAAATCTCTAATAATCTAAAATACATTATTTTCTTTTTTTTTTATTTCTGTGTTCTATCCATCCCGGCACTGAATGTGTTAATACATATAATGGAACGCGCATGGACTAGAATATCATATTTACTGATTTATTAATATTGCATTATTTCTGGAATGCGGGTCCAATCGAAACACGTAATTGAGACCCGTAAGGCTTTGAAATCCAACCTCCATTTTTCAGTGACATAATGATGACGATCTCATTTACCATTGGCTCCCTCTAAACCTGTAAGTACAGGTTTGACTAATTGATCATGTTCACGGCCGCAAATCCAACGTGCGCAGAATGGTTTACAGGTTTGCTTCTCCGGCCCGTAACTCATGGCATGGTTCAAATTAATAGCTCTGTAACTCAGCCGAATTTCAAGGCCGCATGCGGCCTTTGCGGGTGTGCCGATGCTGCTACAGGCTTCGAATTTACTAGGGCTGTTGACCTGTAGCCTCATACTTGGCCTTATAAATTATTGGTGCTTTGTAATATTTAGTTTATTCCATGTAATATAATTTAAGATATTAAGCCACGTCTGTCTTTAGTTATTTTTAATGTCTCCGTGTTTTATTACTGTTCTTATGTGGATAATGTTAATTATGGATATAATGCTTGAAACTAACTAAGTGCATGGATACATGCAAATGGTGTTGGTATGTAATCAGTGTTTTTGCAAGTGATCAGTCAGCAAATAAACTTCCTACTGTTTCTTCCTACTGCACATCCTTATCTCCTCCATGCTCTAAATACAAATCTGTAGCTTGTGTGCAAGCCCCTGATAGGAAGCCCCGAGTTCTTCCAAGGACAACAACCACAGCATAAGGAAACACTGACACATGATATTGGCAAATTATATATACAAAAGTGTGCGTGATTTTATTTATTTTTTAAAGAAGAGTAATCATCTGCCAAATTATTTTATTTGCATTTACTATCTGCAAGGCTTCTAATTCTAGCATTAAATACTTTGTGCTCAGCAGCGTGGAGCTTTGCATGAGTGAAAAAATAATAGAATTTAGTTTTTAGTAGTGTTTTCCAATGATTACCAGAAGCTGTCTGCTGTGGCCCACTGGAGAAGGAACTGGCAACTCACACCAGCATCTCTGATATGGAAACCAAGTGAGTCAGCATGACTGACGGGCATACCTGATGTGTTACTGAAAGTGTGGGGGTAGACACACGGGAAGGAGGGAAGAGATTTAGAGGAGGGGGAGAGACACAGGGGAATGAGAGGGGGGAAGAGACACAGAGGAGTGTGAGGAGGGGGTGAGAGACACAGGGGAGTGAGAGGAGAAGGGGGGGAGACACAGGGGAGTGAAAGGAGGGGGGGAGAGACACAGGGGAGTGAAAGGAGGGGGGGAGAGACACAGGGGAGTGAAAGGAGGGGGGCGAGACACAGGGGAGTGGGAGGAGGGGGAGAGACACAGGGGAGTGAAAGGAGGGGGTGCGAGACACAGGGGAGTGAAAGGAGGGGGTGCGAGACACAGGGGAGTGAAAGGAGGGAGAGAGACACAGGGGAGTGAGAGGAGGAGGGTGGGAGAGACACAGGGGAGTGAGAGGAGGAGGGGGGGTAGACGCAGGGGAGTGAGAGGAGGAGGGGGGTAGACACAGGGGAGTGAGAGGAGGGGGGGAGAGATACAGGGGAGTGAGAGGAGGGGGAGAGATACAGGGGAGTGAGAGGAGGGGGAGAGATACAGGGGAGGGAGAGGAGGGGGAAGAGACACAGGGGAGTGAGAGGAGGGGGGAGAGACACAGGGGAGTGAGAGGAGGGGGGAGAGACACAGGGGAGTGAGAGGAGGGGGGAGAGACACAGGGGAGTGAGAGGAGGGGGGAGAGACACAGGGGAGTGAGAGGAGGGGGGAGAGACACAGGGGAGTGAGAGGAGGGGGGAGAGACACAGGGGAGTGAGAGGAGGGGGAAGAGACACAGGGGAGTGAGAGGAGGAGGGGAGAGACACGGGAGTGAGAGGAGGAGGGGAGAGACACAGGGGAGTGAGAGGAGGGGGGAGAGACACAGGGGAGTGAGAGGAGGGGGAAGAGACACAGGGGAGTGAGAGGAGGGGGAAGAGACACAGGGGAGTGAGAGGAGGAGGAGGGGAGAGACACGGGAGTGAGAGGAGGAGGAGGGGAGAGACACGGGAGTGAGAGGAGGGGGGGGAGAGACACGGGAGTGAGAGGAGGGGGGGAGAGACACGGGAGTGAGAGGAGGGGGGGAGAGACACGGGAGTGAGAGAAGGGGGGTAGAGACACGGGAGTGAGAGAAGGGGGGTAGAGACACAGGGGAGTGAGAGGAGGAGGGTGGGAGACACACAGGGGAGTGAGAGGAGGGGGGGTAGACACAGGGGAGTGAGAGGAGGGGGTGGGTAGACACAGGGGAGTGAGAGGAGGGCGGGTAGACACAGGGGAGTGAGAGGAGGAGGGGGGTAGACACAGGGGAGTGAGAGGAGGGGGGGAGAGATACAGGGGAGGGAGAGGAGGGGGAGAGACACAGGGGAGGGAGAGGAGGGGGAAGAGACACAGGGGAGGGGGAAGAGACACACGGGAGTGAGAGGAGGGGGAAGAGACATAGGGGAGTGAGAGGAGGTGGGAGAGACACAGGGGAGTGAGAGGAGGGGGGAGAGACACAGGGGAGTGAGAGGAGGAGGGGAGAGACACGGGAGTGAGAGGAGGAGGGGAGAGACACGGGAGTGAGAGGAGGGGGGTAGAGACACGGGAGTGAGAGGAGGGGGGTAGAGACACGGGAGTGAGAGAAGGGGGGTAGAGACACGGGAGTGAGAGAAGGGGGGGTAGAGACACAGGGGAGTGAGAGGAGGAGGGTGTGAGAGACACAGGGGAGTGAGAGGAGGGGGGGGTAGACACAGGGGAGTGAGAGGAGGGGGGGTAGACACAGGGGAGTGAGAGGAGGGGGGGGGGGGTAGACACAGGGGAGTGAGAGGAGGGGGGGTAGACACAGGGGAGTGAGAGGAGGAGGGGGGTAGACACAGGGGAGTGAGAGGAGGGGGGAGAGATACAGGGGAGGGAGAGGAGGGGGAGAGACACAGGGGAGGGAGAGGAGGGGGAAGAGACACAGGGGAGGGGGAAGAGACACGGGAGTGAGAGGAGGTGGGAGAGACACAGGGGAGTGAGAGGAGGGGGGAGAGACACAGGGGAGTGAGAGGAGGGGGGAGAGACACAGGGGAGGGGGAAGAGACACAGGGGAGTGAGAGGAGGTGGGAGAGACACAGGGGAGTGAGAGGAGGGGGGAGAGACACAGGGGAGTGAGAGGAGGAGGGGAGAGACACGGGAGTGAGAGGAGGAGGGGAGAGACACGGGAGTGAGAGGAGGGGGGTAGAGACACGGGAGTGAGAGGAGGGGGGTAGAGACACGGGAGTGAGAGAAGGGGGGTAGAGACACGGGAGTGAGAGAAGGGGGGTAGAGACACAGGGGAGTGAGAGGAGGAGGGTGTGAGAGACACAGGGGAGTGAGAGGAGGGGGGGGGTAGACACAGGGGAGTGAGAGGAGGGGGGGTAGACACAGGGGAGTGAGAGGAGGGGGGGGGGGGGTAGACACAGGGGAGTGAGAGGAGGGGGGGTAGACACAGGGGAGTGAGAGGAGGAGGGGGGTAGACACAGGGGAGTGAGAGGAGGGGGGAGAGATACAGGGGAGGGAGAGGAGGGGGAGAGACACAGGGGAGGGAGAGGAGGGGGAAGAGACACAGGGGAGGGGGAAGAGACACGGGAGTGAGAGGAGGTGGGAGAGACACAGGGGAGTGAGAGGAGGGGGGAGAGACACAGGGGAGTGAGAGGAGGGGGGAGAGACACAGGGGAGGGGGAAGAGACACAGGGGAGTGAGAGGAGGTGGGAGAGACACAGGGGAGTGAGAGGAGGGGGGAGAGACACAGGGGAGTGAGAGGAGGAGGGGAGAGACACAGGAGTGAGAGGAGGAGGGGAGAGACACGGGAGTGAGAGGAGGAGGGGAGAGACACGGGAGTGAGAGGAGGAGGGGAGAGACACGGGAGTGAGAGGAGGAGGGGAGAGACATGGGAGTGAGAGGAGGAGGGGAGAGACACGGGAGTGAGAGAAGGGGGGGAGAGACACGGGAGTGAGAGAAGGGGGGGGAGAGACACGGGAGTGAGAGAAGGGGGGTAGAGACACAGGGGAGTGAGAGGAGGAGGGGAGAGACACGGGAGTGAGAGGAGGGGGGGAGAGACACGGGAGTGAGAGGAGGGGGGGAGAGACACGGGAGTGAAAGGAGGGGGGTAGACATGGGAGTGAAAGTAGGGGGGGGGTAGACACGGGAGTGAGAGGAGGGGGGGTAGACACATACAGTAGGTGAAGGATAGGAGGGGGGTAGACACATAGGTGAAGTAGAGGAGGGAGTAGACACAGGGGAATGAGAGGGGGGAGAGACACAGAGGAGGGGGGAGACACAGAGGAGTGTGAGGAGGGGGTGAGAGACACAGGGGAGTGAGAGGAGGAGGGGGGGGGAGACACAGGGGAGTGAGAGGAGGAGGGGGGGGGGGAGACACAGGGGAGTGAGAGGAGGAGGGGGGGGGGAGACACAGGGGAGTGAGAGGAGGGGGGAGAGACACAGGGGAGTGAAAGGAGGGGGGGGAGAGACACAGGGGAGTGAAAGGAGGGGGGGCGAGACACAGGGGAGTGAAAGGAGGGGGGGCGAGACACAGGGGAGTGGGAGGAGGGGGGGCGAGACACAGGGGAGTGGGAGGAGGGGGGGAGAGACACAGGGGAGTGAAAGGAGGGGGTGCGAGACACAGGGGAGTGAGAGAAGGAGGGGGGAGAGAGACAGGTGAGTGAGAGGAGGAGGGTGGGAGAGACACAGGGGAGTGAGAGGAGGAGGGGGGGTAGACGCAGGGGAGTGAGAGGAGGAGGGGGGATAGACACAGGGGAGTGAGAGGAGAGGGGGAAGATACAGGGGAATGAGAGGAGGGGGAGAGACACAGGGGAGTGAGAGGAGGGGGAAGAGACACAGGGGAGGGAGAGGAGGGGGAAGAGACACAGGGGAGTGAGAGGAGGGGGGAGAGACACAGGGGAGTGAGAGGAGGAGGGGAGAGACACGGGAGTGAGAGGAGGAGGGGAGAGACACGGGAGTGAGAGGAGGAGGGGAGAGACACGGGAGTGAGAGGAGGGGGGGTAGAGACACAGGGGAGTGAGAGGAGGAGGGGGGGTAGACACAGGGGAGTGAGAGGAGGAGGGGGGGTAGACACAGGGGAGTGAGAGGAGGAGGGGGGGTAGACACAGGGGAGTGAGAGGAGGGGGGGAGAGATACAGGGGAGGGAGAGGGAGAGACACGGGAGTGAGAGGAGGGGGGGGGAAACACGGGAGTGAGAGGAAGGGGGGAGAGACACGGGAGTGAGAGGAGGGGGGGAGAGACACGGGAGTGAGAGAAGGGGGGTAGAGACACAGGGGAGTGAGAGGAGGAGGGGAGAGACACAGGAGTGAGAGGGGGGGGGAGAGACACGGGAGTGAAAGGAGGGGGGGTAGACACGGGAGTGAGAGGAGGGGGGGTAGACACATACAGTAGGTGAAGGATAGGAGGGGGGTAGACACATAGGTGAAGTAGAGGAGGGAGTAGACACAGGGGAATGAGAAGGGGGAGACACAGGGGAATGAGAGGGGGAGAGACAAAAAGGAGGGGGGAGAGACAAAAAGGAGTGAGAGGAGGGGGGAGAGACAAAAAGGAGTGACAGGAGGGGGAAGAGACACAGAGGAGGGGGAAGAGACACGGAGGAGGGGGAAGAGACATAGAGGAGGAGGGGGAGACACACAAGGGAGGGAGAGGAGGGGGGAGACACACAAGGGAGGGAGAGGAGGGGGGAGACACACAGGGGAAGGAGAGGAGGGGGGAGACACACAGGGGAAGGAGAGGAGGGGGGAGACACACAGGGGAAGGAGAGGAGGAGGGGGGAGACACACAGGGGAAGGAGAGGAGGGGAGGGAGAGGAGGGGGAGACACACAGGGGAAGGAGAGGAGGGGAGACACACAGGGGACGGAGAGGAGGGGGGAGACACACAGGGGACGGAGAGGAGGGGGGAGACACACAGGGGAAGGAGAGGAGGGGGGAGACACACAGGGGAAGGAGAGGAGGGGGAGACACACAGGGGTGGGAGAGGAGGGGGTAGACACACAGGGGAAGGAGAGGAGGGGAGGGGGAGACACACAGGGGAAGGAGAGGAGGGGGAGACACACAGGGGAAGGAGAGGAGGGGGGAGACACACAGGGGAAGGAGAGGAGGGGGAGACACACAGGGGTGGGAGAGGAGGGTGTAGACACACAGGGGAGGAAAGAGACAGAGGGGAAAGACACAGGGGGAAGGAGACACAAGGGACGGAGAGGAAGGGGAAAATGAGACACAAGGGAGAAAGTAGGGAGAGTAGCCAAAGGCGCTCATTGCGAGGCCAGTAAAGTAGAGGGGTAGAGGCTCCCATTGTGTGGCAAACAGCATTGCCAGGATTCACATTTTATTGACGTCATTTTTGAATAAATATTTCCTAAATTAATGTTGGTTAATGGAAAGAGTGCTGTGAAATCTAGGGGCAACTATTTTCCAAAGCCTTGCCCCATCACTGTTTCATATTTAAAGAACCATTATAGCAGTACCTAAGAGTAAAAATTTACATTAATCTCTCACGGAGAGCTGGTGGGCATAGTGTACAAGATACTTTTTTTTGGTAATGGTGGAAAAAAGGAAAGTAATTCTTTAAACGTTTTCAATGAGGCACCAAACTTTTGTTATCGAATCCGTTTTTAAAGGAACACTGTGGTCAAAAATGTTTAACTCCCAGTTTTGAAGAACTACACTTGAAAATATGCAACATGTTTTTAGAATGTAATAAAATAACACAGCCTCTAATTTATTACTTTTCATATACAATTATTTGCTGTAGAATCTACCACTTTAGTTTCCACTGACTTCCTGAAGTGGGAGAAGACTTTCAATGCATAGGAAACTTGTATCTGCACAATGGAAAGGTGGTATCATTAGCTTTAATAGAAAGCTCAATAATTTACAATTGCATGCCTTGTCGAGACAGAAGCTGCAAAAAAGCAAAGTTTGTAAAGAAATTAAAGCCTGCAGTAAAAGTCAGTGTGTTATTTTATATGTTTTTTACTTTTTTAAATTTTGCACATTATTAAGTTTTGTTATTCAAAATGCTATATAGAAAAGCATTGTCCACAGTGGTTCTGTGAGTGGCCTATAATGTGATAAATAAATATGTGTTTAAATGAAGGAATCTAGGAACAATTAATTGTACTTATTGAAAAGTACTGCTCCCCAAAATTCTCACCTGAAGCACCGCGTATCGTCTTGTCTGCTGTATCTAACAGACAGAAAATGGCTACATGTCTTTTCAGTTTATTTACATTGCTGTAATAGTACTTTTAGTATTGCAGTTGGACCATATCGGCGTCTCTCCACCAGTGGCGGAGCTAGAGAAGTAAGGGCCCTGGTGCAAAAGACAAAATTTGGTGTTGGGGGGGGGGGTGTAAAAGATGTTTTACGCTGGGCTCCGCCCCGCCAGGACTAAATCACTCAGTGCTCCTGCCTTTCCGAAGCTCCTCTGCCTGCACCATCCTCTACTGATGGCACCCTGTCCTTTGCACGCAGGAAAATTGTGTGCTGACTACAGCGCCCTGACAATTTCATGCTTTGTGAAAACTGGCGACAAATGCGCTGCGGTAAAAGCGTGCAAGCTTGTAATGCCTGGCTACCCTAACGCCGTGAATCCCCCCTAAGCCTAACCCTAAGACCCCCTAAGCCTAAGCCTATCCCTAAAACCTCTAACCCTAACACCCCAAGGCTACCTTACCTGCAGTTGGGCACGTTATTGTCGGGCGGGCAGTAGTCGGAGCGCACATTTGTCGGCGTGCTGATGATGGCACGCTTTTCCGCATAATCCCCCAGATTGGGAGAGGACAGTCCGACACATTTAAATTTACCCTTGAGAACATGGTTTTTAACTCTGGCTTTATGTCCTTTTATTGATGAAAAAATCCAATACTCTTTGAAATTTCCTAATTACTCCCTTTGAAATATGCAATGGGATGCCTCTGAAAATGTATTTTATCTTAGGGAGAATAAACATTTAACACTTGAGATTCTACCTGACCAGGATAGCTTTACTCTAAACCACTGTTTTAAAGTGGGACATATTGATGAATAAATTATCTTTCAGCATGCCATAAAGATTTTGAGTAAAATCGATACCTAAATGGGTAAACCAATTATGTTTCCATGTAAACAGGTGGTCTTTTTTCCGTTTTTCAAAATCCTCTTGGCTTAAATTCAAATGTAGATTTTTTGTCTTTGTTGCATTAATATTATAGTAAGAGGCGGAACTATATTCTCCAATAGTACACATAAGAATAGGCAGATAGTTAACTGGATCTGTCTATAGAACCACAATATCATCAGCAAACATAGATAGTTTTGAATGTAGGTTTCCTATATCAACACCCTTTATGTTTTTATTGCGCCTTACTATACAGGCAAGAGACTCTATACATAAATAAAAAATCAGAGGGGATAGGGGACAGCCCTGCCTAGTACCCTTCTTAATATCAAATGTCTCTGAACAGAAACCCATCCCTGAAACATATGCTGAAGCATTAGAGTACAGAGCCATTATGACTTTCGAGCCAAACTTTCCAAATCCCATGGCCTCAAACGTTAATTTGATGAACTCCCAGTTAATTCTGTTAAACACTTTTTCAGCGTCAAGCGCTGCAGCTAGCATGGGTATTTTTTTTGTTCTTTGAATTATCAAGGATGTCTATTAGCTTGCGGATATTATCTGGACCTTGCCTGGCTTTTATAAATCCCGTCTGATCTGAGTCTATTAAATGATGTAACAAGAGATTTAGACGTTGGGCTAATATTTTCGTGACTATCTTAATATCTACGTTTAGCAAGACGATTGGCCTGAAGCTTGAACGTAGTAATACATCTTTGCCTTCCTTAGGGATAGCAATGATGGCCTCTTTGAGCATTACTTTTGGTGCTGTTCAGGCATTTCTAATCTCATTAAAAGGGTTTGCCATGTACATTGTTAAAGATTTAGAAAAAAAGTTTATAGTATGGAACTTTGTTGTTTTCCAATGAGAGGATACAATTTTGAATTTCCAAACCTGTTATATCTGCTTCTAACACGGCTAGCTGGTCACTGGAGATCGTAGGGAGATTCAGATTATTCAAAAAGCTACTTATTGTCTCTGGTAATGGTTTTGAAAAACCTGGTTGCTCTTCTAAATTGTACAGTGACCAATAGTATTGCCTATTACTTTTGGATTTGTGCTTTTTGAGATGAAACTAACTGTCTGTTGGGGTGACAGTGTCCCCTTTAGGTGAAATAAAGAGTAATGCTGTTCCTACTTTTACAGTTTGTCCAGTGTTCGTCCTCTGGGCTTGGGTCCAGGACACATTTTAGAGTATCTGGTCTGAGTACAGATGGATCAGTCAGTGGGTAATTTTCTTGGATTTACTTATCTGTGCCAAAAGAGGACCAACATCAATTTTCCTTTTAGTTTACTCATCTGTGCCAAAAGAGGACCAACATCAATTTTCATTTTAGTTTACTCTGATTTGATTAGGGTGCATTTTAATTGCAGAAAGATCCGACAATAATCTGTTTATAATTGTGACTAATGTTTAATATGTTAGGTTCTCCCCATTCCTCTTTATTCTGGAGGACTGCTATATAAGGTCTACACTATTGTAGACCACTTAGGCTGTACAGTATCAGTCCGATTCCTGACAATACTTTGCCTAATGAATCAGTAAAACCATGCTCCGTTTCCTATTAAGCTCAAGAAGGCATAGTGTGTGAAAGCTTTAGTGCATAATATTTATAACATATGCATACTAGAGACTTAGGGCCTCATTAAATTGCTACATTTTAGAGATCTGGGCTCACAAATGCTGATTGCAAGCTACGTTGCTATTCAATTGTCTTCCGTTTGCATGCTACGATCGGGATATGTGCTGTGCGCTACTTTCCATTGTGATTCTGCTAATCGCAAGGTACTTCCCTTAAAGCCTTTGATCTTTCACGGCCTCAAGAGATGCGGCCTCAAAAAAAAACCTAATCACTATTCTATTGCTCTGATTCACCCTTCCATCAAGCCCGTAAATGGCTAAACGCGAACCACAGGTTACTTGTACCAAGGAGGTGTCGCAAAGGGATACTTACAAATCGTAGCACTTATTAATCAAATAAAAAAGCAATCCTGTACTTTTATTAAAGGTGAAAGTGATTTAGGTCTTAGAATTAATAGCACAACATTCCCCAACTCTCAAACCGGCATAAATAAAGTGTTTATTTCATGTTCAATTCTCATCCTAAAGTCCTACGGGCTTCAACCTCCAAGCCCGTTGGACTTTGATATCCAACCTCCATATTTCATTGAAGTCCCATGGGCTTGAATAACGAGTTACGGGCTTGGAGGTCATTCAAGCCCGTAGGACTTTGGACGGAAATTAAACGTTAAATAAAGTTTTTTGTATTTTGGCGATGTGCAAGCTTGAGAATGTTGTGCCATTAATACTAATGTCACCCATTGTGTTCCCCATCATTTACAGTGCTTTACAGAGCTGTCTTGCATTTACAGTGCTTCGAGTTTGCGGGCTTCAAACACGAGTTACGGCCTTGTGGCCGCGATCCTGTTCAAGCACGCAAATGCTTACTGCCGATAGCATGGTTTGCGATTAGCGGGAAGGGGGACTGATTTAATAGAGAGAAACTGATACAGAATATTTTGCAAACTAGCCTTCATTAGGTAGACCTGCCAAAACATCTTATTCCCCAAACACCACAAACACTATTTTATTCATAACACGAGTAGATTATAACTTGAGGCATAACATGTTTTATTCAGATTTCATGTTCATACCTCCTGCTCTGGATTCCTTAGGCATATTCTTAGATTGGAGTTAATAGTATCTTAAAACAGGGTCTCTTAAAGTTTTTGATCTGAGGACTGGCAGGTTACCTTCTAATGTTCCTAGGGACTGCCACTGAGATAGAGAAGATTTGGACATGGTGATATTACATGTTTTATACAAATGTCTCACCTAGTTTTGCAACAATTTGAAAAGGATCAGGAATATATTTAGAACTGTAGCTAGGAGCAGTGGAAACAACTACGGTAAATCTGAGAGCAAGCGAATAGGTTTGTCCTATAGGGCTGGTTACCTACTCAGAGAGCAACATCTTTTAGCTCACTTGTGCCCTTCACAGGGAGAAATATCCTGTAGTATATCAGTCTGCTCTCACTCAGTAGAGTGATCCATCTCCAAAATACCAGGCAATTCTACCCTGAATAGGAGAAACAGCAAACCCCAGATGTATATTTTTGGATTATTTTGGGCTCTTTAGTGAGGTATAAATCCCGTAATCACAGTGAGGAGTCCAGGGGATATTAAATTCCAAGCCCGTAGCAGCACCGGTACACCCACAAAGCCTGCGGGCTTGAAATTCGGCAGAGTTACAGAGCTATTAAATTAGCCAAGCCTGCAACAGACGTGGCCGACATCCAATCAAACCATTCTTGCCTGCGTTGCATGTTTGGCCGTGAACATGATCGATTAGTCAAACCTGTACTTACGGTTTTAGAGGGAGCCAATGGCAAAAGAGATCATAATCATTACGTCACTGAAAAATGGAGGTTAGATTTTAATTCCTTACGGGTTTGAATTACGAGTTACGATCTGACCCGCAGTCCAGGAATAATGCAATATTAATAAATCAGTAAATAGTATATTCTAGTCCATGCGAGTTCCATTATATGTATTAACACATTGATTGCCGGGATCGATATAACAGAAATGAAACTAAAAAAAAGTATTTTATATTGCAGATTTGCAAGCTTGAGAATGTGGTGCTATTAATTTTAATACCTAACATCACTTTCCCTTTACTTATAAGTACACTAGTGTGTTGATATTTGCATTTACAGTGCTATGGATAGGACTTTAACCCCCTTGCGGGTCCTCTCTAGTACCCTTAGGCGTCCGCCTCCTTTTGCCTTTTACAAGTTTGAACGTCAATGGATTCGTAGCAATTTAATAGTGATTTGCAAACGTAACATTTACGGGCTTGACAGATCAAAGGCTTTGCGGCAACGGAGTTCAGATTTTGACATCCCGGAGGGTTTTTCTGCCTGTAACCCGCAGATCATTTGCGGGTGGCTGTAAGAGGCCAATTTAATAGCCGTAAGTCTAGCAGGCTTTGTTACGGGCTATGAGTTTTAACGTTGGGGGAATTTAATAGTGCTGCAAGTCTGGAGCTCACTGTGACTTAGGCAGTATAGCTAGACCTCACTGATGAGACTGAAAAGGCCAAATGTTTGCCTGTTTCTCTTGTTCAGGGTACAATTGTCTGGTATTTTAGAGCTGGATTACTCTTTTATGTGAGACCTGACTGATATGCTATAGGATATTTCTTCTCTGTGAAGGGTGCAATTGAGAAAAAAAATAGACTGATCGATGAGCGGGTTACCATACCCATAAAACTATTAGTTCAGTCTCACAATTGAGCACCTCTCTTGTTTTTTTAGTGGCAGTGGTATCTTAAAACTATTAGTCTCTCACCATCCCTCTTTGTTCCTCAGAGACTGACCCAAGTTCTATGACCAGCTGTTGGGATACACTGTCTTATATGACCAATCAAGTGTCCTGAAAACTTTACTAGCTTATAGGCAACAAGTTGTTGAAAGGTAAAAAAAAGTATACATTTTTAATAAAAACAAGATATTAAAGATGTATGAAATCAACTGAGGACAATATAATAGAATTAGAGAGATAGAACTACCTAAAAAAAAAAAGCTGGTGGCTCACTGCCCTGAAAATGGTATATAATAGTTAATCAATTTAAGACTGTACTTATTTATTTACTTCTCATTATCAAGCCTAGTTGTTCAAAATAGAATATTATTCAGTGGTACTTTAAAAGGGGCATTATTTGTTTTGTGGAAGTAGATTTAATTTCTCTTTACGTAAAACACTAAATAATATGTTAAAAAGGGAAGTAAAAAAATAAAATAAAATTGCAGATATTGCTGGAAAATCCCTCTGTAGATAAGAAATGTCTCTTATCTCTAATAAGAAATGTGTGTACATGCAGGTCAATAACCGTATATAAATTCTTCGAAATGTCTTATATCTATATAAGTATATGGACGGGCTTCACTAAATGACTATAGGTTTGCTAGAAGCGTTATTAGGGTTGATTTCTCTAACTTGGTGCGAGATAGGTGAGCGTGGCCGTATGAAATAAACAGTTTTTCACATGCTCTATCTATTTTCTAACTTGGTGATAATCAACCTATTTCACTGGAAAGAGTCCTTAGGAGGGTTGTACAGTGTGATTTCCATAGCAAAATCACTGTTGGAAAAGAGTTACAGGTGGACTATTTGGTTACAAAAGTATATATAATAATAATTGTTGAGACAAACAAGAGAAGCATTTGCTTGCTGTGGAGAGATAAAATGTACTGTTGAAAAGGATATGCTCTCTCACTCTAGAGTACACGGGAAGTGTCTGAGGGCCACTTGTGGCCCCCAGGCTGCCTGTTTCCCACCACAACTCTTTGTTGTAGTGGGCAACCTCATTTTCATATATAATGTGATTGTTTTGTAAGTGTATTTTATTTAAATTATATCCTGTTACCGCCCACATGGTTTCACTAACCTCACAGTTTTCTTATTTAATGTTAATGATTGATGAGAAATCGCTCATTACAGTGAGTGGTTGATATGTAGCGGGAAAAAAAAGTATTGTTAATGAATATGCTGTTGCTAGAGAATGACAGGTACTATCATAAATAACAAAACACTGTATTAAATACAACAGTATTAAAATTGATAAGTAATACCATCATGGCTCAGGTTTTTTTTTCTTCCGAGTGAAGGGTAGATATTGGGTAGAAGAAAGAAGAATATAAAAATCTTGGATGTAGGAAGCGGAAGTCTGAGATAAGGTAGGGTAGAGTTGGAAAGGGAATGGAAAATAACATAACTAATAAAAAACAAACTTGCCTCCTATATACCGGTAGATTTGAAGATAGAAATTATGTAAGTCTTGACTTCTGAGCACAAAGACAGAGAACATTGTAGACAGTGATGTTATATCAGGTAATGGATACAAATGTGTACACAGGTAAGGCTGTCAAGTAGGTTAGCTATATTTTACAGATTGCTTAGTGCAGAAGGATGATGCTGTATAATAGTTTAAAATATGTGGATTATGTTATCTTGAAAAGGCAGGCTCTGAAAATGCAAAGTTTAGATGGTTTTCTTAATTGAAAAGCCTCACACTGCATGTCCCTGCTGCAAAGAGAGGGTGAATGGGTGATTTTGTTAATTAATTAAAGGGCTGTATACCTCACCACTACTAAATAGTGCCACAACGGTGCAGAGCACTGCCCTGGGCATGGTGTCACCACATCACGAGATCAATGGCCATGGGTTTAGGAACTGAGAGGGACAAATTCCCCCTGATGTTCCTATTATTTGTATGTATGTATATATAAGCTATTTTACGGCCTGTGTATACAATGAGCTGTATCCCCCCCAGAATTATTCTTGCTTCTACACCCCTGTCCATGACCTATACTGTAGATGGGTGCAAATGTTCATTGTCTCTCTAATTATGGAGTTGTTGCTTGTTGGTACTGAATTTTTAAATAGAGCTCTTATTCTGGATGTCTACACAAACAGTTTTTTTGTTGGAAACCAGTTCATGAAACTAGGATGTGACATCCTGAACGCAGTGGGCAGGGTGTTGCAGTAATAGTGGGTTAGTGTTACCCTTACCCATTCTACTATTGCTTGCCCTGTTGTCAAAATAAAGGCCAGGGTTATAGCCAAGTCACTCTCTGATTTATGAGTTTGTTTTTCAAGCTTCTTCATGATTTATTTTCACTCCTTCTATCAAATGAGCATCAATGATTGCCCCAGTTACTCTGTGAATCTATGAAAAATCCAAACCTGCTATTTTGCATGAGAAAAGCATAGTATGCATGTTTAGACTATCCCAAGACCTGGCAATGTTTTGCCACTAGTAGTTCTGGTAAAGGTCAACTTCCTTCATTCCCAATGTTTGACAGCACTGTGAGAAATGTTACCAGTATTGTATTAGAGTTACACTACATGCAGTTTAAAGACTTGAAAGTTATCTATGTATATTGAAATGGGCAACCAGCTTCTCTTAAAGGCCATGTCATGAGGTGTTGGCATTAATACCTGTCCAGAAGCCTCACACATGTCCTTCCATGGTAGTAGCTCTGAAAAAAAAAAAAGTATTTCCATAAAGTAGTTTCATAACAGAAATAAATCTGAGATGTGTCCCGAGCAAATTGTTTGGGGGAGATATTCAAAGAATTGTGATAGTTTGTTACGACCTCTTCTTCCTGCTACCATCCAAGATTGCAGTTCACCCAGAAGTTGTGAATAACTGCACTGGCTGATATGTTGACCTCGTGTAGTTAGTTTGTGATGTTTGGTCATTTCAAACTGGGAATAACCAGGTTATTTAAAAGTTCTTATAATACAGTAAAATGGGGGTCCGTATTAAAAAGGCTAAATATTGTTTTAAATTGTATTTTCAATGTTCCTTTTTTGGTAATGCAGAGCCGTATTGATGATATTTGTTATTGACAGTGTTGCCTTTTCCATGTTCGTGTCTGAGTCCCTGAGGAGTGTGCCAGCTTTGTCAAGAGAAGGAATAGCTTGGTTATTCAATTCTCTAAAAATTTCAATTGCAATATGAAAAAAAATATGTTTTTAATTGTGAAAATATGTTCTTTTAATAACTTTTCAACATTGAAAATAATTTATTTAGACTGACCTGGACTATTCACAAAGATATCCTTTTGATGTCTTATTCTGCACACAACAGTTTCATTAAGCTCCATATATTAGTCATATCAGGTTCTACATTTTAGATTCTTCCCATTACTACTCCATCAGGCTTTATATTTCTGAACAATCAGTCTAAATCTAAATTTTTTAAAGGTTATACATGTAATTCAGTGTCTTTTATTTTAACCAGGAACTACTATTGGCAGCAGCCTATGTATATGATGCTCAGTACAACAGAAATATCCCATTTGAAACATCAGCAGAAGCAGTCAGGTAAGGTGATGAAAATATGGTTTTATACCAGAATAAAATGTGTGCCCAAAATCTGTACAATTTACACACTGGGGTAAATGTATCAAGAGAGGATACTTAGAGTTAAATACAGATCTGTATCATAAAGAGTTTGTGATCTAATGCAACCACTTGTTGAATTAGAGCCTGAAAGCCGACTCCAAAACAACTTCTCTTTATTGTGAAGCTCACTGACCTGGGGCCCAAAGTGCTCTGGTTTGAGCAAAAATTAACACTGACATGCCTAAAACGAATAAAGAATGGAAATTCCCTATAAACCAATCAAATTGTATGATTCAAGTAATGACATTGTAATATATGGAGGTCACCAGAAATGTATATACTCTTTTCCCATTGTTTTTAATGTTTTGGCTGATCCTATCTACTTTATTCATGTAACTTTTTGCTTTCCAGGCTTTATTATTTTTATAACCATTGGATCATGCAAGTAGCAACTTACTGCTTTATTGCAGTTGATCTATCATTGGCCCTGTTTGAGGAGCCTGCTGTCTACCCTCTGCCGATTCTGGTTAGTATGGATGAAAAAGTTTACTGTATTTTACAGGCTTTGCCCTGGGATCAGCAATTAAATGCTTCAAAATAGTGTAGGTTTACTGTAAATCATATGTTATACAAGTGAAATATACCGTATATACTCGAGTATAAGCCAACCCGAGTATAAGCCGAGACACCTATTTTACCACAAAATACTGGGTAAAATGAGTGACTCGAGTATAAGCCGAGGGTGGGAAATGTGCTGCCCCCTGTGTCCCTCTTGTGCCCTTTGTGTCCCCCTCTTGTGTCCCCCTCTCTCTCCCGTGTCTCTTCTCCCCGCTCCCTTCCCTGTGTCTCTTCTCCCCGCTCCCTTCCCTGTGTCTCTTCTCCCCTCTCCGTTCCCTGTGTCTCTTCCAACCTCTCCCTTCCCTGTGTCTCTTCCCCCCTCCCTTCCCTGTGTCTCTTCCCCCCTCCCTTATCACCCTCCTCAACCCGACTCCTAATCCTTCCTCCTCATCCTCAACCTCCCTCCTCATCCTCCCTCCTCATCCTCAACCTCGGTCCTCATCCTCCCTCCTCATCCTCAACCTCCCTCCTCATCCTCAAACCCCTCCTCAACCTCCCTCCTCATCCTCAAACCCCTCCTCAACCTCCCTCCTCATCCTCAACCTCCCTCCTCATCCTCAACCTCACTCCTCATCCTCAACCCCCTCCTCATCCTCAACCCCCTCCTCAACCTCCCTCCTCATCCTCAACCTCCCTCCTCATCCTCAACCTCCCTCCTCATCCTCAACCTCCCTCCTCATCCTCAACCTCCCTCCTCATCCTCAACCTCCCTCCTCATCCTCAACCTCCCCACTCATCCTCAACCTCCCTTCTCATCCTCAACCCCCTCCTCAACCCCCTCCTCAACCTCCCTCCTCAACCTCCCTCCTCATCCTCCCTCCTCAACCTCTCTCCTCATCCTCAACCTCCCTCCTCATCCTCAACCTCCCTCCTCATCCTCAAACCCCCTCCTCATCCTCAACCTCCCTCCTCATCCTCAACCCCCCTCCTCATCCTCAACCCCCCTCCTCATCCTCAACCCCCCTCCTCATCCTCAACCCCCCTCCTCATCCTCAACCCCCCTCCTCATCCTCAACCCCCCTCCTCATCCTCAACCCCCCTCCTCATCCTCAACCTCCCTCCTCATCCTCCATCCTCAACCCCCCCATACTCATCCTCCATCCTCATCCTCCCTCCTCAACCTCAACACCCCTCAACCCCCCTCCTCAACCCCCCTCCTCAACCCCCCTCCTCAACCCCCCTCCTCAACCCCCCTCCTCAACCCCCCTCCTCAACCCCCCTCCTCATCCCCCTCCTCATCCCCCCATCCTCATCCCCCCCATCCTCATCCGCCCCATCCTCATCCTCAACCTCCCTTCTCATCCTCAACCCCCTCCTCATCCTCAACCCCCTCCTCATCCTCAACCCCCTCCTCAACCTCCCTCCTCATCCTCCCTCCTCATCCTCCCTCCTCAACCCCCCTCCTCATCCTCAACCCCCCTCCTCATCCTCAACCCCCCTCCTCAACCTCCTCATCCTCCCTCCTCAACCCCCCATCCTCAACCCCCCATCCTCATCCTCCATCCTCATTGTCCCTCCTCAACCTCAACCCCCCTCAACCCCCCTCCTCAACCTCAACCCCCTTCAACCTCCCCCCTCAACCCCCCTCAACACCAACCCCCCTCAACACCAACCCCCCTCAACCCCAACCCCCCTCAACCCCAACCCCCCTCAACCCCAACCCCCCTCAACCCCAACCCCCCTCAACCCCAAACCCCCTCAACCCCCCTCAACCCCCCTCCTCAACCCCCCTCCTCAACCCCCCTCCTCATCCCCCCCTCCTCATCCCCCCCTCCTCATCCCCCCCTCCTCATCCCCCCCTCCTCATCCCCCCCCTCCTCATCCCCCCCTCCTCATCCCCCCATCCTCATCCCCCCATCCTCATCCCCCCATCCTCATCCTCCATCCTCATTGTCCCTCCTCAACCTCAACCCCCCTTAACCCCCCTCCTCAACCTCAACCCCCTTCAACCTCCCCCCTCAACCCCCCTCAACACCAACCCCCCTCAACACCAACCCCCCTCAACCCCAACCCCCCTCAACCACCCTCCTCAACCCCCCTCAACCCCCCTCCTCAACCCCCCTCCTCATCCCCCCCTCCTCATCCCCCCATCCTCATCCCCCCATCCTCATCCCCCCATCCTCATCCCCCCCATCCTCATCCCCCCCATCCTCATCCCACCCATCCTCATCCCACCCATCCTCATCCCACCCATCCTCAACCTCCCTCCTCAACCTCAACCCCCCTCAACCCCAACGCCCCCTCCTCAACCTAAACCCCCCTAAATACCTCCCCTTCTCCCCTAATGGCGTGGCGCGCATGTGACGTCACGTGATTAGCATATACCAGGTGCCGGCACCCGGTATATGCTAATGACGCAGCGTGCATGTGACATCAAATGTGCGCCGGGTCAAGGAGTGGAGGCCGGAGCAGAAGCAGGTAAGTGAGGGGAGAAGGGGAGGTATTTAGGGGGGGTTAGAATGAGGAGGGGTGTTTAGGTGTAGGAGGGGAGTTGAGGAGGGAGAATGAGGAGGGGGGTTTATAATGAGGAGGGGGGTTTATAATAAGGAGGGGGGTTTATAATGAGGAGGGGGGTTTATAATGAGGAGGGGGTTTATAATGAGGAGGGGGGTTTATAATGAGGAGGGGGGTTTATAATGAGGAGGGGGGTTGAGGATGAGGAGGGGGGTTGAGTATGAGGAGGGGGGAGGGGTTGAGGACACGGGGGGTTAGAGAGACACGGGGGGGGGGAGTGACTTGAGTATAAGCCGAGGGGGCCCATTTTAGCCTTAAAAAAAGGGCTGAAAAACTCGGCTTATACTCGAGTATATACGGTACCTGATGCCTTTCTAGTATGTTATCGATTATCCCAATCAAGTACAAAATGTCCTGCTAGCACCCCCATGAGTGTATATTCCTCAAAGGTGTTAAGGGAAGGAAGGATTTTCCTGAAGTTGTCCAAACCCAGAGTTCTTCATAGAAATGTTAAAAGATAAGTTGAGTTGAAATTTATGGGGCAAAATTGAGTGTCTCTCCTCTCCTCTTAACATTACTTCTAAGAGGTGCCCTTCTGCACCGCACACCCTGCTCTGATGGAATTTGGATCTAACCAGGAGCAGCTATTTTCCTTCATGTAGAAGCAAATTGATTAGTGAGCATGATATTTTCACTGACAATTGGAAGTTTATTCATCTTTTGAAGTTTCAGTAGATATATTCATGCATAGTGGACATGAAAACATTGATAGAGGCACCTAGATGCTCATACTTGGTGCAAGGCACACAACTGTAACAATATTTTTTTTTAATATGACTTCTATAACTTACAAAGCTATGTTTAAGCAATATAACGCTTTCTTACATGAAGGAGGAGCTCTTGAGACCAGTGTTTTACACCTTTTTTGCCTTGATTGCATTTTAAAAGGCAGTAAATATAGCCTTTAGTTTTTTTGCCAAAATGCCCTTATATTTCTTTTCATCAAATATTTTTATTTAAGTACAAATTCAATTTATATAGCTTATCATTTTCCATCAAATATATGGATAAATTCACCAGTACATACAGTTTTCCCATACATCTTATATTTCTGCTCACCCATAATACTTTAAGTCGGTAAAGACACCCAGATGCTCACACTTGGTACAAGGCACACAACTATAACAATAGTTTTTTTTTTTTTTTATATATGACTTCTGGAGCATACAAATCTATGTTTAAGCAATATAATGGTGGTTCTGTTTCCCCTGTATTACCCTTTGTAAAGGTGAAAAGGAGAAGCTCTTGAGACCAGTGTTTCTCAATTATTTTGCTTTGATTCCATTTTAGAAGGAATTCAATTTTTTTCACCAAATTGTATTTTCTTTTTTATAATAAGGACATATTCAATTTATATAGTTTATCAATGCCCATCAAATACATGGATACATTTATCAGTATATACAGTTTTTGTAGACCTCTTATATTATAAACTACATCAGCCCCCTAGTCACAGTGGGTAATATACATAAGCTTTGTTGTAAAATACAAAACGGACCAGTCTCTCTAGTTACACGTCTCCTACTCGATTCAAAATGTGGTTCCCCCATATTTGTGTGTGAAGTACATAATATGGTTTATAGCAGCTGATCAGTTACTATAGTCATAATATTTTAATGCAGTTAGATGTGCCCAGTACAAAACAATAACAACTCTTTCTTTTAATTTTCAGGCAACCTCCATAGTTGAGGTCATGTGCCTTATGGCTTTCTTGTGCCGGCTTGTGCATTTTAGTAAAGTTACACCTAGCAATGTCTTTTGGAAAGATACAAAGAATATTTGTGTTATGGCTACAATAACGGTAAGTGTTTTTTTATATTTCTTCTCCTTAATAAATGAGAAATAGTACTGTCGTATTAGCTTATAAATATGCATTTTTTGTGTGCTTTTGAACTTACATGTTATACTGTTAGTTTTTAAAATTCATTTACAGTAGTCTTGTCCTAAATTTTCTATTGTGCAATGTAGAAAACTTAATATGAGTTTCCTATTGCCCTAAACATGATACATAATGGCAGAAAACATTGGGAATTTATTGTATGTTCACTAGGTTGTAAACTATTATACATTTTTTTTTTTTAAATATGCCTAAAAGTTAACTGAGAAGAAATTCTCATAAGTTTATTTTTATTCACAAGTCCATTTTTTGCTGTTTTTTATGGTTAGTTTTTAAACTTAGATTAATGTATTTTCCACAAAAAAGTTTAAAAGGTTAGAAAATATAGAAATTTAAAATAAAGTGTACTGGAAAATGATTGTTCCTGATTATTGCCTGGAGTGTTACATGAAAACAATTAAGGAGGACGTTGTGTAGAATGATAGCAGAAATAATAGTCAATTGTGCATTCAAAGCAATAGCTACACACACATTTTTTTTCTATTTTGTATCAATTAGGGACCCTGATGTCACCATATGTGCTCAGCATCATCAGCTGGAGATAGAAAAGCATACGAAAAATTTACTTTTCTTTTTAAAACTGCTGCTAAATTAATTGAGTTATTTATTTTTGGGGTTAGAGGTTTTAAGCTGTCTCTAACTTACCCTTGCATTGATAGAATACTTCATGTTAATATAAAATAAATTTAAAAGAGATGCTTTTACCCACTGCATCACATATCTGCATGATAAGTTACATATACAGAAATCCATAAAGCTAAATATCAGTTGTATAGTCACAGTGTGATGCCGTTTCTATACAAGCAATATCTAAAAATTACAATATGTAAGTCAAATTTTCATTTATATTTAAACAACTTCTCCCACATTTTTTCTACACTCTATTTGAAGGTCCTTTTGAAGAAAACACTAAAATCACACTTATTGCAGAAATTAAAAGTGCACATTGATTAGGAAAAAACCCATACTCACATACTCCGAAACCAGTCATGATAACAAAAAACCTTTGGTAATTTTCTCATTATTAGAGTTTTAGACAAAAATGTGGATCAGTAGCAAAACACCTGCTGCTGACTGGCTGAACTGAACAGAAATGTAAATAACATAGCTTTTTATACTCGCCCACATAAAGACAATGGAACAATCCATCATCCTTTCTCAGAAACATGGCATAACCCACTAGCAACCATTAACATTTTTATTTACATATGATATCCAATAAGAATATAACACATACTTTGGTAAGTTCTACTTTATATGATACACTTCTGCGCAGTAAATAATACTTATTAGACCTTGGTGATGACTGAAAATACATATTTGTTATGACTAAGAGCTTGTGTACTGTCTCTAACTGAAAGTACTAAGTCATGGGTCATGTAAACTTAACCATCACTTATGTCTTACAAAAATGGAAAATACAGGTTCACAGCCTATATCCCAGCCAAATGCCACACTCCCTGAAAGAGGTGCCAATATTTATATATATATCTATATATATCTATCTATATATATATATATATATATATATATATATATATATATATATATATATATATATATATATATATATATATACACACAGTGGGGGGGGGGGGGGGGGGGAGTATTTGATCCCCTGCTGATTTTGAAAGTTTGTCCACTGACAAAGAAATGATCAGTCAATAACTTTAATGGTAGGTGTTTTTATAACGGTGAGAAACAGAATAACAAAAACAAACAAACAAGAAAAAAACGAAAGTCAAAAAAGTTATAAATTGATTTGCAGGTCATTGAGGGAAATCAGTTTTTAATCCCCTATCAATCAGCAAGGTGTCTTTTATACAGGTAAAGAGTTGAGATTAGGAGTACTCTCTTAAAGGGAGTGCTCCTAATCTCCGCTTGTTACTTGTATACAAGACACCTGTCCACAAAAGCAATCAATCAATCACATTCCAAATTTTCCAATGTGGTCAAGAGATGTCTAAGGATGTCAGGGACAAGATTGTAGACCTACACAAGCCTGGAATGGGCTATAAGACCATCGCCAAGCAGCTTGGGGAGAAGGTGACAACAGTTGGTGCGATTATTCGCAAAAGGAAGAAACACAAAATAACTGTCAGTCTCCCTCAGTCTGATGCTCCATGCAAGATCTCACCTCGTGGAGTTTCAATGATCATGAGAACGTTGGGGAGTCAGCCCAGAACTACATGGGAGGATCTTGTTAATGCTCTCAAGGCAGCTGGGACCATAGTCACCAAGAAAACAATTGGTAACACACTACACCGTGAAGGACTGAAATCCTGCAGCGCCCGCAATGTCCCCTTGCTCAAGAAAGCACATGTACAGGCCCGTCTGAAGTTTTTCAATGAACATCTGAATGATTCAGAGGAGAACTGGGTGAAAGTTTTGTGGTCAGATGAGACCAAAATCAACTCAACTCGCCGTGTTTAGAGGAGGAAGCATGCTGCCTATAAGCCCAAGAACACCATCCCCACTGTCAAACATGGAGGTGGAAACATTATGCTTTGGGGGGGGGGGGTTCTCCTAAGGGGACAGGACAACTGCACCGCATCAAAGGGACGATGGAAAGGGCCATGCACCATCAAATATGGGGTAAGAACCTCATTCCCTCAGCCAGGGCATTGAGAATGGGTCGTGGATGGGTATTCCAGCATGACAATGTCCCAAAACACACAGCAAAGACAACAAAGGAGTGGCTCAATAAGAAGTACATTAATGTCCTGAAGTGGTCTAGCCGGTCTACAGACCTCTATCCCATATAAAATCTGGGCAGGGAGCTGAAGGTTTGAGTTGCCAAACATCAGCCTCAAAAATTAATGACATGGAGAGGATCCACAAAGAGGAGTGGGACAAAATCCCCCCTGAGATGTGTGCAAGCCTGGTGGCCAACTACAATAATTGAGCTCCCTCTCTATTAGTAACTTTATGTAGCTGTTGAATTAAATGGCCCATGTGATCATATATTTAAAAAATTATGTTTTGAAAGACTACACTTGAAAATAAGGAAAATGTATGCAATTATACTGCTGTAGAATCTACCAAGTTTTGCTTTTGTGTTCTGCTTTCTGAGATGAGAGAGGGCTTTGAATATATGGAGAGTTTCTACTTGCAGAATGTGAATTTGGCATCTGCAACTGCCTGTGCAGTCATTAGGTCTAATAGAAAGCTCATTCATTTCCAGAAAGTTATATTCATGAGCATGTGATCAAAAGAAAGACTGTGTTTATAGTTTTTGCTTTCTAAAAAAAAAAATGCTGTTTTTCTTAATTAACTCTACTACTAATAATACTAAAATCCAGATATCGTAACAAAAAAAAACACACTGAAGTTTTACTCTCTTATAGTAAGAATTGTAGACAAATTTGATTGATGCTGAAGAAACACCTTGCACAACTGCTACTAAGTGCTGTAAAAGCCATGTGAAGCAGGCAGAGATTAAAACGTTTTCTTGACTCACTTAAGGATCAACTGAGAGAAAATATAAATAAAGTGTGATAGAACAATGGTTCTCACTCTTTTTGATCTGGGAACTGGTTGGGGACCACCACTGAGGTCTACATCATTGTCAACAGGGTCATATTGCTTATGGCACACTACATTTCCATCTAGTTTTTGCAGTGATTTGAATAGAATTTACCTGCAGACACATTATTAAATAGTCTAAAACTATATCTAATCATAATGGCATGTTTAACTATTAGGTATTGATAGTGCATAAGAGCAGCTGTTTAAGAAATCATGGATCATTCAGTGAAAAGATGAACTCTGAATACCTGATGATCAATTTAACCAAACAGTCTGTTTCCACTACTGGGATAAATATATTTATATGAAATGGTACAATAGTGTTGGAATTTGCAGCCGCGTAGTTCAATTTTCGACATCCCGTAGGGTTTTTTCGCCCTTACCCCGCAAGTGGTCAGCGGGTTGCTTTACAAGTCTTACGGGCTACGGTTTTACACATTGAGGGATTTTAGTAGGGCTGCTAGTCACACAAATAGCATAATAAAGTTCACATTTCTTACGCTTTCTCCTATGACAAAATAGAAGAAGAGTATAATGTTGATATTTTTATTGTGCTTTGGCTTTGAAAAAATATTGTTCTCATCTCCCCAGTGTGTATCATCTATTCACATGTGCAGGAACTGACTACACCTTTAGTCCTCCATCATCCAGTGCCAAAGTTATTATATAGAATAAGTGCTCCCTCTGGACCAGTCAGTCCAAAATAAAACTCAATTAGTGTGGCTTGAGCATATGAATAACTATATTTCTTGCAAAACCACTTCCAAGTATTTTTGTACCAAATAGTACATTGTGTGCTTAAAATGAAACTAAACAGGTGTTCAGATTAGGCCTGTTTATAATATTCTTCTTTTTTCTTTTTGTATAGCTCAATTTAATTGATTTAATTATTTATGGAGCCTTGAGTATTGCTCAGATCCACAGTGTTCGATGGTCAAGAGTCCTGAGACCTATTTATTTGGTGAACTTTGCAGAAAGTCGACAGGTAAGTCAGGTTTTTTATATATGCCATGCTTTTTCTCCTACCAAGTTTTCATATCCCAGAGCAGAACATATGATTTTTTCTAGATTTATTTTACTCCTTTATCACTGTGCTTTGTTGATGGATTTTTTTCTCTATATATATTTAAGCATGAATTTCAGTATTCAGTCTTAAGTTTATTTTTCAGCTGCCATTGTAACCTTACACAGATACTATACTACCCAGCAAATAATCTGATTTTATAGATGTTTTATTAATTTCATGGCACATAACAGCATATGCTCTATTTTTAATCTCTACCACAACAAGCTTTAATGTTGTTTATTTAGTAACAGAATTGCTTTCAAAAAGACATGTTACAATAAAACTTATTTTATCTAAACCTTGCACTAATCTAGATTATTCATCGATGTTTTAAATACAGTGTCAAATGATAAATGTTCTTTTAGAGACACGCTACAGTGCTGAAGAAGGACATGTCCCCTTAAAGGTATACATTGCATTTAACACAATTAGCATACTTAGTTGAACTTGAATTATTGCTTTTTTAATTTCCCTCAGCTCACCTTTACAGGGTTGTCATGTGGGCAAGCTGTGAATTTCCATATTGCATGTTCTAATGCACACATAATAGCTGGCAGCTTCCTATTTGCCCATTCGGTGCAGCTTCTAGTGCCAGCACCACAAAACCATGTGAACCACACACACACACACACATATATATATATATATATATATATATATATATATATATATATATATATATATATATATATATATATATATATATATATATATATCTTTATCATGCAGTGTTGTCAATGGTTTTCTTTGTCCATGTATTTTGCAATAAAAAAAAACCACTCTGATTAATTGCATATCAGTTTAAAAACTTGTTTTTGTGTGCATTTTAAGAACATTTTATGTTGGGAAGTTAATATTAAATGGTCACTGTAATGGTCCGGCTTTCATGACCATGAAATATTAAACAACTTTCAATTATTGTGATATAAAAAAAATGCTGTTTTTAAAGTTGAATGCCTGATGATCATTTTTAATTAGTTTTCAAAAGGTGGGGAAAATGTTAATTCTTGCTGCCGCAAAATTAAAAGCATGAAGAACGGATTATACATTGTACTGTCCATTTTTTTAAAAATTAAGTCATCTGTGATTTGTTTAGTTTTGTAATGTATTATTATGCAAATTAGCCTCTTCCAAATACTAATTAGTTATCTTGATTTGCTAACTGGTAACACACAGCCTTATTAAATTGTTATTCTGACAATTGAATAGGGCTCTATTTAAGCACATAGCATATATTTTTTACAGAAGTTTTTAGTTAGTGAAGACCTTGCTTTTGGATAGAAGTTCACTAACTAAAAACTTCTGTAAAAAAAATATGGGTTGTGCTTAAATAGAGCCCTATTCAATTGGCCCAATTGCAATTTAATAAGGCTGACAGTCTGTTGGTTTCTGTCTTGGAAAAAAGTGTCCCAATGTTACCATGCTGTTAGAGATACTCCTTGATCTTTATCAGTCAGAGCTACTATTTAGCATATTGAGCAACACATTAGTATAAAGTAAATTCACAAACAAGGTTGAATATATCAGGAATAATTCACTATACAAATATCTAGTATAGTGTATGTACCTTTTTAATGCTCTTTAAGATGAAATGCTCTTGTTGTTAGTGTGAATGTCTCTTTAAGAATATATTATACGGTTTAATTTGATAACATGCATGAAACAATTATGAAGTAAACATAAATATATTAGATTCATGCCATAATCACACCTTAGCAGGCAACCTGAGGTCTCATATGCTGGCTGGGTGCACATTCTTTTCAAGGAAACATCAACATATTATTTATGTAGATAAATTAATGATATTCTGTTATTAAAATTATATCAAACTAGCGACTTGCCCGTCAAAAATGACGGCAATAAAAACTGAAGCCTGGCAATGCTGTTTCCCACACAATGTAAGCCTCTCCCACTCTACTTTACTGGCCTTGTGATGAGCGCCTTTGGCGCTCATCACAGGCCTTGCAATGAGCCCCTTTGGAGCTCATTGCGAGTCTCTCCCTCTGTCTACTTCCTCCCTCGTGTCTTATTTCCCCCCTCCTCTCCCTCCCTTGTGTCTCCTTCCACCTCGTCTACCTCCTTTGCATCTCCTGCCCCCCTGTGTTTTTACCTCCCTCTCCCTCCCGTGTCTCTAAACCCCTACCCTGTGTCTCTTTCCCCCTTCTCCCTCCCATGCATCTCTTCCCCCCCCTGTGTCTCCCCCAACCCTCCCCTGTGTCTGTTCCCCCCTGGCCTATGTCTCTTTCCCCCTCCCCCTGTGTCTGTTACGGCCTTCCTCGTGTCTCCATTTCCCTCCCTTGTGTATCTTCCCCCCTGCACTCTCTCCCCTGTGTCTCTTCCCCCTCCTCTCACTCCCCTGTGTCTCTTCCCCCTCCTCCTCCCTGTCTCTTCCCCCCTCACCCTCTGTGTCTCTCCCCACTCTGTGTCTTCCACCCTCTCCCTCTGTGCCTCTTCCCCCCCCCCTCTCTCTGTGTCTCGCCACTGTGTCTCTTCACCCCTTCCTCTGTTCCCCCCCCTCTGTGCCTCTTTCCCCCCTTCCCTCTGTGTCTCTTCCTCCCTCACCCGCTGTATCTCTCCCCCCTGTGTCTCTTCCCCCCTCTCCCTCTGTGCCTCTTCCCCCCTCTCCCTCTGTGCCTCTTCCCCCCTCTCCCTCTGTGCCTGTTCCCCCCTGGCCTGTGTCTCTTTCCCCCTTCCCCCTGTGTCTGTTCCCCTCTCCCCCCCCATTTCCCTCCCATGTGTATCTTCCCCCTGTTCTCCCTCCCGTGTGTCTTTTCCCCCTCCTCTACCTCCCCTGTGTCTCTTTCCCACCTATCCCTCTGTGTCTCTCCCCCCTCCCTCTGTGTCTCTTCCCCACTCTCCCTCTGTGTCTCTTCCCCACTCTCCCTCTGTGCCTCTTCCCCACTCTCCCTCTGTGCCGTGCCTCTCCCCCCCCCTCTTCCCCACTCTCCCTCTGTGCCTCTACCCCCCCTCTTCCCCACTGGGCCGCGCTGCGCTCTGCACAATGCGCAGCAGTTTACTGTCCCTCTGTGCCTCTTCCCCAATGGGCCGCGCTCTGTGTAATGCGCAGAGCGCGGCTTGCGGCTCGCGCCGCACTCTGCGCAGCAGTTTACTGTCCCTCTGTGCCTCTTCCCCAATGGGCCGCGCTGCACGCAAGCGCGGCTTGCGCCGTGCTCTGCGCATGCGCGGCTTGCGCCGCGCTCTGCGCATGCGCGGCTTGCGCCGCGCTCTGCGCAATGCGCAGCAGTTTGTAATTGTCTAACTGCGATTCGTCTGAAGCGTGACGACGAATCGCAGTTAGACAATTATAATATGTGATTGATATGAACTGATTATACATATTTTTTGCATTGCCAGTTAAAAAATGTCACTAAACAGTGCTCTATCCAACTTCTACAGATACGCAGAGCTTTCCGAAGTATCAGAAACACACTTCCAGAGATCCTCTACGTCTTCCTTCTCTTTATATTCAGTGTTCTGATGTTCTCACTAATGGCGCTGAAGCTGTTTGGAAGCAGGTAAAAGCACAATAGGTAATCAATAGAGTTGAACTTTTGCTCTAATGGGAGATGATGGACAATGTGTAAGTTAGTTAAGGGTAGAAATACAATTTTACCGGTGATTAAAGGGCCATTCACCTCACTATACGTGCTATTCATGTGTCTCTTTCCCCTGTGTCTCTTTCCCTCTTTCACCCTCTGTCTCTTCCCCCCATCCTCCACGGCCTGGGTCTCTTTCCCCCTTTTCTGTGGGTCTCTTTCCCCCTCTGTCTCATCCCCCCATCCTCCCTCCCCTCTGTCTCTTTCCCCCTTTCCCCTGTGTCTCTTTCCCTCTTTCACCCTCTGTCTCAGCCCCCCCATCCTCCCTCCCCTGTGTCTCTTTCCCCCTTTCCCCTCTGTCTCTTTCTCCCCCCTCTGGGGACGTGTTGTGCGCATGCGCAGCTGGTGCCGCGCTGTGCATAGTGCGGTAGGTACGGAATCCGTCTATAGTGCGCATGTGCTCCCACTGGAGCGTTACGCACTTTTTAGAAACTATATTAGTGATTGCTTTCTTCCTGTTTTTCCTTTATTTGTCATTTTTGTTTTCTCTGTTACATAGTACAGTGGTATATATCTATGCCTTATTATTGACAGATACTAAAATATAGTGGCTAAAGGTAATGTGCAAGTTCAATTACTTTTGTTCTGTTGATTCCTACAATAGTACAATAACTGGTAGTGTCACTAGCTTACAGCTCACTGTGCCTAGGGAGATGAGAGCTGCTGCAACGACAAAAGCTAATTATGGATTAAAGGGCAAGTTCCACCAAAATTATGTTTCTTTTAAATTAAAGCTTGATCACAGAGAAGATTAACTATGTACCGTATGTACAAGTTGTCTAGTTTGCCAGTTACTCCTTCATATTTATGTAGAGTGGCTGCCATTTTAAAATGGATTTTTTTTTGTTTTTGTGATTTAATTGGTATAAAGCTCAGACTGCAGCTGAGTTATAAACTATGGCCATTACATTCATGTTCTGTGTTCCTGAGCAGCTCACATCACCTAACATACAGAGGCCTTGTAGAAAAAAAAGCGAAGTGCACATTCTAAAAGTAGACACTTCTCTTTCATAAGAGTAACTTGTATGTAGGTGAAGCTTCCCTTTAAACAAACATCTGGCTGTATGCTGCTTCAATCATGCAGAAGAGACCCACTAGGCATTTGGGTCTGGTCTGTCCTTATGAGCATGTCAAGTTTGATATACTAGATGAAATATATGTTTTGTAATGGCACAAATGAACACAAACTAGACAGGTCACACTCAATGTGTATCATAAAGCACTATATTAAAGGAATACTATTACCCGGTCCCAAACCATGTTTGTTTCTTCTTAAAGATCATTACAATTTACTATACATTGTACTAGCCATCTTTCTATACTGAATCATCCCAGAGAAATTCAGCTTTGTTTTTACTCTATTATGCTAATATGCTGCTTGCTATGATAATGTGGCTCCTTGTGCCAAGTATTATTTTTTTTTGTTATAAAAATAAGTGTGTCAATAATTAGCAGATCAAAGCAGCCAATTAGTATGCGTGAGACACATATTTGCATAATAATGCAACAAAAACCATGCTGAATATCTCAACACACATTTTATTTACAAATACAATGCATTGCCAGTTTTCATGCTCTTAATGAGGAACTTCAACTTCTTGGTTTTGGGGTGACAGACTCCTTTTAAGTGTTCCTTGTTTTAATATGTGCATTTCTAACCAAGAGTAATCTCTCTTTCTGTTTTTGCAGAGGACTTAAAACTGCTGAAGGGGAGCCTTATTTTCAGAATTACCTTGATGTTGTATTTAACCTCTATGTACTGGTAACCACTGCAAACAGCCCAGATGTCATGTAAGTGCATGGTCACACCTTCTGGCCCACATATAACCGCTGTGCCACAATGATGCATTTATTAATGTGAGCCTTCTCTAACTATTAATGATAAATTGCTTTTATTTGTCCATGAATATTTAAATTTTTTCATTAAATAAGCTCTTACCATATTACTTTAAATTGAAATGGGGAAATCTTGAAAAATGTACTTCGAAGAAGCTGGAAGGCTGTTGAATTCAAGCTCCACTAACATTTTCTTAAGGGGACAGTGTTAACATTTTCCATATGTTTCTTCTCTCTGCTGTTTCTACTACTACTTTTTCGAGAGGGTGGGTCCTAGTAAACTAATGAGCTTTCCAGCAGACCTAATGATTTCACTGACCGTTTTAGCTGCTGCATTTCCATTGTTTAGATGCATAATGGAGGACTGCACTGCAGCACACTTATCTATAAATGGTAATAAATGATAGGCTGTAACATTTAATTTTTTGCGTTCTAAAAACATTTTGCTTACTTTCAAATATAGTTCTTTTAAAATAGTGTATTTTTAATATATGGCTATTGTGGACCTTCAATGTTTTTTTTTTTTCATGTTTTCCCTTTAAAAAGCATAAGCTATTTATATATCAAATTATTTACTGAAACAGAACCAACCATACACTCTAATTACCATTAAAGGTGATATGGCAGTCTGTGAGTCTGTTTCTGTCTGTTAGCAGGGCACATAAATGGGTTCCATTATATGAAACATTGTTTTAAGGCAGTATGCCAGTGTAGGCCCTGAACCAAAGTTTACAAATTGAGAATATTAAAAAAGACAAACATATTTTTGTTTATTTATTTTTAACTCCATTTGCAGTTCTGATCAAGTACTACATGTCTTTCCTTTACTGCTGACTCACTCTAGGTGGCTTTGTAAATTATGTGGGGTGTAAGTGCACCCTGTTCCTCTAGGCTCCGTGAGTGAGCTCAGAAGCCGTTCTGTGCACAGTTTTATATGCACACCCATAGTTTACATAAAATCCTCCTAGAGTAACTCAGCAGCAAAGATGACATGTAGTGCTTGATCAGAGCTGCAGATGGAGCAAAAATAAAGCCTTTAAAAAAATAAGTTTCAAATGAACATTGAAATGAAATCTATAGATATACATATGCTCTGGGCATTGCAAATTAACAGTATTTTCTTAGTTTTGGTTTGAGTGTCCCTACCCAGAATCCTTAGCTGCAGTGAATAGACTGTTCACTGACAAGTAATAAGAACAGGTATCTTTGCATGTCTTAAGAAATGTAAGTATACTCAGAATTGCTGTTTACAAGTGGATTTACCTTAAAAAGTAAAGGCTGAGGAACTGCAGAGTGCACTAAGTGTGCCCAGGTGAGAGGGGTGTGGCTTGACTGTTAAACTTGTATAAAAGGTTTGTAAGCTGGTTTGGGGCCTGTTTACAAGTGGATTTACCTTAAAAAGTAAAGGCTGATAAACTGCAGAGTGCACTAATTGTGCCCAGGTGAGAGGGGTGTGGCTTGACTGTTAAACTTGTATAAAAGGTTTGGGAGCTGGTTTGGGGCCTGTTTACAAGTGGATTTACCTTACAAGTAAAGGCTGATAAACTGCAGAGTGCACTAATTGTGCCCAGGTGAGAGGGGTGTGGCTTGACTGTTTAACTTGTATAAAAGGTTTGTGAGCTGGTTTGGGGCCTGTTTACAAGTGGATTTACCTTACAAGTAAAGGCTGATAAACTGCAGAGTGCACCAATTGTGCCCAGGTGAGAGGGGTGTGGTTTGACTGTTAAACTTGTATAAAAGGTTTGTGAGCTGGTTTGGGGCCTGTTTACAAGTGGATTTACCTTACAAGTAAAGGCTGATAAATTGCAGAGTGCACTAATTGTGCCCAGGCGAGAAGGCAGAAGTTAATAGAAACCGGAGAAGGGGAACTTGTGAGGTTGCGAACATTTTCAGTATCAAGTGCAATTCTAGTAAAAGCCTAGGAGTTTAAATAAAAGGAGGGCCTTCAAAGAAAAGGGAGGGCAGATTTATAGTGCAAAGGAGGAAAACTTTATATAAATATATTATATTATATTCTTTATTTTTCCCACTGAAATTTCGTAGACAATAATAATAATTATGAGTCAGTCCAGTGGCAACCTTATTCAGTGTACATCCTGTCATATGTATGCAATACTGGAACAGATGATCCAGGGTCCATACCTCTGTGAGAGGTGTGAGCATGTTGCCTCTCTGGAAGCTCAAATTGAAGATCTGGAGAGGAGAATTGCAGCACTTAGTGATATTGCTCCACTGGAAAGGGGGTTGGTGCTCACTGAGCACAGTTTAGCTGGGCCTAGCATGGAGGGTGGAGCTGGAGCTAGTGAGGATGTCCAGGGAGGCAGCTGGGTTACAGTTACAAGGGGAAGCAGGGGGAACAGGAGGAGGCAGGCCAGTTCTGAGTTGGCAAACAACAACAGATTTGCCAGATTGAGTGAAACTGTTGGCGATGTCCATTCAGGAATGGCAATGCCAGATAGAGCTGTTCCCTCTAACAGCCGGGCAAACAGCTCTACTGGAGAAGAGGGAGGGCGCTGAATAGGCAGAACAGACAGGTTCTGGTTGTAGGGGACTCTATTATTAGGAAGGTAGACAGGGTGATTTGTCACCCAGATCCCAGCAATCGAACAGTTTGCTGTCTCCCGGGTGCTCGGGTTCGTCATGTTGTGGATCGGGTAGACAAATTATTGGGAGGGGCTGGAAATGAACCGGCGGTCTTGGTACATATTGGTACCAATGACAAAGTTAGTGGAAGATGGAGTGTCCTAAAGAATGATTTTAGAGAACTAGGTAATAAGCTGAAGACAAGGACCTCCAAGGTAGTATTTTCTGAGATACTACCAGTGCCACGTGCTAGCCCAGGGAGGCAGAAGGAGATTAGGGAGGTTAATGCGTGGCTAAAGATGTGGTGCACTAAGGAGGGGTTTGGCTTTTTAGAGCACTGGGCTGACTTCTCACTTCGGTACAATCTCTACAGTAGAGATGGATTGCACCTTAATGATGAGGGAGCTTTTGTACTAGGGGATAGGATGGTAGAAAGGCTAGAGGAGTTTTTAAACTAGTAGGTGGGGGGGAGGGACTAGATATAAGTAATGGGGTAGAAAGTGTAGAGGGTATAAGGGATGAATTAACAACTCATGGGGGAGGAGATGGGGGGAGGGGTAGTATAGTCAATATGGAGGTAGTACTAAGTAATTCAAGTTCAGTGGCAGGCACTTCAGAACTACAGACTCATAACATAAGGTGTATGCTTGCTAATGCCAGAAGCTTGCCAGGAAAAATGGGAGAGTTAGAATTATTAGCAATTATCGAAAAATGGGATTTAATAGGCATTACCGAAACGTGGTGGGATGAATCTCATGACTGGACTGTTAATCTGGATGGTTATAACCTATTTAGGAAAGATAGAGGCAATGGTAAACGAGGAGGAGGGATTTGTCTGTATGTTAAGCCTGAATTTAAGGCTATAGTCAGAGAAGATATTTATGGTGGACCTAGTGATAAAGTTGAATGTTTGTGGGTAGAGTTAAATAGCGGAGCAGCAAATTCCAAAAGAATATTAGTAGGAGTATGCTATAAACCCCCAAATATAGCTGAAAGTGAGGAAATACAATTATTGTTACAGATTGGAAATGCAGCTAAGCACGGCCAAGTTCTAATAATGGGAGATTTTAATTACCCTGAAATAAACTGGATAAATGAGACCAGCAGTTCAGCTAAGGGGAGCAGGTTCTTGAGTACACTCAGGGATCATTATCTGGCCCAGGTTATACAGGAGCCTACTAGAAATGAAGCTATCTTAGATTTACTCATTACAAATAATATTGATATTGTATCAAATGTTGAAATAGGGCAACCTTTGGGAAACAGTGATCACAACACAGTCTCATTTGAGATTGAATTAAAAAAACAACATTTTAAGGGGCCAACAAAAACTCTTAATTTTAAAAGGGCAGATTTTAACGGTCTAAGGGCAGCAATACAAAGTATAGACTGGGACAGAGAACTGATAGGTAAAAACACTGAACATAAATGGACAACATTTAAATCCTTACTAAATATACATACACATCGGCATATACCGTGTGGGAATAAAAGTAAAAGGAGTAAATCACAACCCATGTGGCTTAACAATGATTTAAAGATCAAGATACGGAGTAAAAAACAGGCATTTAAATTATACAAACAAGAGGGGACAGAGACTGCTTTACGGGAATACAAGGAAATCAACAAGGCTTGCAAAAGCGCGATTAGACTGGCTAAAATAGAAAATGAAAAATTAATTGCAAAAGAGAGTAAGACTAACCCTAAAATATTTTTTAAGTATATTAATGGGAAGAAGGTGAGGAAGGAAGCTATAGGAACATTACAATGTGAAACAGGCCATCTGAAAATGAGTGACCAGGAAAAGGCAGATGAGCTAAATAGGTTCTTTTCCTCGGTATACACAAGGGAGGTACCAGTGGTTGGGACACTGCGACATAATGGGGCTACACTACCCTTGCCAAATAATTGGTTAACACAGGAAGTAATCCAAAAGAGGTTGGAAAAAATAAATGTTAATAAAGCCCCAGGTCCTGATGGAATACATCCAAGGGTACTAAGGGAACTGGGTTCTGTAATAGCCAAACCATTATATTTAATTTTTCAAGATTCACTCAACACAGGGTCTCTACCAGATGACTGGAGAAAAGCTGATGTGATACCTATATTTAAAAAGGGAGCAAGAGCAAATCCGGGGAATTATAGACCAGTGAGCCTCACTTCTGTAGTGGGGAAGCTTTTAGAAGGGTTAATAAGGGATAATATACAAGAATATGTCTATTTGAACAGGATTATAAGTAGGAGTCAACATGGGTTTATGAGGGATAGGTCATGTCAAACAAATCTAATTAGTTTCTATGAGGAGGTTAGTAGGAACCTGGATCAAGGCAACTCAGTGGATGTAGTCTTTTTGGATTTTGCAAAGGCTTTTGATACAGTGCCACATGGGAGACTATTGGGCAAACTAAGGGATACAGGAATTGCAGTAAATATCTGCTCATGGATTGAGAGCTGGCTAAAAGACAGGAAGCAAAGGGTTGTTGTAAATGGAACATACTCCGATTGGACTATTGTGGTAAGTGGGTTTTCCTCAGGGTTCAGTATTAGGTCCTCTCCTTTTTAACATATTTATTAATGACTTAGAGGTAGGATTGGAGTGTGGGGTCTCCATTTTCGCTGATGACACAAAGTTGTGCAAGGTAATTAAATCAGATAATGATGTGCTTTCCCTCCAAGGGGATTTACATAAAATTGAGGAATGGGCATCTAAATGGCAGATGAGATTTAATACGAATAAATGTAAGGTTATGCATCTGGGAAGGAAAAATAGCCATGCAATTTATAATCTTAATGGAGCAAATCTAGGTGTATCAGATATTGAAAGGGATTTGGGAGTGCTTGTGGACAACCACCTAGGTAACAGTGCTCAAAGCCAAGCAGCAGCTGCAAAGGCAAATAAAATATTAGCATGTATTAAGAAAGGTATAGAAGCCAGGGAAGCAAATATAATTCTGCCACTATACAAATCTTTAGTACGCCCTCATTTGGAATATGGAGTACAATTTTGGGCACCACTTCATAAAAAGGACATTTTAGAGCTGGAAAAGGTACAGAGAAGGGCAACCAAACTAATAAGGGGAATGGAGGGGCTAAGTTATGAAGAAAGACTAGCCAAATTAAACTTATTTTCTCTAGAAAAAAGGCGTCTAAGAGGAGATATGATTACCTTATATAAATACATCCAGGGTCAGTATAAAGATTTGTCGGGGGAGCTTTTTGTGCCAAGAGGTTTTCAACTGACAAGAGGACATCCCTTGAGGTTAGAAGTAAAAAGATTCCACCTCAAAGAAAGAAAAGGGTTCTTCACAGTAAGGGTGGTTAATCTGTGGAATTCTCTACCAGAGGAGGTGGTGACAGCGGATTCGATAGATAACTTTAAAAGGGGACTAGATTTATTTCTAATTAAAAAGGGTATTCAGGGTTATCCTGGATAATTAGAGAGACAGTAATGATCCAAATTTTTAACATTTCCCCTTTAGACATTTGGCTAAGTCTCGCTTGTTTTATTTTATTTTGTTTTATTTTATTTTCTATTTGCCTTCCTCTGGACTAATTAATAATAATAATAAAAAAAGAAAAAAAAAAAAAAAACATTAAATAATTGATTAATAATTAATTAACAACTAATGAATTAATAGTTAATCTGCATATTGCAGATCAAAGGAGATCTTAAAAGGTTGAACTTGATGGACTGAAAGTCTTTTTTCAACCTTAAATACTATGTAACTATGTAACTATGTAATTGCCTTTTTGTTTCCTTACCGTTTATTCATTGGAAGATATTTCTATCACCAATAACGTGCTTAGTGTCTGGTCATAAAGTATGAATATCTGTACAGAATACATTAGCCTGTAAGTGATTACTGGTATGTTCATTTTTTAATGTGCATTATTTTTATACCCTTTAGGATGCCAGCTTATGACTACATTGGGTGGTATTCCATTTTTTTCATAGCTTACCTTATACTCAACACTTACATCTTTATGTCGGTCTTCCTTGCTGTTGTGTACCATAATTACAGAAAACACTTAAAGGTAATTGTCTGTTTTAGGGCAGTAAATATTATTATGATTCTGTTGTCGTGTGGAACACTAGAATAAACCAAAGTTAATTTTTTTTCTTTAATTTCCTATTTTTCTTTTTTTCTGCAATGTACATTTCTTTTAATCATAGCTATTTAATTATTGAAAGGAAGTAAAATGTATTATACAAAAATTGTATATTTAAAGATCCAAGGCTGGGTTGATGTCATTGGCCCTGCCCCATGACATTAGCTTCCCCACACTGCTTACACAAAGGTAACAGCTCTATTGTAAACCGCTTGAGGCTGCACCATAGGCCCTGCCCTGTGGCACTGCATAAGCCATTATAGACATACACCACTCTACTTAGCATGCACAATCTGAATCAGAACCTTCACTGGTCAGAATTTATCTTTACTCCAGCACATAGCAAGAGCTTGCTACGCCCTCCTCATAGACACTGGTAGGATAAACAGAGTTCTACTTAAGAAGAAAGCACACCATTTAAAAACTAAGAAAATGTTGACTTTAATTAATTTTAAACTCCATAGTGTTATTAATGGCCAACGCACAGCAAACAAGCATCTGAGCCAACCTAAGGTTGTTAGCAGTGCTGCCAATTACTAAATACAAAAAATAAACTTCACGTTTATAAAACTTATAGTTTGAAAACACATATGTTGTTTCAGTTACAGAACTATTATGTCTATTCATGTTAGAAGCAATTTTAATAGACAAAAATCAATGAAATAGCAAAACATGTTAAAAACACACCATATAACTACTCTTTCCAGAATGAGATCCGTAAGCTTGCTTATATGAAGCGACGCAAGATGGTAGACGCCTTTAATGTGTTAAAGGTCAAGGAAGACTCCGAGTATGTTATAAGGGAGGCCAGATGGAAGCAACTGGTGAGGCTGGTGGCCCCAGACATCAGCAACTCACACAGAGAGCTGCTCTTGAGAGTGTCTAATGATGATCGCAAAGGGCACGTGGGTGAGTAATGTCAAGGTATGGAATATTCCAAATATAACTAGTCAAAAACAATGATATATTCTAATTATGGCTTACTCACTACAACATTGTATAACTGCTGTAGACTACAAGGCCATATTCTTATTTATACCCACATTATAGGATCACTGTAAATAGCAAAACCTTCACATGTTTAAGTATGCAACAAAAGAGCAAAAATAGCAGTAATACTAAGCTGTGGGCATAAAAGTATTTTCAGAGAGCTGCCTCTGATAGTGTATGGAAGCTACCATCATATTAATACTTCCTTTTCAAGGCATGAGGGGATGGTTATGAGCAAGACTTGCAAGTTTACTTCCAAGCTGCCTCTACCAAGTCTATGGAATGGAGGGGAAAGGTGTCCAATGCTGAATCGACCAGCTGAAAAGCCTCCTGACTCTTCCATCTCTTCTTTCTCGAATAGATAATATTCTCAATTAATCTTCAAGCCTGTGCCTAAAAATATTTTTATGCCCAGAGTTTACTTCTGCTAATGTCATTAATCTGTTACAAACTTTACAAACATCTGACGTTCATCCAATTTACAGTGGTCCTTTAAATGAACACTGTCACTCTTACAGTAAGTTGGTTTAATCTTAAATAGCATTAAACACTGGCTATATATTCAGCACTGTTTGTGTGTCTCTCTTATGCAAATACGTGTCTCAGTATGCTTATTTGTGGCTCTGTGTGCTTGATAAGTGTGGGGAAGAGGATCTAAACACATGATAGGGTACATTGCTTAGCTAGCATAGAAATAAACAGGTACATTATGTCACTAATTGGCATTTCAAACTAGCTTGTTAATATCTGTGCGTTGCTCATTTGCATAAAAAGGTAGTACAAAAATGTGGAATATCCCAGGAATGACTTACTTTATAAAAAAGTTTAAGAATAACTTGAAAAACATTTGATTTTGGTATGATTAGCGTCCCTTTGAACAAGACATAATATAATGATTTGTGTTTAGTTGCTGTGATTGCAGTTCTTGACTAATGGGATCATGTCCTCTCACAGTTGGTGTTGGGTCTCGTGTATAAACACCTTTCCCAATGCTCCCAAAATATCAAGTCTAGCAATGCAGAAAACTGGCTTCAAAGAGATTATACTCTCATTTAGCATACCAGCTCGTCCCTCATGCAAGAAGTCATTGTTAAAACAACTGATGCCAGCTGCAACTGCCATGATGGATGTATTTGCGTATCTTTTCTTTTTTATTTATTTGTTGTTGTTTTTTTAATTTTAAAAGATCTTCCTAAGTAACTGTTAACTGGCTGAAGTCTTAACGCTTACAGGTACAACATAGAAATGTAAAAATGAAGCCAGTATGGCGCACACACAAGTAAAAATTTAGTATATAACTTTAGGCTCTTGTTTTTGGGGCCAAAACATTTAACATCAGGTGTTCTGAAACCATCTATTCAGTAAACTTCTGGAGTACTTAAAGTTTCTGTTTATAATAATAAAATAAACTACCTAAGTGTTTACATACCTAAACATCATTTATTAACAAGTGCTTAAAGCTCTATTTTCACTCACTCAAACCTTCCAAGCAGTCCCTGCAAATGTATGCCCCCACAGCTTATGCATACAATGTTTCTATTGGCACTAGATGTACTAGCCAATTCAGCTTTTTTTTCACAGCATGGTGAGTCTGTGTAAACATGCTGAGTTTTCTATTAGTAATAATGAAAGCACTGGTATTCAAGGTCTCTTAATGTTTGGAAGTAGATCAGCAGAAGTCAAAATGGTTAATTCCACTGCAATAAAATTTATTAGGTATTAAGTCAGAGACTATTTTTTATGTTCTAAAAACATTTTTCTTATTATCAACTGTAGTTCTTAAATATTTTAAATATACGGTAGTTCTATGGTTCTCCTTTAATATGTTTTTAAAGGTTCATATAAAAATAATGTATTTTCTGTGCAGTAAAATGGCTAGTACAATGTATAGCCAGATTTGAGTATGTGATGTTTTCTATATAAAACCACCTGAACAACAGCAGAATATATGTTCTTGCTTGAATCATATTTTACTGAGTCTACATGAAAAGTAAGGTCCGTAAGGGATTAATATATCTTTAATTTATCTATATGACCATTAAGCACCCTTCACCTGGTGGTGGAAGGAACTGTACAAAATAGCAGCATCATATAAAGCATGAGAGTGCTTGCTGCCTTGTGTTTATTTGCCTGCAGTATCAACCTTGCTATTTCCTTCTGGACGGTTACAGTGCCTTGCAAAAGTATTTACCCCCCTTGACTTTTCACCTGTTTTGTTACATTACAATGTTTTGTTAATCTGAATTTTATGCAGTGACTTTCAAATTACCACCATTGTTTCAACTGTATTTGGCATACTGATTTTTTTATTTATTTTTTTCTCTCAAAAGGAAAGTCATTACATTTGTACAATTCTTTTATATTCGCAGCATAAGCTAATGACAGAGAAGGAGTTTTTTTTTCCAGTGTGAAAAAAAAGTAATCTTTCAAACTAAATTTAGAGGAGTCAATTAAGAGTTGCCATTCTGTTTTATGCTCCTGACCAATAGCATCCAATAAAGAGCAAATATTGTTACAGTAAACTAAATCGTTTTCTTGCAAATAAATGGTTTGAAACTCCTCTGGCTGTTTCTGGGGGGAAAAAAGAAGAAAAAAAAACATTCAGTGTCTAGCTGAAGTAGATTCTAGACCCCAAAAGTTCTGTACGTCTTATTTTTTTATTTTTTTTTAACAAATTCAAATCTTGAACAAGGTTGTTTAAATCACCTTGAGTTAATAGATCGGACTCGGAAGATGATGTACTTGCTTCAAGAATAGTGTCATGTTGTTCCTTATGTTGAACTGGGCTAATTTCATCATATTCAGAGTCTTCATTGGCTAGAGGTTTTTTTTTGTTTTTTTTTGTACAGGCAAGTCCTTACTGTAAGTAACTGGCCTCATAGCAGATGTCAAATTTCACGGTGTGTTTGGATTAAGATGTTGTTCCTGTGATATTTGTTAGGCAAAAAGAACGTGTTGTATGATCTTTGAATTCCCTCCAAACCAGGGGTACTTCAAAGGGCATATTGCGGGAACAGTTTACCCATTCTATGGAAATCCTAACACAGGTGACACAGCAAATCTGGGGGGGCCAGTTCTTATCTAGGTCGCCTACATTGCAACTAAAACATTTTTTTATAAGTTGAGCTCAATTTTGTTGTTGAACATTAAATATCAGTTGATTCCCCATATAGAGTGCCTTGCTAAAGTATTCACCCCCTTGACTTTTTGCCTATTTTGTTACATTGCAGCCTTAAGTTCAATGTTTTGTTAATCTGAATTTTATGTGATGGATCAGAACACAATAGTCTAAGTTGGTGAAGTGAAATGAGAAAAATATATACATAAAACTATTTTTTAGAAATAGAAAACAGAAAATTGGCATGTGCTTATGTATTCACCCCCTTTGTTATGAAGCCCATAAAAAGCACACCTTTTTTAAAAGGCCCCAGAGGCTGCAACACCTAAGCAAGAGGCACCACTATCCATACACTGCCATGAAGACCAAGGAACTCTCCAAACAAGTAAGGGACAATGTTGTTGAGAAGTACAAGTCAGGGTTAGGTTATAAAAAAATATCCAAATAGTTGATGATCCCCAGGAGCACCATCAAATATATTACAACCAAATGGAAAGAACATGGCACGACAGCAAAGCTGCCAAGAGACGACTGCCCACCAAAACTCATGGACCGGGCAAGGAGGGCATTAATCAGAGAGGGAGCACAAAGACCTAAGGTAACCCTGGAGGAGCTGCAGAGTTCCACAGCAGAGACTGGAGTATCTGTACATAGGACAACAATAAGCCGTATGATCCATAGAGTTGAGCTTTATGGCAGAGTGGCCAGAAGAAAGCCATTACTTTCAGCAAAAAAACAAAATGGCACGTTTTGAGTTTGCAAAAAGGCATGTGGGAGACTCTCAAAATGTATTGAGGAAGGCGCTCTGGTCTGATGAGACTAAAATGTAACTTTTCGGCCATCAAACAAAACGCTATGTCTGGCGCAAACCCAACACATCACATCACCCAAAGAACACCATCCCCACAGTGAAACATGGTGGTGGCAGCATCATGCTGTGGGGATGTTTTTCAGTAACTGGGACTGGGAAACTGGTCAGAGTTGAGGGAAAGATGGATGGTGCTAAATACAGGGATATTCTTGAGCAAAACCTGTACCACTCTGAGCGTGATTTGAGGCTAGGACGGAGGTTCACCTTACAGCAGGACAATGACCCCAAACACACTGCTAAAGCAACACTTGAGTGGTTTAAGGGGAAACATGTAAATGTGTTGGACAGGCATAGTCAAAGCCCAGACCTCAATCCAATAGAAAATCTTTGGTCAGACTTAAGGATTGCTGTTCACGTGAGCAAACCAATGAACTTGAAGGAGCTGGAGCAGTTTTGCAAGGAGAAATGGGCAAAAATCCCAGTGGTAAGATGTGGCAAGCTCATAGAGAGTTATCCAAACCGACTTGGAGCTGTGATTGCCGCAAAAGGTGGCTCTAAAAAGTATTGACTTTAGGGGGGTGAATAGTTATGCACATTGACTTTTCTGTTATTTTGTCCTATTTGTTGTTTGCTTTACTATAAAAAAAAAAAAAATCTTCAACGTTGTGGGCATGTTTTGTAAATGAAATGATGCAAATCCTCAAACAATCCATGTTAATTCCAGGGGGAGGCAACAAAACATGAAAAAGGCCAAGGGAGGTGAATACTTTTGCAAGGCACTGTATAATTTTGGTTCCTCCTTGGTCGTTAGTGCAGGGTGTATTACCTGGTGGTGCACATACAGGCCAAGGACTGCATGTGGTTGATTCGTTATGACCCTCTAAATGCTTTTGCTTAGCACATGCACAGTTTTACCTATGTGCAGGCATTACTAGTCTTCATAATGCAAGAAGGCAGCATTGCCAACATGCACTGATATTAAGAGACCGCTTAAAACTTTTCATCTGGTAGCACATATGTCGAAATGTGTGCATGTGATGGATCAAAACTCCCAGGTGGCCACATGGAATTTACTAGATAGGCACATTTGATACTAGGGCTGCCCTGTCCTGCTTAACAGAGTACATTGCCATACTTTCCTAGACCATCTTATGAAAGGTGCTTAGTTGGCGTAAAGATGCATAAAAAAGACGAAACTCGTAGATCTGTATAGAATTTTATTTAAAAAAAAACAAATCACTCTGCTATGTAGTCAAAAACTGCACCTTGATGTAGCTCCTTGATGTTAGAATTTTCAGTTTAATACAGTGGTGGAGCTAGTGCTGTTTCAACAGGTGCAGGGCATCGGGGCTCTCACCAAGGTAGGGGCCACAGCTACTAGTAGTAGCCAGGTGTAACAGGGGAGCCCTTAAGTTATTCAGAAGGAGGGCAGTTTATTATTTTTATAGAAAGTGTATATGGTCACCATAGGAGTGATCTCACAATCTGCAAGTTGCAAGGGGGGCTCATCATTCACTAGTTCTACCACAATTAACAACTAATTAATTAACAACTAATCTGCATATTGCAGATCAGAGGAGATCTTAAAAGGTTGAACTTGATGGGCTAAAAGTCTTTTTTCATCCTCAATTACTATGTAACTGGTTCAGTATAATCTGCTTCCACATTACTATATGCACTGTTAAAACTGACTTTCATGAATCACAGGTATCAGCTTGAACACTGACATTCAAATTGGATAAGACACCACAGTATTCACCCATGCAAGTGAGCATCGGTAGCCTGGTATTATTCTGCAATCAATATTAATGACCACTTTCGTAGACAAACTCTGATTAAGGGCAAAGCCACAAGAACAATATTTATAGTATACAGTTTCATGGACATTCCTTAGTGCATTCCGGAATTAATATATTGAAATTCAGAACAGAATTAAAAAAGTGATTGGATACTTCATGAAACCAGACAATACAGCCTGCACTAACAACTCAGGGGGGACCAAAGGGATAACTGTCCAGCAGGAAATAGCAAGGTTCATACTGCGGGCAAATAAACACGAGGCAGCACTCTCATGATATATCTGCATCAGGAGTTCGAGAATGGTAAAGCTTATTTCCTAACCTTAACATGTTTTGAGTCTGGAAAATTGTCCATGTACCAAAAATGATTATCATCGAGTGAGGAGACTCTGGTTTCTGCTCTTTAAATGACTCTTTATTTCTACCTCCGCTCTTGCAGTTTTTAGAGGAAAGTTTCAATAAGTCATTAAACCTGGACTTGTTTACAGTACAAGTTTACCTTGCTTTATTTAAAAAAAAAAAAAAAAAACGCATTTGCATATATCTTGCAATAATTGTATTGTGTTTAAAAAAAAAAAAAAAAGAAGCTTGTTGCCTCTTGGGACCTTGCTTTGGTGCTAAGGGGTGGTTAGTAGTAGTGAATCTTTTCACCTACTTGGTTCAGTAGACATAAGATATGTCTTTTTTTCCCAATCAATTTTATTGAGAGCAGAGATACAATGTAGTATACATATCCAGAGTATATATTCCATACATTAGCTCATAGAAGGATTATAGTACAGTCACAAAATAAAAAACCTCACTCACATTTTTGTATTACACCTTGTCAGTTAGATAACAGCGATCTCAGCTAGTTGCGAGTTTGTCTTTTTATTGAGGGTTATTATATCTCAAGATATGTAATGTTGATAACCTTGTTTTAAAGCAGACATTTCCCCTGCACCAGCAAATTTACAGCTAGGTACACCTTTGTAGGGGTTCACTAGTGGTCCAGTGGTTAGGATTGAGGCTTTCAGCGTGGTCAACCTGGGCTCAATTCCAAGTCAGGGAACCAAGAGATCACACCAAAAGCCGAGCAGGGTTGGCTCTAGTCAGAATACCAGGAGCTGTGTGCTGTGGCCCACTAGAGAAGGATCTGGCAACCCACTTCAGTATCTCTTCCATGAATACCAAGTGGATCAACATGACTATGGACATAAAGATGTCGTTGTGTGTTACAGTCCATGAAGTCACGGAGAGTTGGAAACTACTGAACGCAAAAAAACCACCTTGTAGATTGTGTTTTTGCAATTAATCATGAGGTTTTATTTAACATACATACCCAAATAACTAAAGTGAAGTACATATATATAAATAGAATGTGGTTCAAAAACTTTTGTGTATTTCTTTAATGGATGACAGTTTTGCCTGCATTCAGGCCTGAGGCATCAAAGACTATACTAAGATGAATAAAATCCACCTCCTGCTTCTCTTATAAATAATACGTTTACGAATAGAAGAATTGAGTGATTATGCCGTGAATAATCCTTGCCCTTTTGTAATACAGAAAAAAAGTTTAGAATAAAAATGGCCATCTGTTCACTCAACTAATCTGCCTATTACATCTCTGTTATACTCAACAGTATGTCCTGATCCTTTACTCTAATCCTTATATGGGGCCTCATTCTATTATCGGCCGTAAATCGGCCGTAAGGCTGCGATTCCTTGCGGGGGTTCAGTTAACTCGCGATTCTATTATACGGCCCCGCAAGGATCTCCTCTTACGGCCGGCCGCATATCTTGGAACCGGCCGTAAGCTCTGAAATATAAAAACTGAAAAATAAATTCAAGCCTGCACCGTACAGCTCTGTAAATGCTAGGGATCATATTGGGGGACATGAGGATTAAAAGGAACCCACTCTCAAGCTTGCACATCTGCCCAAACCCGAGTTCAAATTAACTGTTTATTTTCCGGATGCGGCGTGGGCGTGTCTGAGGTGCTCCAAGCACTCTGGACTTTTTACATGGATATTTTACGGATATTAAAAATAAAATATTTTACGGATTTGAGTACAGGATAATTATGTGCTATTTTTTCTAACACCTAAAATCCCTTTATAGTCTTCTAAAAGTGCAGGATGGCTTTATTTGAGCTATTTTATGTGCTTAATTGGTGCTAGCGAGACCTCTTTCCTGCAAGTAAGCTGCGGCTCGCTTTTAGCCTTGCAGAGAGGTTTCCCGGAGGAATTGAATTGCAAAACTCTTGCGGCCGTTTTAGATCAAAGGCTTTCCTCCGGCGCGAGCGGCCGCAAGAGATAGCAAGGCACCGGCCGCAAGCCTGCCGGAGCCTCCGGCCGTAAGGGAATAGAATAGCCGAATAGCTTGCGGCCGGTCATTGCGGCCCCGCAACGGCTGCGGCCGCTAATAGAATGAGGCCCATGGAATGGCTGAAAGTCATTGATCATCCAGCGTCTCAAGAGGTTATAACTGGGTGATAAAATGTTACCTTAAGCTCCAACTCCATTTGAAAAAATAATAATATATTAATTCCTTATTTGTATGTTTTATATTACATAGATCGTTCTCACACTGCCAGACTGCTACTTTAAACTGAATTACCACACTTAGGGCCTCATTCAATTGCTATTTGGCCAATTGAATAGGGCTCTAAATAAGCACATAGCATATATTTTTTAAAGAAGTTTTTAGTTAGTAAAAACCTTGCTTTTGGATAGATGCTTACTAACTAAAAACTTCTTTAAAAAATATACGTTATGTGCTTATTTAGAGCCTTATTCAATTGGCCAAATTGCAATTGAATGAGGGCCTAAGAATTTTAATAATAATAATTTTATAGCGCTTTACTCTTTGTTGGATTCAAAGCACTTTAATCAACATATGTACTGAGTAGTTCTTTTGTACAATTATAGAATAGTAATCTTCTTGAGAACATTGATATCACATATATAGTTGTGAGCGTACGAGTCGTTGCTCACGCTTGCGGGCTCGCGTAGCGAGCCCGCGGCCCTCGCGAAGCGAGCCGCGGCCCTCGCGTAGCGAGGTCACTGGGCAAGGGCCTCAGTTGCTGGCATGGAGCGCCGAAGGCGCTCCATGCCAGCAACTGAGGCCCCTCGCAAAGCGAGGGCCTCAGTTGCTGGCGAGGTCACTGGGCACGGGCCTCAGTTGCTGGCATGGAGCGCCGAAGGCGCTCCATGTCAGCAACTGAGGCCCCTCGCGAAGTGAGGGCCTCAGTTGCTGGCGAGGTCACTGGGCAAGGGCCTCAAACCCTCGCAAAATTCACGTCGCTACTCAAAAAACACGACACACAAATTACGACACTCGCTAAATTTTACGAGGAACGCAAACAACGTACGAAACACGTTACCACACATTACGACCTCGCAAACATCGGACGCAACACGCCGACATACAAACATTTAAAACACAATACATACACACAGCACATACATAAAAAACTTACCTACACCAAGAGGGAGCACCCAGGACCTCAAAAATGCAACTTACACCTCGATTTTACTCGAAATAAAACAGTTTAGAGACTAAAAAAAAATCTAAGCGAGAGAAAAAATGGCCGCCGAACAAAACGAAAACGAGGCTACAGCACTCTAAACTCGCAAAACACCACAAAACACCTACGGATATTCCGATACAGACCTATACCACACATTACTCGCCATTTTACACCAATGCGGAAGTACACGACTACGCTAACGGTTTGGTCTCGCGCACGCACAGTGTTACACTGCACACATTCAGCATGCTTATACAGCAGCTCCACACCACTAATGCTGCAGCAACATCAACACAGATTGCCAGCTCTTCATCACAATGCTTCAAAATAGGTACACTATATTCATTTACTAATTTAGCTACCTTACAATTTCATTGCCGTCATTTTTTGACGGGCAATTCGCTAGTAAAGTAATAAATCATATAAAAAAATCTAATATATTTATCAAGATAAGCTGAGTTGCATTACAGATATACTACTATATAATCATATTAAATAAACATAACATTACAATATTAGGAAAATAAATTATGATGAATGCTAGAGTAAATAGATTGTATGCCTTAATGATACATGGAAGTTTTCTGGATTTCACTAGGAATTTAGCATACTATTCTCTTTACTTTTGTGTACTTTATTTAATTAACAAGTGCTTAAAAGCTCTGTTTTTTTCAGCCTTAAATAGTTCCTAACTGGTTTCTCCCCTCTTCAGTTCATGAAGACAGAGTACTTCTAATAGTAACCAAACAGTGGCAACATTCTGCAACGTGCATCTTGAGAGAGGTCACTGACAGGCTAATTTGAAACACTGCACTTTCCAGTCTGTGTATGCATGAAATACGAAGGGTAGATCCAAACAGGTACAAATTGTATGACTTTAGGCAGAATAAACAGAGCTTTTAAGCACTTAAAATAAAGTACATAAAACTAAATCGATAAACTGGTATATTATATTTCTAATGAAATCTAGAAACGTTCTATGCCCCTTTAAAAATAAGTTGTCTTGCAGTGCTCAAACTGCTATCTAATTCTTTTTCAGGAACACGTGACATATATTGTATAGCTTACATCCTGCTAACAATATAGAACCATATTGTTTGGTAAATATACCCTATTAGAACTTTACAGTCTTGCATTCTTCTTTCTAAATTAGGAAAGGAAGCTTTTATTCGCCTGGCTGACCTATTAAATATTAAGGTAATTACCATGAAAGCAAGGATACATCCCTTTGAATGCTGGATGCCTACAATATACAAATCTGCTGTTAGTCGCTTCATCCGCAAAGTTGTCCAACACAAGTAAGTGATCTAGGTATATTCTATTTTTTTTATTTTATTAATACCTATTTTATTATTATTATTATTATTATCTTTATTTATATCGCTCCAACATATTCCGTAGCGCTGTACAGGGGTTTAGTACATGGCAAAAAACAAACGTAACACCTTATAAAGAATGGAGGGCCCTGTTTTTGAGCATGTCATCAAATGTACATAGTGCTAGTTTCCAAGACACGGACACATGATTGAAAACTCACAAACTTACAATCTATTTTCTGTTATTTAAAGCAGTATTTATCATAAATCCAGGTGATGCTTACCATGGGAAACAAAGCATGGCCACAATTACATGTGGCAACATGCTACAAAAAAGAAAGGATAAGTTGATGTTGTCTGTATTCTTCTGTATACAGGATAATGTAGATCAATGGCGGGCAACTTATTTCATTTAAAAAGCATAACATTGGCCCCTAACAATGGTTAGTTGTGGCCCTCTGATACCTTCAGTAAAGGGGCCTCTTAAAGGAGAACAGGAGCAGATAATTATTTTATAGAAAGGTGAGCAGATTATGCTAGAGGTGTTGTGACCAAATTCTTATATTTTTGGCTTTTTATGTAACCCTATAGCAGTTCTCTTTATATAGAATAATTGCATGGGGAGGGGGGGGGGGGGGGTATTTTGCACTGGAGCTCTCCATTCTCTACCATCGCCACTGGCCCCGAAGTCCTTTAAAAGGGCCTCTAATCTTTAAATATTACTGAAAGTAAAATGGTAAATTGCTGTAGGAAAGGAACAAAATGGTAGTAGAAGTATAGGTAATAAGAAATATTTAGGGGTATGACTGGCTAATATTTGCTGGTTTTAGGGAGGTATAATGGAGTATGTATTGATTGAGGGCATGCTCTCTCATTCTTGAGGACAGGCCCGGGGACACATGGGAAGTCCCCACCACCCACCTAGATGATGTCTCGCCTGTAATTAAGAATCCCTATTTTTCTACTATATTTACAATCCCATTTTCCAATAAAAATAGTAAATTCAAACACTGAAGGCAAATAAAACTTTTATTTTGTTTATTGGTTAGTTTGCACATGTCTATAACATATGCATAAGATAGTAGGGTGAAAATAACATTTTGCTTTTTTTTTTTAATTATACAAAATTTCAGTTTTAAAGAAGACAGTAAGCTTGGACGTAAAAACATTTTTTGGGAAAATCTAAAGTTTGAAGGCACCATTTTGTGTTTGTTAAGTGACTACCTCAGAGATTAATCGTGAGCATGTGTGTTTAAGCTATCCGATGACAAAGGGACAGGGAAGGAGGGAACAAACTGACCTTGATAAGATAATTAGATTGACATCAAACCCCTTCCCCCTCACTCACCCAGAAATAGACTTCTTGGTTCAGGCAATGCAGCTACAGCTCTTCATAAATGTAAAAAATAAATTCTAATTAAAAATAACTTACTTTTTATGCTTAATTATGCTTAGTCAGACTCAAAATTTACACACACATACATTTATTATTTTTCTTATTTATTTTACAGTGGTCCTTTAATATATTGTATATGTTTGAATAGTTAGGGACCGAAAGGGCTACAGTTGACTTGTACATCACTACTACAGTGTTACCTGCCAAATATGCACGGTGTCTTCTTTCAAGCTAATTGGAAATAAGTGCTGTTCACACTATGAGGCACTCAGTTTATAGAAATAAAACCAGTGAAAGGGCACTTTACCCTTCTCCATTTATCATAGTGCCTGTACCCCATTTTGTCTGTTGGATTCACCATTATGACATCAACCAAGTGTCCATCCTGACCATGGGTACAAATGTTGTTTATTTGTATTATTATTATTAATTCTCAACCTTCTTCTTCATTTCAGAGGATTTGTTTATGCTTTTGATATCATCATTCTAGTAAATGCTATCTTCATTGCCCTGGATGAGAGGAACCCACTGATTTCTTATGCAGAGTGGGCGTTCCTTGCATTGTATATAGTAGAAATACTCCTCAAACTCTACACATATGATCCTAGAACGTTTTTTGCAAAGAACCAGTTTTGGAACTGGTAAGTATTATTTTATATGTTTAGTTTTATTATTCTTACTGTAAACACTGTATGAAATAATGTTATTTATTCCAGAAAGGACTATATTTCCAAAATTATTTTAGTCACTTTATAATAGTTTGAATGTTAAATATACGGTTCTGTTACACACTTATATATACTTTAAAATCTCTATTTTCTTCGAAATATTAAGTTTTGTAATGAATAGACAGACAGTCTTAGAAATTTTAATATGTTTTAGGAAAATACTAATTGTTTTCGTATATATCCTATCAACTTATGGAACTCTTGATTTTTTTTCTCCATGAAGTACATTGTAACTTGTGTTTGTTTACTAAGCTAATGAATACTGGTGGAAAAATCACTGTTCACTAGTCGTTTGCAGAAAAAACAACATAAAGGATCTTTCCTGTTACTTGCCCATCACATGCTGGCGTTCCACCTATATGCCGCTGTCAGTTTCGTATATGTTTCCCCTATACTTGGAGTGGCAGTATTGGAATTGCAGCCATAGCCCCCTTCTCCTACAGAGCATGCTCCATGTGATGGCATGCATAATTAATGCAATCAATTATGATCTGTTTAATATTTGGACAGTTGTCATCAGTATAAACACTGTTCACTGGTCTAATGCAGAAAAACAAATGTAAATAATTTAATGGCATCATATTTTTATATTGTTCTTTCTTTATATTATTGATCCATATTTTAAAGACACCAGTTAGGGGTAAAATTGATCTGATCTTCGTTTGCTATAAAAAAATGTAATCCACATGCTTATTAAAAGTAGATATTCCAGTAATGTATATTTTATTTTATGGAAGACATCCATTTGTTAACATTTTAGGTAGAAATGTATCTTTATTGTACAGTATGGAATCATCTCTTTAATTTATAACACCATGTATTGGGTGGGACAGTGTATAGGTAAACTATTTTGAATAGTTTTTAGAATGTTTTATTTCCAATTTTTATTTGACAGGTTTGACACCTTTATCATCATTGCTGCCCTGATTGCCACAGTAGTAAATTCAGGATTGAAATCAGGTATATGTCATACAGGTCTGTGAATCCTATACAAGAACGATTCAAGTCATCAATATCTGTTAGATGTAGATCACTTGATGTAAATTCGTCCTCACCATTTTAAATGTTATCTACGTAGATAGCAGTATTGTAGTGATAATATGGATTTTAAAAAAAATATATTTTAAAATAGTTTTTTGTGCTTTAGCATGGTTGCAGTGGATGATATGTCTCTGTGCGGACATAAGCTCCCATTATAAAACCTTTTTCTTTGTAGTTGTTTTGAGTCATACTGTGATACATATTACTGAATAACACACGTACTAATTCATAACGGTGGCACGTCCTTCACGCGCAGCAGATTAGCGCGCAGAGAACTGCGCTTTGATGACGCTCTGCGCTCCAGCCTGGTGCTGTGTGATCTGCCCCTGTCTGGTGCCCCCCATTATACAAGACACCTCCAATGGATACGCTGCTGAGTCTCACATGCCCAGTCATCTCTTCTAGATTATAAGCTCTCTGTAACAAGGACCTCAATACTGCCCATTACTTTCATTACTAGGTCAAGACAGAATAAATATATAATGTGTGTGGCATTGACAAAATTAAATAAGCTGATACATAAGGTATTGAGGTCCCTGTTACAGAGAGCATACAATCTAGAAGAGATGACTGGGCATGTGAGACTCAGCAGCGTATCTAATGGAGGTGTCTTGTATAATGGGGGGCACCAGACAGGGGCAGATCACACAGCACTAGGCTGGAGCGCAGAGCACAGTTTTTGGCGCCCTGATGACAGCGCACCATTCAGCTGTGCGCGAACGCCGGGGTGCCATTCATAACAGTGTGTGTTTATATGAGGTGTTATTGATATAGTTGTTGGACAATTTTAAAACTATAAGAAAAAAAGGGAGGGGGAGAAGCGCACACCACAAGATGCAATAAATGATTAATAAAACAAATTAAACCGATAACGTAAGGAAATAAACTCACATTAAACACCCTCATAAGTATGAGGTATATCAGCGTATGTAAGCCAGCATCACTCCAAGGCAGATAAGTCCACCGAGGTGTCCTGGTGATTGATGTCTCAAGAAGGTCAGGGTGGAAGTCCCAATTGTCCTAAATGGCTAAGGCTAAGCACAGAGTTCTTGATGTAACCAAATATAATGTGTTGAAAAGACAAAGGCCGGACAGACCTCCAATGGCAAAAGGAGATGGGAGCATATATATATATATATATATATATATATATATATATATATATATATATATATACACACACGTCTGACCCACCAAATAGCCTGGAGGATAGGTGGAGCGCT
>CM050165.1:100151322-100356322 GCA_027410445.1 Discoglossus pictus | reverse complement strand
GCAAGAGCTGCAATGAGTGACTTCGGCGCTCATTACAGCAAAGTGCTGTGAGCCTTGCGATGAGCGCCTACGGGGCTAATCTTGAGGTCGTCTTTAATCTGTTTTAAAGTCCTAGGTGCATGCCTCGTGATGAGCGCCACATTCAATGATCGTCTCATTGCAGCCTAAAGTCCTACGGGCCTCACGATGAGCTCCTGCGGTGCTCATTGCGAGCCTTACGATGAGCTCCTGCAGCGCTCATTGCGAGCATTGCAATGAGTGCCTTTCATTGCAGCCTAAGTCCTATGGGCGCTCATCGTGATGCGGGCCGCAATATTTTACATTGCGTTACCAACAAACTTGCAATTGCGACAACTATATATGTGATATCCCCATACAATGAAATACGGAGAGATGAATATCTCTGAATTGGCAAAAGGGATTTTAAATAACTTAACTGATACTTTCAACAGAGATAGAGCTTAAAAGTGATTGCAAGACATGATCGGAGCACATGCAGACACCAGGGAGTAATGAGCAACAGGCCTAGCAACAGACCTCCAGGGAATCACATATATAGTTGTGAGCATACGAGTTGTTGCTAACGCTTGCAGGCTCGTGTAGCGAGCCCGCGGCCCTTGCAAAGCAAGGAGAACCAAAGGGAGGGCCTCAGTTGCTGCCAGCTGCGACCCTCGCAAACTTTACGTTGTAACGCAAAAAACACCACACAGCAACTGCGACCCTCGCAAACTTTACGTTGCAACGCAAACAACATACGAGACACGTTACAACTCATTACGACTTCGCAAAAATCGTCTGCAACTCGCAAACATGAAAAAATTAAAAACACAAAAAAAACACACAGCACATACATAAAAAGCTTACCTACAACAAGAGGGAGCATCCAGGGCCCTTTAAAAAAACAACTTACACCTTCATTTAACTCAAAATCAAAGAGTTTAGACACTAAAAAAAATTCTAAGCGAAAGAAAAAACGGCCGTCGAACAAAACGAAAACTTGGCTACAGCACTCTAAACACGCAAAACGCCACAAGAAACTCGCAAAACACCACAAAAGACCTACGGATATTCCGCTAAGACGCATACCACACATTACCCGCCATTTTACGACAATGCGGAAGTACACAACTACGCTAACGGTTTGGTCTTGCGCACGCACAGTATTACACTGCACACATTCAGCACGCTTACACAGCAGCTCCACACCACTAATGCTCCAGCAACATCAAAACAGATTGCCAGCTCTTCAACACAATGCTTCAAAATAGGTAAAGTATATTCATTTATTAATGTATTATATATTTCATTATTACACACCAAACCGCATTAGCTACCTTACAATTTCATTGCCGTCATTTTTTGACGGGCAATTCTCTAGTAATTAATAATAATCGGTCCATTATCATCAATGAAAATAATTATAAACATGTGTATTTCAAAAGTGGCAATTCAAAATGTACAGTCTGAACAAGTTGGTAATGCTCTGCACAATCATGTAGAGCAACCAAACCAAGTGGGAGGCGGTAAATACATTTGGGATGCACTTCCACTCTTTTTTAATTGTAATTTTAATAATTCAACACTGAATATCCCATAATTTCCTGTCAGTTTGTCGCTTAACACAGGAGTGGGCAAGTTTGCCCCTGGTGGGCCACACACAGGGCAGGAATTGAGGATATCCATGCTGCATACAAACAAGACTATCACTTATTTAATCATCCTGATTGACTAACCTCACGCAGAAAGGATATCCTCAAATCCAGGCCTGTGTGTGATCCTCTAGGACCAAACTTCCCCACCCTTGTCTTAACATATTTGGAGAAGCTTTTCCCTCAGAAGCAGCTTCAGTATACATTTAACTGCAGCTCACCCATTCTTCATGTCTAAAAATGTAATGTTTAAAACATGGTCATTTAAATATTATTGTAAATTTGGGCTTAAGCATCCTTTAAAAAAATAAAAGTATTATTATTTTAGTTCATTTAACCAATTTATGCCTCATATTAGAGGACATGAGGCAGTGCAATCAATAGAAGAGAATATAAAACATGCAAAATTTAACAGGGAAGTCCATGGGTTTGTAGAATGCCGCTGTAAGTAGTGGTAAGCATTGCCTCAATTATCTTGGAGCAACATCTTGTTATTATTTTGTTAGTTATTTTAGTTATTTATATTTTTTGGATCTCATTGCATAAGTATCTATTCAAAATTATGATATTATTTAATAATTTTGCATTTTTAATATTGCACTTACTGCTGTTTTTTAAAGGTGATATACTATGTTTTTGCCATAATTGGCATGGAAGTCTTCAAAGGCAAAATCAAGTTCTTCCCAGCAAACTCATCGGACCCCCTTGCTCCAGTGTGTGGGGCAACAGCCTTAAAGGACTCTGCTTTTGCCCGGAGCAAGTACTGCAAGAACAACTTTAATGACGTTGGATCTGCCTTCATCGTACTTGTGGAACTGACTGTTGTCAACCAGTGGCATGATATCCTTTTTGTCCAAATCACATAATAACTGGGATAGCATTTAGTTTTTTTTCTAATAATTGGTCACATCATAAAACAAGCCTAACTAGGATTATTTGTAACAGAACATGTAATAATATTGAACAATGTAGTGATATAGTGAAAAATAAACTGGAATCCGTTATAATGTGTAAAGTAGTAGAAAAATAGGCTCCTTGGATGAAAAAATTATATACTGACAGAAATCTATACATGCAATTTTAGCACTGAAATGACTGCTGTATAATGAAAGAAAAAAGTGTACAGTGGCTTGCAAAAGTATTCACCTCCCTTTTAATTTTTATTGTTTTGTTGCCTTGCAACCTGAATTAACATGGATTGTTTGAGGATTTGCATCATTTAATTTACAGAACATGCCCACAACTTCGATGATGTTTTTGTTTTGTTTTTTATTGTGAAGCAAACAACAAATAGGACAAAATAACAGAAAAGTAATTTACATACTTATTCACCCCCCTAAAGTCAATATTTTGTAGAGCCACCTTTTGCAGCAATCGCAGTTCCAAGTCGCTTTGGATAAGTCTCTATGAGCTTGCCACATCTTACCACTGGGATTTTTGCCCATTCCTCCTTGCAAAACTGCTCCAGCTCCTTCAAGTTGGATGGTTTGCTCACGTGAACAGCAATCTTTAAGTCTGACCATAGATTTTCTATTGGATTGAGGTCTGGGCTTTGACTAGGCCATTCCAACACATTTACATGTTTCCCCTTAACCACTCAAGTGTTGCTTTAGCAGTGTGTTTGGGGTCATTGTCCTGCAGGAAGGTGAACCTCCATCCTAGCCTCAAATCACGCACAGAGTTGTACAGGTTTTGCTCAAGAATATCCCTGTATTTAGCACAATCCATCTCTCCCTCAACTCTGACCAGTTTCCCAGTCAAGGCTGCTGAAAAACATCCCCACAGCATTATGCTGCCACCGCCATGTTTCATTGTGGGGATGGTGTTCTTTGGGTGATGTGATGTGTTGGGTTTGCGCCAGACATAGCGTTTTCTTTGATGGACGAAAAGTTCAATTTTAGTCTCATCAGACCAGAGCACCTTCCTCCATACATTTTGGGAGTCTCCCACATGCCTTTTCGCAAACTCAGAATGTGCCATTTTGTTTTTTGCTAAAAGTAATGGATTTCTTCTGATCACTCTGCCATAAAGCCCAACTCTATGGAGTGTACGGCTTATTGCCGTCCTATGTACAGATACTCCAGTCTCTGCTGTGGAACTCTGCAGCTCCTCCAGGGTTACCTTAGGACTCTGTCCTGCCTCTCTGATTAATGCCCTCCTTGGCCAGTCCGTGAGTTTTGGTGGGCCGTCTCTTGGAAGGTTTGCTGTTGTGCCATGTTCTTTCCATTTGGTTATGATAGATTTAATGGTGCTCTTGGGGATCATCAAAGATTTGGATATTTTTTTTATAACTTAACCCTGACTTGTACTTCTCAACAAAATTGTCCCTTACTTGTTTGGAGAGTTCCTTGGACTTCATGGCAGTGTTTGGTTAGTGGTGCCTCTTGCTTAGGTGTTGCAGCCTCTGGAGCCTTTCAAAAGAGTTGTGTATATGTAATGACAGATCATGTGACACTTAGATTGCACACAGGTGGACATCATTTCACTAATTATGTGACTTCTGAAGGTAATTGGTTGCACCAGAGCTTTTTATGGGCTTCATAACAAAGGGGGAGAATACATACGCACATGCCAATTTTCTGTCTTCTATTTCTAAAAAATAGTTTTATGTATATATTTTTCTCATTTCACTTCACCAACTTAGACTATTATGTTGTGATCCATCCAATAAAATTCAGATTAACAAAACATTGAACTTAAGGCAGTAATATAACAAAATAGGTAAAAAGTCAAGGGGTGAATACTTTTGCAAGGCACTGTATGTATGTTTAAAAAACTTGAGACTGATTAATAGCATAATACAATTTTATGAAGGCTTCCTATTTTGTTGTAAATTCTTCTCTTTTCATGTCAAGATATAATTTGTTAGGAAATGTCATAAAGCAATTTTTTAACAAGAAAAAAACAATTTCATGTTTTGCCCTGGAGTCTTGTATATAAAATATATTTGGCAAAGGTTGTGTGTGAGAGGGGTATATATACAGTTCTGGGAAAAAGTATTTGATCCCCTGCTGATTTTGAATGTTTGTCCACTGACAAAGAAATGATCAGTCTATAATTTTAATGGTAGGTGTATAACAGTGAGAGACAGAATAACAAAAAAAGAACAAGAAAAACTCATGTAAAAAAAATATAAATTGATTTGCAGGTCAGTGAGGGATATAAGTATTTGATCCCCTATCAATCAACAAAGTTTCTGGCTCCCAGATGTCTTTTATATAGGTAACAAGCTAATATTAGGAGTACTCTCTTAAAGGGAGTACTTCTAATCCTAGTTCGTTACCTGTATAAAAGACATCTGTCCACAAAATCAATTAGATTCTAAACTCTCCCCCATGTCCAAGACCAAAGAGCTGTCCAAGGATGTCAGGGACAAGATTGTAGACCTACACAAGGCTGGAATGGGCTACAAGACCATCACCAAGCAGCTTGGTGAGAAGGTGACAACAGTTGGTGCAATTATTCGCAAATGGAAGAAACACAAAATAACTGTCAGTCTCCCTCGGTCTGGTGCTCCATGCAAGATCTCACCTCCTGGAGTTTCAATGATCATGAGAACGGTGAGGAATCAGCCCAGAACTACACAGGAGGATCTTGTTAATTATCTCTAGGCAGCTGGGACTATAGTCACCAAGAAAACAATTGGTAACACACTACAACGTGAAGTACTGAAATCCCGCAGCGCCCGCAAGGTCCCCCTGCTCAAGAAAGCACATGTACAGGCCCGTCTGAAGTTTGCCAATGAATATCTGATTGATTCAGAGCAGAACTGGGTGAAAGTGTTGTGGTCAGATGAGACCAAAATCGTGCTCTTTGGCATCAACTCAACTTACCGTGTTTGGAGGAGGAGGAATGCTGCCTATAACCCCACGAACACAGCATCAAAGGGACAATGGACGGGGACATGTACCGTCAAACCTTGGGTGAGAACCTCCTTCCCTCAGCCAAGGCATTGAAAATGGGTCATGGATGGGTATTCCAGCATGACAATGACCCAAACACACAGCCAATGCAACAAATGAGTGGCTCAAGAAGAAGCACATTAAGGTTCTGGAGTGGCCTAGTCAGTCTCCAGACCTTAATCCCATAGAAAATCAGTGGAGGGAGCTGAAGGTTTGAATTGCCAAACATCATCCAAACCTTAATGGCTTGAAGAGGATCTGCAAAGAGGAGTGAGACAAAATCCCTCCTGAGTTGTGTGCAAACCTTGTGGCCAACTACAAGAAGTGTCTGACCTCAGTACTTGGTGGCAAAACCTTTGTTGGCAATCACAATGTCGAAGGGGTCAAATACTTATTTCCCTCATTGACCTGCAAATCAATTTATAATTTTTTTGACATGCATTTTTCTTTTTTTTTAATTCTGTCTCTCACTGTTAAAATTCACGTAGCATTAAAATTATAGACTGATCATTTCTTTGTCAGTGGACAAACGTTCAAAATCAGCAGGGGATCAAATACTTTTCCCCCCCACTGTGTATATCTGCACGGGCAAGGTTTGCAATTATATTTGCGAGTACCAGGAAGAGTGTAAGTGTCAAAAAGATACAAGAAATCCTGTCTTGTTGCCTCTATCTTTTCTCTCCACATTCTTCACTGATAGATAAGACAAGCACATGTTCATTACTGACATAGGTGCCAAACTATCAGAAAATGCTGGAGTCATAAAAGATGAAACCACGTTTTTAAAAATTAAGATTTTCCCTAGAAATCTTTCAATGATCATGGCATATATATAGCTGCTAATCATTCTAGTTTGTTACATACTTCACAAATATGTGAAGTTCTCCCCAACCTAAAGTGTTCCTTCTAAAGGCACTCACAACTACTACACAGTACTGAACCTTGGTTTATAAATACTGGGCTGCCAACTCCTTGATAAACTCAAACTGAGCGCATAATAATCTTACCTGGGCAAGAGTCATTTATATTCAAATAAGAGTATGTAAATAAGAGTAATTTTATATGCAAATGGTTATTGCAAGTAAATTTGATTATTTAATGTTAGTTTGGATTTTTAGATCTATACAATGAAATGATAAATTGATTTTCTTTATTTATGTAATTTTTCTTAATATCATACTTTTGGCTAATGGATTTTCTCTTGTAACCCATCCTGTGGTAAAGATTTACTTTGTTGTCTTCCATGTGGTCATTGTCATCATGATCATAAAGTAAGTATGTTTTTTAGAGGTCTGTTTTACTTGCACTTTCTAGTACTTTTTGTGATAGGGTGAGGAGATGTTGTTAAGTAATTAGATCTGTAAGCAGTAATGCTACTACAGTAAAGGAATGCAAACTACCAGGACCACTGTACAATTTAAAAAAATATATGTTTTTGAAATATTTGTGCCTGACAAAGGGCATCATTAGATTATTACATTTCATAAAACTGTTTTTTACTAAAAAATAAAAAGAAAGACCCTTGCTGGACCAGAGAGGGTGGAAGTTAAGTGTGTGAGAGGGATGTTTACATTTCTGGAGAGATGTGCTTGCATCTATTAATGCAAGCTGTCTGCTTCCTCCAAGCCTCTCCCTCTTCCTTTTACCTCAATGTTCCCTTCACTGATAGACATAATGAACATGCCACTCATGATCCAGCTCTCAGACAGTGATGCAACAAAGATAAGATGGAATCTTCTATTCATAAATAAAGTCATCCAAAATTCGGATTTTCTATTAAAAAGAAAAAACATTTTATGCCCATGGTGCACACAACTGCTAATGTTGTGAACTATAAAACAACTAACAAACAAGTACCATTTTTCGTAAACTGCAGAAGTCCTTGAAGATATTAATGTTTGTTTCCTTTACAGTTCTGTCCTCTTGATTAGAGTCTTGCAACTCTTAAAGAGCTGTAAATATATTATTTGTGATGGAGATGGGTAGAGAGATACTCACTACTTTTTTTTCTGAAAAGTGCATTTTAAAAGTAGGTTATTAAAGGTTACATTTTACATTTATAAAATAAATACCCACCAATTTTGTGCTCATATACATTAGCCTTGCTATTATTGTGAATCTTCTTCAAGAAATAAAATTTCAGTTGTTATTAATTAGTGTGACCTCCTCATGATCATCAGTATGACAGTAAGTGTAATAAGAAATATGTTAGCTTTTTTTTATTAAAATACTCATTTAGTAAGCATGGTGTACAACCATTTTAGGAGAGTTTAAACTCTTCTGTTTTCTGATTCCTATATTAGAACTTCACTTACCGCTGCATATCTCTGTACCATGCAGAGCCCAATGAATGTTAATATCACTAGTTATGATGTTAGCAGCCAAATCATGCATTTAAAAAAATCAAGTGGAGAGATGCAACTACATTTTTTAATTACTTCATCATAAGACTGTTCCATTTTTTTCTCATGTTTTCAGCATTTTTATTGCATTTATCTTGGAAGCATTTTTTGTGGAGTATTCACTGGAAAAAAGTGAAGTAGAGACTGCCATTGAGAAGAAGATACAGGAGCTGGGGATGGCTGTACAAGAGTAAGTATCAACCGGGAAGATATCTAGTACTCTAGAAAACTGTTATGTAGCTATCCTACTAAAAGATTTAAAGGGGCACCATCAGTTCAAAAGCAATGCATTTTTATAGAGTGATACAACTGAGTTTTTGTATTTTTGTGATTCCGTATTCTAATTTGTGGCACAGTGTACTTGATTAGTGAGTGATGTAATTGCATGATATATCATTTTTGTCTATATTAAAACAGCAAACTGTGTAACAAATTAGTGTTTGTGTCATGTACTGTATTAAAAAGAGCATGTTTTGTAAATTACAAAGTTTTTTTTCACATTGAAAATAAATTATATTAATTGAAGAAAATTAAAACTAAAATAACAGACAGACAAATTAAAAAATAATGTGTTTGTCCACCTTTTATCTTACCAGTGAGTAATGAGGGAAGTGTAAACAAGAAGTCATGGAGTTCTTCGCTTCTCCTTCTAACTGTTATCATACCCTAAGGTTCAGTCCTAGCTCCCCTCCTCTTCTCCATCTATACATCTTCCTGTAGTTCCAGAATTAAACCTTTTGAATTTCAGTATCATCTATATGCTGATGACACTCAAATCTACCTCTGAGCATTAGATTTCTCCCCCTGTTTTGAAGCACAAGTTGCCAACGACCTCTCAAGGTTATGCTCCTGGATGTACACCCATTAACTCCAACTCAACATGTCAAAGACTGAGCTCCTAATCTTCCCCCCTCTATTACACCTTCCACTCCTCAAATATCTCTCATTGTTGGCAATGCCATCATCACTCCCAGGCCTGTTGTCTTGGGGTTCTACTGACCTGGACCCTGCCCTCTCTTTCATTCACCCACATACAATCAATCACAACATCTTGTCATTTTCAACTAAAATAACATGTCCAGAATATGTCACTATCTTACACAAGACAAAACTAAAATTCCAATCCATACTCTCATTATATATCTGGCCTTGACTACTACAACGCGTTCCATGCTGGCCTCCCAATCACCTCTGTCTGTCTCCACTACTATGCATAGTATACGCCGAAGCAAAACTCATCTACCAAACTCAATGATCAGTGTCTGCAGCACTTCTCTGTCAGTCACTCCACTGGCTTCCCATATCTTCCAGAATAAAATTTAAAATCATGACCCTAACATATAAAGTCCCCAACAGTTCACTCCTTGTCTCGCTCCACTACTCTATCCTCCTTCCTCAAATCTTTAGATACCTCACAAAAATGCATCTGTTTAAAGAAACCTATCACCTTCAGCCTTAATATGCACAATACATCTATCGCCCTCATGTATCGACCTAAACCCTTTAGATAGTAAGTTTGTGAGTTTTCAATCTTGTAAAGTGCTTTAGGGAAAGCACAGTGTATGTTAGATTCTAAGCTCAAAGATAGGGTCTTCCATTATTTTGCAGTGTATTAAAATTAGTTTCTGCCCATTTACTTAAACCCGCTGTAGAATATGTTGGCACATTACAAATAAAGGGTAATAATAATAATGACCCTGCTTCTTGTATTTTCTTATCAAAATTCAATTAAAATCAATGGGACCAAAATCTCTGACACCCATAGCGCTCACTAGCCCTCTGTTTCCTGTAACAAAAAAAGAGGAGAAAACAATCCCCCACTGTCTATATTTTAAGTACCACAAAAGTCCCCTATATATGCTTTGCACCATTAGAGGGTGAAAAAGCATAGTGAAAAAGTGTTTTAATTTTGATGCTGAATTGGTGGAGGTACGATCAGTTGAAGTCTGGCTGTTTCAGTGAGTTAACTTTGTCTGAATTAGTAATGAGCTCTGTACTGCGCGGAACAAGGAAAAATTAATTAGATTTAGGTGCAGAAACTCGTGACTGCATGGTCATATTCTAGCAGGAAAAGCAAAAGCTGTTAAATAGCTTACTCCATAATGCAGCTGCCTGTGGAATTAAAGGTCCTGAGTTTGAATCCATACAAAGACTGATTTTTCTTTATCCATCAGACATATATTTTTAGGTTATATTAAAGCATATGTACACATGCACACATATTTTAAACAACTAGCTCACAGTTCACCTAATTATTCAATATAAATATTTAAAAACGGTGTAAAAGCTAAACCAAATTATTTTTTTTAAAGCAGAGTGTAGTGTTCTAGTGAAAGTGAGTTTCATAAAATGCTTTCATTAATATTTGCTAGGTGTATTTATAACTAAGCAGTTCATGTTTCGGACACTTATTTATAGTTGCATTTTTCCTTTCTGTTCTTCATTTTATAAAGGGGAGAACTTCCTAGTGGAAACTTAGTAGATAACATGGAGCACGGTGAAAATGATATGGGATCTTTTGGAGAGACGCATGAGAAAGGACTGATGTTTCGAATATCATCAAAAAGTACGTTTTATTACAAGTTAGAAAAGTTTGCATAATATGGTAAATATTAATTCACCTCTGATAAAGTCAATATTTAAATTAATATGTTTTCATTAAATCACTTTTAGATATTGAAAGAGCTATTGTAAGCACTTTTTAAGTTAAAGCTATGTTTCGTTCACCATTAATTAATGTTAAAACTACAAGTGCAAACAGCAGCAAGGAATGGTTGTAGCCATAAAATATAATTTAAACACATATTTCCTGCATCTCCACTATATTGCCCATATGACAATCACAATCGCCACATGTTGTATTAATTATGCAGGCCACATTACCTAGGGCATGCTCTGTAGGGTAATGGGATTATAGCAACAACCAGTAACCCTGTCTCTCCAAAGTGATCTTGCTCCAGGTAATCTGACGTGGATAAATCATTAGTGCTTTAATTGAGGGGGGCTATGGACCTCATTCGATTGCAAGCCCGCAGATTACGTTGTACAGGCTGTATGTCTGCGGGCTTGAAATTTGCTACAATTACAGAGAGATTCAATTGAACAAGCCCGCAATTTACAGGCTGAAAGCTGAAACCGTAAACCATGCAATCGTAAGTAGCATTTCATAGCATGATCTTGATCAATTAAGCAAGGCTGTAACTATCAATTTAGAAACGGCCAATAGTAAATGAGACCATCATCATTACGTCAGTAAAACATGAAGGTTACATGTCAATCAATTAGCATTTAGAGGTCTGATATGCGGTCAGAATTGCAATTCCGCAATGGACAAAATAATAAAAATGAATGCCTATACTGTTCTAGTTAATGTGGGTGGTCTGATATGTATTAACTCATTCATTCCTAAGATCGATATAACCCCAAAATTAAACATAAAAAAAAAAAATGTACTGCAGATTTTCAAGCTTGAGACTGTTGTGCAATTAATTTTAATGTCTTTTATCGCTTTCATTGTCTAAAGTGCAGTATTGATTTTTATCTGCATTTACAGTGCTACGAACAGGTGTTAAACCCCCTTGCGAGTCCTATCTGGTACCCGTAGGATTTTCTTCTACATTTGCCATTTACGGGTGTGAAAATATTTGCATGCTTGAGTAATTGTAGCAATTAAATAGCGATTTGCGATTGTAACTCTTGCAGAGTTGAAAGATCAAAGGCTTAGATGAGTTGTAAGTTATGGTTGTAACAACTGCATGGATTTTCAGTCTGTAAAACTACCAAAACATTTTTTGAGTATTATTTAACAGTCAATTTGTGTGAAAGTCCCCTTCAGGATCGCAACCTTGTTGTGGTGAAGGAGCTTGTGAACTTAAATAAGGGTCACCCAAGATGGGCAGGTCAGAGCAGGTCAAGACAAAGGAACTGTCAACCCACTCCAGTATCTTTGCCAAGAAAACCAAATGAATAGGCACGACCAGAGACATAACGATAGATGTGCCTGGCGTGCTGTGGTCCATAGAGTCTCGGAGAGTCGGACACAACTGAATGACTTAACAACAACAAAGAACAGTTTGTAAAGGTTTAGCATTTTTAATTTCGATTCACAGATTTCTTAATGTCAGAAGTGCTTTCAATATATTTATAGCCCAGTCAAGTTTTCAGCTTTCTACTCTTTTTCCAAAGCCTTTTCATTACTAATAAAACCCTAATGGCCAGTGCCTCACATGGGACCATTTGTGTTTTATTGTAATATCGTAGCACTGAATTCAAATATGAAACAGTTTTTTTTTATTTTAAGATAGGAAACAAAAAAGAAGGAAGCTGCATTAATCAGGCTTAAAATGTACATTGAAAGTACTTTAAAACGAATAAAAAGTCAAATCAGTATGTGGGTGGTGTGCAATGCCCTTCTTATGTGCTATTCAGACTATTTAATAAAAAGGAGTGTGAACAAAATAAGTTTATGCAGAACCAAAAATATTTGGCTGCAGTTAGCATAAAAGCTAAATAATAACTTCATTGTTCGGGTCTATTATTTGTGAATTACTGCCTTTAGGAAGTATGAGGTGTTCCTCTCACAAACCATTTACATTAACTGTAAAATTATTTTTTTAAATGAATGATTTTTTTGTATGTTTATGTGCCTTATCTGTACTTATTAGTAAACAGAAAAAATATATACATGTTTAATGGTCTTTTAAGAGAATACCAAAGTTTTTAGGGTAAAGGAAGGCTTTTCGTTGTATATACTTGTTGATTATGTTCCATAATATGAAATAAAGTATTGCTGAGTATATGATGATGATGAACTGTAATATTTTGTGTGTTGGATTTCATGTAGTGCACTATTTGTATGAATTGTATTTATTGTAGTAATTAATTTAAATAGTGTTTGTAACCTAACTGGATTCTCCTCAATTTTTACTCACCTTCAGAACTCTAAATCAGGCTTCAGCTCCTCCGTAGCAATCCCTGTCCTAGTATGATCAGAATAATTGTTATTGATAACTCGGTATCCTATTATACCATCATGAGTATGTGTATTGTGTTCTTTCAGGGTACCGGACAGTGGACGCATTGTTACAGCGTATGTTCGAAGCAGAGATTTCCCCTGAAGATGAAGGTCCTGGAATGGAGGAGATACTAAACTTGTCTCCCAATGATCTTTATATTCATAATCCAACATTTAACACAGCTGCCTAGTCATAAAAGAGCATTATGGGAGCTGAAACTGGAAATAAGGGGAGGATAAACCTTTCTGCTCAATGCATTATAGGGCTCAAAAGCCTAGTCATAAAAGAGCATTATGGGAGATTCCCAAGTGAAAAGATAAGCTTTACCAACTAGTATCAATACTTCATTCTACTACAGATTTTTATTGTTTAAGAAAAAGGGAGAATACCAAAGATAAAAATATAATTAAATGTTATGAGTCAGATTAGGGACTAATGATGTCCCTGGTAAAATAATGTTACTACTTCTACACTCACAAACCATTGAGTCTATCAACTTTCCATAACGTAATTTCCCTCACACTGCCCACACTCCCTATCACTTCCTCCACTCAATAATCTTTTGTCACCACACCTTCCTGATATTACCTCCTACACTTTGGTCATTTTGCTCTATTTTGATTTTAACCTCACTGAAAACCATATAGATTCACCCATGAGCATAGCTTAATTATAGGACCATGGTAAAAATATATCAATAACTATACACCAGCATTGATGTAATGTTAACCTGGTATTTAAACACTGCTATCCTCATATTCAAATCAAAATATAGTATTGTGCTATTAAAGGAGTAATTCAAGAAAAATTGCTCTTGTTTGCAAAGTATTTAAAAAAACTAACAGCATTAGCTGCTTATAAGCCATAAACATAAAAAAAACATTTTTGGGGAAATCAGATTTTTTATGAATAGACAATTCAATCTTCTCTTTGTTTCATCACATCCTGAGAGCTGAAACATAAGGGGCATATAGTAGAGGGAGTAGTGGGAGAGGAGAGGTCTGGAGGATTTGATTAATTTTGAAACCACAACTACCTCCCTATCCTTTCCCGCAGGCAGCTTACATCAATAGATGCAAACTGAGCACTAGCTTTGTGATATTTTCCTCTTGTCAATATGCTCTTAATCAGACTCAAAGTTTTCAAATATATGTATATCACAACAGCAATCATTTAATATATGGTGGGCAAAAGAGCGATAGAAGCCCTCCACCGTACAGTAAATAAATAGTACATCTGTCTTCACATTTGTATGTCTAAAGTTAAAAAATCCTGCTCAAAATTCCAGGAAATGCAGTTATTACATTGCATTCTGGGAAGCTGAGCAGGGACATGCAAATGTGCCCACAAATGCCTCGCTCTTCAATCCATAGACCATTTTAAACATGGCTTCCTTTGAGCTTATGCATGCTGTATTACACAGCTTTTATGCAAAGCCAAGGTTGGATTATACACAAGCTGGGAATCCTATCCACGTACAGCTGTTTCAAGCTTACTGGCTATCATCAGTGTGCTGGGATCTGGATCCACATTTGCATGTCCCTTCTCAGCTTCCCAGAATGCAGTGTAATAACTGTATTTATCGGAATGTTGAGCTGTTTTTTTTAACTTGTTTTAGACATTCAAATATGAACACAGGTGTACTATGTATTTACTGTATATGTGTTTGTGTGTGTATATATATATATATATATATATATATATATATATATATATATATATATATATCCTTTCATTTTATAAGAACTCCGGCAGCAGCAAGGTTGGGAGCATCCACTAGATGTTGCTGTCAAGATTATGCTGCCTATGTTATAGCTTTAGGGTTAGGGTAATGGTTTAAGCTTGGAAGTTGCCTACAATTTCAGCACCTCTTGCACCCGCTTGTTGCAACTGCTGGCATTTTCGAACCAGAAAAGATTATATATATATATATATATATATATATATATATATATATATATATATATATATATATATATTCATTAATTTGGTAAACTACAAAGGTTGGGCAAGAATTTTGTATTGTAAGTAGAAAGAATGCAGACAGCACATTAACCAGTAACTAGTGGAACCAGGTCAGCCAACAACATGTCTGAAGTGGTTAGACTTCTTTAGTAGAGGAAGTTACGGCTTCAGAAACGCATAGTATTAAAGCAACTTCCAAGAACTGCACTTGCAGAAAGTTACAGGATTAATCATGGCATTACACTTTATAGGTTCATAAATATTATAATAGATCATTTTTATGGAGTAATTAAAAGTGTTGCTAGAACATGATTATTTCTAACATATCAAAATGGAAGCATTGGATTTTTTTAATTTGGTACCTTTTATTACATGAATTTGTTCAATTATATTAAAGATATGAAATCTATTCTCCAGACTTTTACTCATGTTATAGAAATAGAAGGTGCTCAGCACCTTGTCGCATTTCCAATTACATTGTATTTGGTAGCAATCATTTGTAATTGCAAGGTGATTTTTTCTTAACATAATGAGACTTTTTATGCATTTATAAACTGATTATTTATAAATAAAGGTCATAGTGAAAAACAAAATGTGTGGTTTGTTCTGGTGTGACGTCTTAAGGATGGAGAACTTGGGTGACATGCTGCTCTTTTATAAGTCTTGTAAAACATGTCTGTGGTCCAGACACTTACAGTTCAGTGTTAATTCTGAACATTTGGAGAGGGGAGCACAAAATAAAGACATTGTGGTAGTATATTGTGGCACTCAGGCAGTATGTGTGATTACCTTCCGTTATTTATTAGCATATTATGTTAATAAATGATCATATAGTTTAACAATGGTCTTTACAACATTAGCACCAACTAATCCATAATGATAATCTAAAATATATCACATAAGAAGGGCTGCCCATACTCTAACATCTCTTCTTTAAGGGGACAAATAGTGTTAATACAAAACTTGTCAAAAAACATTTAAATGGATCACCGGTCACCTTGAGTCAGTCTAGACTTATGTCTGCATAGGAATTCATGGCTTGGTATTTTGAGGAGTACTTTACAGCTGTGGATCTCAACAGCAGTTCCTGGGACAAGTTCTGGCATCTGAGACCTTATCTACTGGCCCTCCAGTAACAAAATGGGATGAAGATAGCCTAACACTTTTAAATATCCCATTGCCATCAATCACAGTTACAGATAGATTATTGATGAACACATTTGCTGTTAAAATGGAGCCCGTTCAAACTGGTGTAAATCTAAATGAACATTTTAGTGTGTAACATTCAGGATTCCTACCATTAGAAGGTAACCATCCAGTCCCCAGATCAAGGGGAGGTTGGGACCGCTGAATTTACTATTTATGTCCAATGGCTAAGCGATCCTGTCCTGTATATTTTTGCCTGATAAATTGTGAATGGTCGTTTAATATATGGTGGGCTAAGAGTGATAGAAGCCCTCAACCGTACAAAGTACAGTAGTACAAACAATGAATAGCACATTAGTGATTCTATTTGAATGTCTAAAAAATAAGTTAATAAACCGATTTCCTGCTCAAATTTCTCAGAAATACAGTTTATGCACTGCACTCTGGGAAAACTGGGTGGGCACATGCAAATGAGACCACAATGCACCCTCACTCTGTCAATACATACATGTTCTCAAAGCTAGTTCTTCAAAATATATTAATTATTATTATTATTATTATTACTTAAATGGCCAATGGCATTTTTTTATTGCACTCATACGAAAGAGGGCATTTGATAATGTTGAACAGTGTGTATTCTTTTTAACTAACATCCTGGAGCAGAATATATTATCAGCTATATAACTGTATGAGTCATGAGTGTCTGCCAGTGACATACAGTGGATATAAAAAGTCTACACACCCCTATTAAATGTTAGGTTTCTGTGCTGTAAAAAAACGAGACAAAGATCAATAATTTCAGAACTTTTTCCACCTTTAATGTGACCTATAAACTGTACAACTCAATTGAAAAACAAACTGAAATCTTTTAGGTGGAGGGAAGAGGGAAAAAAAGAGATATAATGTGGTTGCATAAGTCTGCACACCCTCTTATAACTGGGGATGTAGCTGTGTTCAGAATTAAGCAATCACATTGCAAATCGTGTTAAATAGGAGTCAGCATACACCTGCCATCATTTAAAGTGCCTCTGATTAACCCCAAATAAAGTTCAGCTGCTCTAGTTGGTGTTTCCTGAAATTTTCTTAGTCGCATCCCACAGCAAAAGCCATGGGCCACAGAGAGCTTCCAAAGCATCAGAGGGATCTCATTGTTAAAAGGTATCAGTCAGGAGAAGGGTACAAAAGAATTTCCAAGGCATTAGATATACCATGGAACACAGTGAAGAAAATATGGCACAACAGTGACATTTCCAAGAACTGAAGCTCCCTCCAAAATTAATCAAAAGACGAGAAGAAAACTGGTCTGGGAGGCTACCATGAGAAAAACATCCAAGCCAGGCTACATTTTGCAAAAACACATCTGAAGTCTCCCAAAAGCATGTGGGAAAAGGTGTTCTGGTCTGATGAAACCAAGGTTGAACTTTTTGGCCATATTTCCAAAAGATAAGTTTGGCGCAAAAACAACACTGCACATCACCAAAAGAACACCATACCCACAGTGAAGCATGGTGGTGGCAGCATTATGCTTTGGGGCTGTTTGTCTTCAGCTGGAACTGGGGCCTTAGTTAAGATAGAGGGAATTATGAACAGTTCCAAATACCAGTCAATATTGGCACAAAACCTTCAGGCTTCTGCTAGAAAGCTGAACATGAAGAGGAACTTCATCTTTCAGCATGACAACAACCCAAAGCATACATCCAAATCAACAAAGGAATGCCTTCACCAGAAGAAGATTAAAGTTTTGGAATGGCCCAGCCAGAGTCCAGACCTGAATTCGATTGAAAATCTGTGGGGTGATCAGAAGAGGGCTGTGCACAGGAGATGCCCTCGCAATCTGACAGATTTGGAGTGTTTTTGCAAAGAAGAGTGGGCAACTCTTGCAGTCACAATGTGCCATGCGGATAGACTCATACCCAAAAAGACTGAGTACTGTAATAAAATCAAAAGGTGCTTCAACAAAGTATTAGTTTAAGGGTGTGCATACATATGCAACCATATTTTATTTTTATATTTTTTCTTCCCTCTACCTATAAGATTTCAGTTTGTTTTTCAATGCAACAGTGGTACAGTTTATAGGTCACATTAAAGGTGGAAAAAGTTCTGAAATGCTTTATCTTTGTCTCATTTTTTTACAGCACAGAAACCTGACATTTTAACAGGGGTGTGTAGACTTTTTATATCCACTGTATAGTGTTGTGCATATCCTGCTTACACAGAGATTTCAAACTGACTTTACTAAATATTTTTTCATGAAAAAAAACACTTTATATTGTTTAAAACATATTGTTTTTAAATGAATGATAGAAAAATATGCATCCAGTCTATCATAGTGTTCCTTTACAAATTATATTAATGTCTTTACTTACCTGTATCCCATGCTTTCCAAGTTTTGGGCTATACTTGATTTGTCTAGTTCCAAGATAACAAGAAAAAGTAAAAAAAACATACCTGCAGGTTTATTTTCCTAATTTATATAAATATGGCAGTATTGACCAGCTAAGATAGATACATACACCAGAAAGAAAAAAAACACACCAAGGGCCTCATACAAATGCGATTTGGCCAGTTGAATAGGGCTCTATATAAGCACATACTGTAGCATATTTTTTACAGAAGTTTTTAGTTTGTGAACGTCTATCCAAAAGCAAGGTCTTCACTAATGAAAAACTTCTGTAAAAAAATATGCTATGTCCTTAAATAGAGCCCTATTCAATTGGCCAAACCGCAATTTAATAAGGCTGTTAGTGTTTAGAGATATCTCAGTAGCAGTCTATTATAAATAAAATTAGCAGAACGTTAAAAAAAGTTATTTTCAATATTCTACTCTGCTACTAATTTATATATTTTGTATTATGAGCAGATGTAATCAATGCAACAAACAAAGTCTTGTGCAAATAAATCTTGCCTGACTACCCTACACATGTATGATCTTAGCATGTTGATTATGTTGGAAAATTGGCCCCGGTGCGAAAAGAAAATTTGGGGGCCACAGAAGACCTGCGGTGGCCACTTAAGGGCCGTAGAAGGCTCGCGGGTGCTATAGGGGTTCGCTGGTGGCCGCAGACCACTGAAGGGCTGCTGGGACCGGCGGCAGCTCTGCCTGCATTTGCTTTATATTTCTTAGCCAAAAATAAGAAAGCAAGTCACTCACAAGCCACTACCAGCAAAATGTGATGGACACCCCAAAAAACGTGTTTGCAAATTTCAGTAGTAAATGGGTTAATGTCTCGTTACTTCAACAAACTATTTCTAACCAGTGAAAGCAGAGAATCGGCTGGACAACGCAGACAATCTTGCCTTGCAAAATAGTTCAGACAGACGAGACCCTTTTATTGCTGTGAACGAGTGATGGGGAGACATTAAGCAACATAGCCAATCAAATTATGCTATGAATTATTGCTTTTTTATTTCCTTCTACTTCTGTATGTGTTGACTTTTCACAATCCCTATACTGCCAGTTCATATTGATGTATGTAACCATGTCCCCCCCAAAAGGAATACGGAACACAATTCTTTTTTCATGCATTTAAAAGAACATGCTTTATATAAGTGTTACTTGATAGTTCTTTTTGTTTTTAATCAAAAACCCAAGTTTGGTAACTTTTTTAAACTTTATTGATACAAACAGGAAATTCACAGAGCATACATGCATCTGTAGATATCATTCAGACAAATATGACTTGTACATCTACTGCTCATTGGATGACTGGGGCAAGCCACCGCATCAGTTATACATTTGAATATAATTTTTTCTATTTTGAGAGCATTGTTTGAAAGCCCCCAAAAAACAGTAGCATAGAATAGATACCCGTGACCTATATCACAAAAGTGAGTACACTCCATCACATTTTTGTAAATGTATTATATATTTTCAAGTGTACAGCCTGTATAAGTGTGAATTTGCGGTCTCCTCAAAATAACTCAACACATAGCCATTTATGTCTAAACTGAAACAAAAGTGAGTACACCCCTAAGTGGAAATATCCAAATTGGGCCCAATTAACCATTTTCCCTCCCTGGTGTCATGTGACTCATTAGTGCTACAAGGGCTCAGGTGTGAATGTGGAGCAGGTGTATTAAATTTAATGTTATCGCTCTCACACTAGTCACTGGAAGTTCAACATGGCACCTCGTAGCAAAGAACACTGTGAGGATTTGAAAAAAAAAATTGTTCTACGTAAAGGTGGCCTAGCCTATAAGAAGATTAACAAGACCTTGAAACTGAGCTGCAGCACGGTGGGCAAGACTATACAGCGGCTTCACAAGACAGGTTCCACTCAGAACAGGCCTCTCCATGGTTTACCAAAAAAGTTGAGTAAACATGCTAAGTGTCATATCCAGAGCTGGTCAGTGCTCAGACCATACGCCTCATACTGCATCAAATTGGTCTGCATGGCATCTAAAGATGATGCACAAGAAAGCCCGCAAACAGTTTGCTGAAGACAAGCAGACTAAGGACATGGATTACTGGAACCATGTCCTGTGGTCCGATGAGATCAAGATAAACGTATTTGGTTCAGATGGTGTCAAGCGTGTGGCGGCAACCAGGTGAGGAGTACAAAGACAAGTGTGTCTTGCCTACAATCAAGCATGGTGGTGGGAGTGTCATGGTCTGGGCCTGCAGGAGTGCTGCCGGCATGACCATGAGGGTTAAGACAGTGCTGGAAAATAATGGTGGCCACACAAAATATTGACACTTTGGGCTTAATTTGGACATTTCCACTTAGGGGTGTACTAACTTTTGTTGCCAACGGTTTAGACATTAATGGCTGTGTGTCAAGTTATTGAGGGGACAGGCTGTACACTTACTACTTTACATTGCAGCAGAGTGTTATTTCTTCAGTGTTGTCACATGAAAAGATATAACAAAATATTTACAAAAATGTGAGGGGTGTACTCACTGAGATACTGTGTATTATGTATGTATGTATGTATGTATGTATGTATGCATGCATGTATGTATGTATATACATATTTCTGTCAATAAATGTAGAGAACATTTGGAATATTTTCTTAAAATGAGACGATGCAACAACTTTTGTCAATGAAAATAACTATTAGGTTTTTATTTTCTCCTGCATGAAACAAACACACTATATACATTAACATTCAAACATATTACGCCTCATGGAAAAATCATTATTGTACATAATGTAATATTCTGATATATATGGTGCAGGCCTTCCGCTAACAAAAAAAACTCTTTAGAGCAGAAAGAAGAGTATTTTACACATTTACATAATCATAAAAGCCAATGTTCATAGCTGTCTGGGTCTATGGCTTAGAAGACATTACTGTGGACAAAAATAAATGTAAAAAGACATATTGAGGCCCAAAGTGATTTTTTTTTTTAAATGAACTACATAGCAGTCGTGAATTTTAAATACGGATACTAAAAAGCTAGGAAAAAAGGTCCATATTAATTTTAATAATTAACTTCAATGTCCAAACACTGTTGATGTTTACATTATCATTTTTTTATAGCATTTCTAAATTAAAAAAAGAAAAAGTTCTTGAATTAAAAATGAAAGAATAGAAACCATTCTTGCTTTCCCCTCCACTGAAGTCATCAAAATGTTGGCCTGGGTTTTCACAGTTCCTGTGCATGTATCCAATATTTAAATAACCAAATGATAAAGCATAATAAGGAAACATTGTGAAAACCTTATCTAATAATTCAAATGATAAAATTGGCCCTATAATGAGATTTAAAAAAAGTTAGATAAAAATGACCAGATGGGGGGGAAAAACTGGGCAACTATGATATACATGAATGTGGTATTATTGGTATCAATTATATACATACCCAGTACAGTGTGACATCATAGCACCTTAATGATGACAATTCTATCAGCCTCATTTGTATTTCCAACAGACTGATGGGCAGTTTCAGTGTGCAAAAGAAGACTCACTATGTTAACAGTAATCAAGGTGGTATGCACTAGTTCTGTTTCAGGCTGAATAGAGGATATGATCTTGCATCAGATCTCTGGGAAAGTATGTTATTTTCCAAACAGAGGATTGATTTTAAATCTATATTTTATATACATTCTCATTACTATTTGCTTATGTCAGCCTCAGGTAAGACTATTAAAGATGTCATTTTTAAAATGTCTAGTGTCTCACACTACCTCTGGGTAAGAGAAAAAATTAAGAATTTACACTTTTTTTTACAAAATGGATACCAGAAATACAGACATTGGTGAAAAGTTTTGGTCTAAACATTTTTTCCCCACTGTGAAACTTTATTTCGCATAATAATTGGGAACTGCTTTTTTTGTTAAATAGAATCATAAAGGACTTTCAAATAGGCAAATGGTTTAATAATTTTCAAGATTCCATATATAAAAAATTCCTGTCCTATTACCCTTAGTGTATTTTAATATCTGGTAGAAGAGGCACAGGTGAAAAAAATATGGAATTAATGTAAGCTTAGCTTGCTATTGTTTAAAATGTCCATATTTAAATTTAACAAAAAAACAAACATTCTCAGACTGGCGAGTTGAGATTTAAATAATGTTATTTCTTGGAGGGCTTGTTTTCTAGCAGCATGGAGACCAGTTTTCTGGACACGAATTTCAACTGTTTGGTGTACGTTGTTTCATAGACAGATGTGAGCTTTTCTCGAAGAGCTTTCAGTGGGGATGGGCTGTGGCAATCCGGGATATTCAGGAGTGTGTGGAAAAACTCAGTCCAAAGTTCTCCATTAACATTTCTAATACAAAATGCAAGGAAAAAGAAAGAAATCTCAGACAAATTTACAGGAATACATTTTTATACATAATATCAACAAAACAAACATCCAACAACAGAGCGATTACTTAAGCTAAATCAAGTTCTTAAGCTTTAAAATGGTGGTATAGGCATCCAATGAAATCTGGTCCACATTACTCCTTCACCAGTTCTCCTTTATAGTGAGAATCCCAGCTTGACTGCTTAGTCACTCACGTCATATCCTGGGAGGTTTATCTCCGTGATCTCTTGGCATTGGCTGAACAGTCTGTCACTATATAGGAAAATTGACATTTCATCCTAAATCTGTTAGCCAAGTGGGAATGAGAGATATCCTCGGTAAAGGGGGCAATTATTTAATTTGAAAGAGAAATTGTGGGGTGGTTAAGGATACACAATATTTTTAAATATAATAAATAATTATTTTGGTTATTAAATATTTTAAGAATATATATAACAGGGATGGTAACAGGGATGGACCAGCAAATTATATAGCTAAGGAGACTGAATAACTGAGTAGGTAACCATACTTCAGGTATTACCCGTTCTCAGATTATTCACAACAACAAAATTAGAGGTGATCAAAGAAAACGTTACATGGCAGTAGAATTGGAGCTTAAAATTCCCTCCAGCTAGTACTGACCTTTTTAAACGGACATCCGTTTTCCATTCTCCATTCTCATTTCTAACCTTCATGTAGTTGCCAAACAGCATGCAGTAGACGGTACCAGCAACACCAAAATAGTCAGTCTGAAAAAAGTCAGGAGAAATATAAAGTATTACAGCTCTCGTGATTGCTTTGATTGTATACATAAAAAATAGATATCCCAGTATATATACACACACAAGTGCACATTCGGTTCAATAAAAAGTAGAAGATTGGTTGGAATATTAGGTATTTATTTTCTCCCCCTTAAAAACAAACAAAAAAAAAACATATACATTAATATTATGCCCATGGAAAAATTATTATTATACATAATGTAATAACATCTGTTATTTATAAATGCAGATGCCCCCTTACAAAATCAAAATATTTGACTTAAATTACTTAACACATTACTGTGACAACAATTGTTGATATTACAGGGAGAGCTCATCACTACTAAAGACTCTACCACCCCAAAACATAAAACACTGGTTGTTTTGTAATGGTAATTTTTTTTCAGAACTATAGATAGAAACATTTCCTTTTTCTTCTGTTAAATTAATTTGTGGCAGCAGCAAAAATGACCTGGTCCTGTGTTGTTCGGGTGCCTCCCCTACACAGCAAGTTAGGAAATGGAAACACAAACATATAGTGTGTATATAAATCGCGAATTATTTCATTTTAAACCTGGCTAGCATTTGTCTATATTCTTTAAATGGACACTGCTACCTCAAACACAATCTTGGTTCCTTTTACAATGTAGTGGTATGGTCGAAGTGCATTGTTGGCCATGTTGATTTGTTATATTGTACCTGATAGGTCCAGGGTTTCTTTGTCAGCATCTCAACACATTGGAATCCATCGGTCTCACACTTCCCAGTAAATACAGTTCCTTTTGGCAACAGAGTCATATCTATGCTTTGACCCAGGTCTACCAACGCCAGACCTTTGGGAACAAACCCTAAGCTGAAAGATTGATTCTCTATAAACCTACAAATGGAAAGAAAAAGAGCCTATTAGCATAGTTGCAAATACCATAAAGGCTTAACTATTCAAGGTGGAAAAAAAACAAAACACAAATTAAAATAAATTGAATTATAATACGGAATCTAAAACATCCTATGTAGCATAGAGCTCATCTTTGATAGTGGAGTTAGAACATATACAATATAGGTGAGGAATATGTATGTAAATTCAGAAGGTACAGCTTTCCTATGCTAAAGAAAATAAAAATAGCCGCTCCCCCTGTCAAGGTAATGTTAAATGCCTATTTTTTTTTTTTATCTTAAACTGCACCTGTAAAGCTTGAAATATTGTGTTTTAGTTAAAGGTTAAATTAATAATTAGACCTTCAGTTCTGCATTACTTATAGAATGATCAACAATATACTGTGATTTGGTTTTCATAAGCCTCAAGTTTTGCAACTAAATTAAAAATTATTGCAGCAAAACTGCAAAGAAGTGAAATTGCTCATAGTCTATACATTAAATCTCTTCTAGAGCACTTACTTTTCATTAAGGACAAAATTATCTGGCTTGATGTCTCCATGGATGATCCCAACGTTATGAAGCTCTTCTATCATGTACAGGATAACAATGGTGATATACATAGTAAGGGCGATGGGCATCACTTTCTCAACTTTAGTCTTGTACAGATTAACTGCATTCTGGAGAACATAAAAAAAAAAAAAAAAATACATAAAATGTTAGGTATAAATGTTAACTAAATATGTATTCAGCTGGATATATATTTATTTTTTTTAGAAAAGGAAAAACATATGGTGGGCAAGTGGCCGCTATTTTCGAAGATGAATCTCCTTTTACGACTCAGAATCAGGAGTCGCACAACAAAAGGGAACACTAAAAATGCTTTTATGTTTTTGGCTTATATATCAAAATAGCATTCACATTTATATTACACAAACTTGAAGTTTTTTCCCCATAAACTACAGGAGAAAAAAAAAAAAAAAAAAAAAAACTGTTGTAGATTCACTAAACTATTACAGATGCAGCAGAGGCAGCGAAGGGTGGTAATGGAAGTTCTCAGCAGTAAACAGACATTGCAGCCTTTAGGGAAATTATCTTACCAGCAGGGATCCACAATTATAGAGTTCTCCAACAAGTATACTTCCGTTAAGGAAGACGTGTGCAGCATGGAAGTTAATGTACAGGTGCTTCAGTTCTGGGTTTATCCTCTCTCGGATCTGTGTTCCAATGTAGAACTCCCAAGGCTTAGCCGGCTTCTGAACCTAAATGGCAAAGAGAGCTGCATTTAGTGACTGGACAATCAAAGTCAGACTTCATCAACTTCAGCCCCAAAAGCTAAAGTCAAGTCACCTTGTCAGAATACCTCATCTAGAGAGAGACTTACAGAAAAATGATGACTCTGGTCCTACACAAATTTTTGCATAGAGTGCAAGGGTGTGTGACCCACCATTTCTTTCCTATTCCGCAGTGAGGGTGGGGATATGCGGCATGAATGGGAATGTGACACTTTTCCCATTTGCTGCAATACTCAGAAGCAGGTAGCTGCACTATAAAAGTAGGTATTCTGTACCCTCCCGATGAACTGAACAGGAATTATTACAGACATTCATCAGCCCCTGATAGTCTGGATAAAGGACCAGCTTCGACCAAGGTTTTACACATTGCAAACATTTTATGACATACGTGTGGGATTTATTGCAGAAACATTGCACATGGCGAGAAAGGGAATGCTTTCTCGCCATGCAAGTTCATGGACTGCAACAACTGTGTGCTTTTATACCCATTATTTTGAATGTAGATCTATGTAAGTAACAGGCTCTCCATGAATCCTTGTTAAAACTTCCTCTCAAGAATCTTTTAATTCACGGGTAAGAAGGTGGATCTACACACTGCATTTTAACATCTGTCAGTTTCTTTAGTGTACCCTTTCTTTAACAAATTGTTTTAATCTGTCACTGTAAAGCTTCACAGCAGCCTCGGTTTTGTTTTAGTTAAAGATCTATCAATGCAGCTAATGCTCGTCACCACTAGGTGTCATATCTTCAGCCAATTATTTTCTCTTCATTTTATATATTCTCCAAATTCTCTTAATTTCTGTTAATATCAATTATTTAATCTTTAAAATATATTTCAGATTTTTGTTTTGTGAAAGACTAGCAAAATATTTAAGTTTGATCAAAATATCTGATATTACAGTCTGTATTGGACAATAAAGATGTTATCACAACCTGCTGCCTTAGTCCAACTTCCTCCAGCTTACCTTCAGAGTAACTTTCTCGCCTTTCTTGAGATCAGCATCAAGCGTCATAGCTTGAAAAACCTGAGCGAATGCACCTTCCCCAAGAACATGGGGATTGCAAAACATTTTGGATCCTGTTGGAATAGTAAAAATTAGAAGATAACCAATTTTTTTTATTATGTTTTTGTTTTGTTTTAAACAGGAATAATGCATTAAAAAGGAGTACCAAATATTACTTAGCCTAACCTCCATTTTATTATCAAGCATTAATACATAAAATAAAATTAGTAATAGACCATTTTTTATCATTTAAAAAACTGTGAAGATCTGCACTGAAAATGTTTGTTTTTTTTGTTTGTTTTTTAACTTCATGGAATTGAAAAAAAAACAATAAACAAAAAAAAAACAGATGAAATATTGGTGATATTCTTTTCATATGTAGACTGACACTTTTCACTATTGCTACCACTTCCCTGCAGCTGCCCTATTGCTGCACAGTGAAATACAAATCAAAAAGTAAATATCACTACAGCAATACTAAAAAGTCTGTGAAACATGCTTGGAGCTCCAGTCTAAATGTCATGGAACTATTTTCAGGGTATATCTTCTAATAAAAGATCAACTTTTTTTTTCATAGTCATAAAATTGGAAATTTGTTAATACTGAGGTTTAGAATTTAAAAATGATAAAAGCTGGGCCTTTATAGTAGCCATTTAATACATATATTTAAAAGCTGACAGCCATAATCTAGAGAGTGCACTGCAATCAATGTCTGTGTAGGCTCATATGTCAAAAGGCCTTGTTACCTGTACATCTGATTTTGAGCTCTAATTTTTGCTTGTAATGGGCAGGGTGAAAAAAAAAACTTTTTCCTCTCTTGCCTTTAAAATTACAAGTTTTTTATGGCATTATGCAGTTTACTATCTGCCTCTTATTAAAAGGAAAATATATAAACCTTCATTAGCCAAACTAACAAAATGACTAATAGTAGTGGTATATGTTAAGTGCTAGGCTCTGCTCATCCCTGTGTCTTTGAGGACCAGCCGATAAGATCTCAGGAACTGGCTGTTTAGAACAGCACGCTGACCTTTTTGCGCTGCAGAACAGCGCGCCGTCATCAGGGCGCCGAGAACTGCGCCCTGATGATGCTCTGCGCTCCAGCCTGCATCCCATCTTCCACAGAGGCCCCCCATCTCATATTTACTGGACCTGCTTGGCAAGTGTCTGACAGTGTGCCATATGGGCCACGCATTGTGTGAATGTGTCACTGGGAGCATGTTGCATTGCATGTTTATCATGTATGTAGTGATAAACATGCAATGCAACATGCTCCTAGTGACACATGCACAAAATGACCGTAACATTACATACAATATGCTCCTAGTGACACATGCCAGCCCCACATGGCACACTGTCAGCCCCTTACCTTAGCCTTGGCAGCCTCCAGTAAGCAGGTCCAGTAAATATGAGATGGGGCAGATGGGATGTAGGCTGGAGCGCAGTTCTCAGTGCCCTAATGACGGCGCGCTGGTCTCCAGCGCGCAAAAGACGTGCCACCGTTGAGAACCATTGATATATACCTTTTATTTATAGTGTAAGTGCTTTTCATATTAAAACTATTTTTTTTAGCTCATCATTAAATTAACATAAAAATACATGTGCATACATCAATTTACATCCATAATGGCCACTGATGTTCCTCTCCCCAATTCTCTGAGCAATATTGGAAAGAAGTGAAACATTTCAACTGCAACATTATTAAAATCTTAAAGCAAACCTAATCAACGTTTTCTCAGTTGAAATCTTTCACTGACTTTTACTGTCTAACCTAAAAACATATTTTGTTTCCGAAAAGGCTTTACCCAGTACAACTGCAAAGTACATAAACATATAATGCAGACAATCCAGTCTCACCCAGCTTTAAGTCTATGTTCGTTTTGATAGTCGGAACATTTGTATCCCACTCATGATAATTGTTCATGGAGTTAAGTTGTGTGGGCAACTCAGACAGGAGACGAGCAAGCAGTTGGTCATCCCAGGGATCCTCCATTAAGACTTCTTCTGCAAGAAACAGACATAAGTTTTTTCATTATAGGGTCACTCTAAAGGTTATTACTTTTATGGATTAAAGATCAGTATTTACAATTTGCTGTGATTAGCAGGTACTTTGTCAAACTGAGTCTGCAGATGACTTCAGTGTAGCTGCCTCATTACTGCACAGCCATAATAGCAGAGTCTGAGGAAAGCTGCCATATTTTTTTCAAACTGTACAGCATAAGCTCCCGTCAAGAAGTCAGGGAAGAGAAATTTCCAGTGTAGCATTTGTCATAAAACAACTTGCAATGTTATGAATACTGATCTTTGCTACTTACTAAATGTATAAAAGCTGAACCATTATGGTGGTTCCTTGAGTATGGAAAGTAGTACAATGTTTGTAACAGCCATTTCACATAATGAGACATAACCAGAATAAATCCAGGACATGGGTTAAGAAGGAAAACTAAAACAAAAAAACCCAAAACAGAATAGACTAAAATAAAACCAATGTTAGGCTAAAAAATAAACTAAAATCTGGTAATGAACATACCTGAAAAATAAAAAGGGACAGAACTAAAGAATAGATTTATATCATTACCAATGGCTTGAACTTCCGCTTTGGTTTCCACTGCCGCCACCAAAGCCTCTTCGTCAAAATCAATTTCTTGCGTTAACAAATATTCGTCAAAATTTGCAACTTCTGAGCTTTGGTGTGTGGTTTCTGAGAGCTTGCACGCAGCCAGGCGCATCTCGGCCTGCTCCACATCATTAGACAACATGGCGAGGGCTGGGGCGTCCGGCAGAAACACACTGCCAGAGGAGATGGGTGGTATAGGTGCAGGTATCTTGGTATTCTCTGGACTCTGCTCCTGAATAGGACTAAAAACAGAGGTTTATTTAGAAAAGTGCTGCTTTCTTATAACTGCATTAAAGAACCACTGGACAATGAAAATAAGTAATCTGGAGTCTTTGAGTAACTATAAGCATACTTAAGCAGGAAAAAGTAAAACATCTAGTTTTTAAAATTAGAAAACAAATGTGATGCCTCTTTCTGGGCCCTGTGAGAATCCATCATACATAGGTAAAGGTTGTTTGTGTGAAAGCATTTATATTTCTGGAGAGATATGGTTGCATTTTCTGAAGCAAGGTGGCTGTCTTTCAGCCAGTGGGGGGGAGGGGGGGGGTTGATGTAATTTTAAATCTTAAAGGCTTTCTTTCCTCTTTTTCCACCCCTCTCTCCACTGCCAAAAACCACACACCCTTATGATGCAAGGAAGTCATGTAACAAACACAAATTAGATTCCAGGTCTCTGTGTTAAAAGTCAGATTTTATATCTCAGCTTACACGGGTGTTAATGTTGTCATTTTAGTAAATTAATCAAACATGTTTAATTCGACAAGAACTGTACCTCTGTATTTTATCTTATTGGCTGCAGTGGATGACTTGTATAACCTCTTTAATGCATGTTCTACATGTCTAACAGTTACACATTCTAAGCAATTTTCTTTTCTTTTTTCTTATAAGGAAACGTTCTAGTTCTGAATATATAGTGTTGCATCTGAGGGAGGATGGTTATAAATGGTTTCAAAAGGGAGGTGGAGTTTTGTTGGACTATTTTCTTTTACAGTCCATTCATGTATTTTTTCCCTTTAACACTAATTTTCTCATTAAGATAAAAACCCTTATTTCATTTGCTGGACAGGCACATTTCATCAATTTGACAAAACCGTGCAATTTAGTTTTAATCTGTTTTATTCAAGCTGTGAGACAATATGGGTAAATCAATGGTTGCAAAGCCGTACCCAACAACAATTAAAACACCCTTGTTACATACTTTAAAATTGGATCCAAATATAGTTCTAAACGTTATATGCCTGAGATACAGTACCTGAGCTTCCTTATTTTGGATGTTTGCATGAATTTATCTTCAGAAGAATCAAACACTGTGTGCCCACCATCAGAAGCAGCATTTTCTGAAATTATAAATGAAATATATTTTTTGTTGTTGTTGGATGACTTATGGCAGATCTACATGATTGAGACAAATGAAAAAAAATAGAAACTGGTACAGCTCCAAATTAAGTTGCCTAATCCAATAACTGAGTGTAGATACAATCAATGCTGTCATGAAGCAAACGTCAAATAGAATATGGTTGTACTTAAATTGTTATGTACTTGGAAAAACATTCTATGTTTATCAGTTAAAATTAAAGTAAGACTATGTTCATGTTTTTGCTAATGCAAATTTATCTTAGAGAGTCTCCCTAAGAAAGGACCTTGCTGATGCCAAGATACTGAAACGTATATCGTCAAATTGCATGTTCTCCCTGTAGAGGAGACTTGTCGGACCTTTCAGGTCTAGTCTGTTCACAGTGGCAGTCAGTCTTTCATGCTGCAGGGTCATTGCCATGAGTGAGCACTCTTATATGGCACACCATTAAGAGCTGCCCATTCTTGAATACATGTCTCACTCACTTAAGGATATACATTTCAATAATTACCTTCTAGTACTTTGGATTGCCAGTAAATATTGCTCTTTAAAAATATTTTTTGTTTCAAATGGATTGTACCAGTTTCAATAGCACTACAACATAATCTTGGAAGGTAATTATTATACAAGTCAAACCACTATAGGTAGTGTTGGCTCCATTTGGGTCCTACCTTTTTCCTCCAGTACCTCCCATGCCTGATCGGTCTGCTTGTTAGATGGTGTAGATGCAAGTCGAGCTGCCATGGCAAAGTCCCCTGTGCTGTTAGGGCTGGGAGCCAAAGTTTTGTTACATCGAACAGCCCACACGGTGCAGTCCTCAATTAATGATTCAGCTGCCTTGACCTCATCCTATGAAATGGCGAGAATGTAAGAGTCTATTCCTCCAGCAATAAACACAATTTTTGTCACATGGAAAAATGAAGAAGTTTTATCTACAATAACTTTTCACATTGCAACATTCTGATTGCATGTTTAAATTCAATAACCTACAGTTTTATGATAACGCTTAAAATTAAACATATTGAAAAATGCAAACAATTTTGTCACAATTCGTTATATAACTTTAAAAAAAAAATGTAAATAATTTTGCAAGTTGGTAGATAGACAGACTAGCAGACTCGTGATGCATCATATTGCGTCATGAACACAGCACTAATCTGAGAAACCTATGCCAATAGTAAGCTGACATTCCCTGTATACCATTGTGCTATCATGGGGTCTAATGGATTAGATTACAGTGCAACTGTGTTGTGGTTAATACGGTGTAATTATGTCAAGGAAGGGTTTAAATTCTTCAGAAACCTTCTGTTATGTACAGTGCCTTGAAAAAGTATTCGCTCGCCACTCTGACCAGTTTCCCAGTCCTGGCTGCTAAAAACATCCCCACAGCATGATGCTGCCATCACCATGTTGCACTGTGGGGATGGTGTTCTTTGGGTGATGTGATGTGTTGGGTTTGCGCCAGACATAGCGTTTTCTTTGATGGCTGAAAAGTTCAATTTTAGTCTCATCAGACCAGAGCACCTTCCTCCATACATTTTTGGAGTCTTTCATGCCTTTTCGCAAACTCAAAAACGTGCCATTTTGTTTTTTGCTGAAAGAAATGGTTTTCTTCTGGCCATTCTGCCATAAAGCCCAACTCTATGGAGCATACGGCTTATTGTCGTCCTATGTGCAGATACTCCAGTCTCTGCTGTGGAATTCTGCAGCTCCTCCAAGGTTACCTTAGGTCTCTGATTATTGGTGGGCGGCCGCCTCTTGGCAGGTTTGCTGTTGTGCCATGTTCTTTCCGTTTGGTTATGACAGATTTGATAGTGCTCCTGGGCTCATCAAAGATTTGGATATTTTTTTTTTAACCTAACCCTGACTTGTACTTCTCAACAACATTGTTTCTTACTTGTTACTTGTTTGAAGAGTTCCTTGGTCTTCATGGCAGTGTTTGGTTAGTGGTGCCTCTTGCTTAGGTGTTGCAGCCACTGGGGCCTTTCAAAAGAGGTGTGTATATGTAATGACAGATCATGTGACACTTAGATTGCCCACAGGTGGACATCATTTCACTAATTATCTGACTTCTGAAGGTAATTGGTTGCACCAGAGCTTTTTATGGACTTCATAACAAAGTGGGTGAATACATACACACGTGCCAATTTTCCGTTTTCTATTTCTAAAAAATTGTTTTATGTATATATTTTTCTCATTTCACTTCACCAACTTAGACTATTGTTCTGATCTATCACATAAAATTCAGATTAACAAAACATTGAATTTGAGGCTGTAATGTAACAAAATAGGTAAAAAGTCAAGGGGGTGAATACTTTAGCAAGGCACTCTATATGGGGAATCAACGGACATTTAATGTTCAACAACAAAATTTAACTCAACTTATTAAAAAATAAATGTTGGTTGCAATGTAGGCGACCTAGATAAGAACTGGGCCCCCCATATTTGCTATGTCTCCTGTGTTAGGATTTCTATAGAATGGGCAAACTGTTCCCGCAATATACCCATTTAAGTTCCCCTGGTTTGGAGGGAATTCAAAAATCTGAATATCATGAAATTAGCCCAATTCAACATTAGGAGCAACTATTTTTGAAGCAAGTACATAATCTTCTGAGTCCGATCTATTAACTCAAGGTGATTTAAAAACCTAGTTCAAAATTTTAAATTGTTAAAAAAAAAATATGGGACAGAACTTTCGGGGTCTAGACTTAAGGACTGGAATCTACTTCAGCTAGACACTGAAGGTTTTTTTTTTTTTTCCTTTCTTTTTTCCCTGAAATAGCATTTATTTGCAAGGAAACTATTGACTTTACTTTAACAATATTTGCTCTTTATTGGATGCTATTGGTCAGGAGCATAAAACAGAATGGCAACACTTAATTGACTCCTCTAAAGTTAGTTTGAAAGATTACTTTTTTTTCCCCACACTGGAAAAAAAAAATTCCTTCTCTGTCATTAGCTTATGCTGCGAATATGAAAGAATTGTACAAAATGTAATGACTTTCCTTTTGAGAGAAAAAAATAAATAAAAAAAATCAGTATGCCAAATATGGTTGAAACAACTGTGGTAATTTGAAAGTCACTGCATTGCTACTTGGTTTTCAGTTTGGATAGAATTGCTGTTTCTTGTGGGAGTGGGGCAGTTGAGACAGGAAGAGTCATTACATCAATAACTGGCCAGAGCAACAGTCACTTACTCCCAGAAAGAAAAATGTTGCACATCCTCACTGGTCAAGCTTCAAAGCACTTTTTTTTTCTTTCACATTTTACTTTTTTCTTTTTACTCCATTAAGCCATAGATAAACATAGTGTTTGTTTGCTTATTTGAAGGAACCGTATTTGGGATGTAATATGTACCTTACATTTCAAGAAAGAAGATCTCTTGAGATGAGTGACAATTAAATCATTGTATATTTAAAGAAGATATAAATAAGATACTACAGCAGTCCTTTGGCAAAATGTAGCATAAAATGATTTTAGAAAAGAAAATGTCAATACTCACTTTATATTTCAGTGGACCTTTAAACATAGGGCGTTCCCCAAGAGTTTTTACTTCCACTGGCCGGCTCTGAGAAGGGCTGCAAAATTGAAAATTATTAGAATGTCTACCTAGCAAAAAAATAACAGATTTACTTATCCAGTATCACCAATACTCACCCATCATTTTCTTTGTTCATATCATCTTCAAAGATGCAGAAAGCGGAAGGTAACGCAGGAGCAGTGTCTTGATTTACCAAGAAGCCTTTAGGATTAGGATGTGGGTTGTCTGAAAGTTTACCAAAAAAAAAATATATATTTTTTTTTGTTAAAAAGACCAACAAAACAAACAGGCTAAAAAGTAATAAAAAAAGAAAAAAAAAAAAAAAAAGCAAGCCATAAAATAAATTCAGATTCAACCGTTTCTAAAATGACAGCCATTAGACAGATATTACAACAGCTGAATACTGCACTGTAAAAAAAGGTTTTCCCTCATCAAAAAGTGCATCTCAGTTCGCCACCTGTGTGAAAGAGACCTTAACACATTGCTTCTTTTTTTAATTCAATAAAGTTTTTGTGATTATCGAACACTCACATGCATGAAATAAAATGTGACACTTGTGCCATTTTAAAGACTGATGACATACATTCACTATGATAGCACATTTAGTATTTTACTGTTTTTGCCTGATTATAAAGAAAGAATACAGATCATAAATTAAAAGATTCTGTACTGCAGATTTATCACTTCTTTTTTGAAAAAGAACAGATATCAGGTATAGAGCTTGGTCATACAGTGTATTCTATTATATCACTGTAGTGGGCTGCACAAGTCATGCACCTTCACGTCAATGGTTACAAGTCTACTTGAACGTCTTCAAGAAGCAAAACATTTTTTTTCTAGGCACCTAAACAACAACAACAACTTGCATTGATATAGCAATGTGTTAGTGTCCAACTGTAAACGCATAAAATAACAAACTTACTATCATTTCGACAAAAGGCCTCAAGATCCTGCTCATTTGGATCCGGTGCATCAAATAGTTGATCTTCCTCCTCCTCATTAACTGGGAGCGTAGAAGTCTGAAATATGTCCATTATGAAACCTGCAAGCAGAAAACAAAAATCACAAATATAGTATGTTGCTCTCATTTCAATAGAATTTTGTTGGTGAAAGAAACAGGAGATTCCAACAAATTTCTAGTTTTTTTCCCTTTCTCACCAAGGAAAATCTATCCTTTCAGGACGTTTTGCTTTTTATAAAACACGCTTTCTTTTAAAATGTATTAAAACATGTCATTTGTAGCTTGTTACATGAAATTATTTAGAGAAAAAGTATAATATCAGGCTCTGCTTCGCTCTAGGGGCTTTCATATTGGAACAGTGGATCACCACCTCTGTCCTGAAGAGCACCAGTAGGTCATGTTCTGTTAATATCCTCACTTACGCAGGTAAGGGAGTAATGGAGCTTGAGTCAAAAAGACTGAACCATTAATGAATAAACCAGCACTCAGGCAAGGATATCCACAAACCATAGCATACCCTAGGTCCCTGAGGATAGGGTTGGAAAGCAGTAAGAGTTTTGAGTCTTGGTCTGATAAAATCCTTTAATCTCGTATACCAAAAACATCTTACCAAGAGCTTCTTTGGTGTTGACAGTGGGAGAAGGAAGAGCTTTAGATGGCGTTGCCTGTACCAACCCTAGTGATGTGTTTGGAGTAACGTGAGATGTATTCCCATAGCAAGTGGAGGTGTTGCCAATACCAGAAACTGAAATATAAATCAAAAGCACAGCTCATTGACACATCTGGTGTGCATGGTTTGCATTATTGCATCCTCTGCAAATTAAATAATAAAAAGACAAATTTGCCATGTGCTTGAGCATTAGGTATGAAAAGACAAAATTTACCAAGAATCAACTTAAGATTTTTTTTTTCTCTCTTTTTTTAAAATAAGGAACTATAAAAGAAAATAAATAAATATCTTATGCTTATCATTTTTACCAGTCAAACCAATCTTTTGGAGTCCCCCAAATAGGTCTGTTTATCTGATTACTTGATAATTACACTTGGGGGGGGGGGTAATTGACGGCCGCTAATGGAGATGCTAGACTGTTTACTGTAAGAGAATTTATATATATATATATATATATATATATATATATATATATATATATATATATATATATATATATTATAACATATTAGAAATCTTTACAGCATATTTTTAACAGAGTTTATTTAATGATAAGGAAGCATCAAAAATAAAAACCTTCACAATCCAATTGAGGTCTGGCTGACAAAGGGCCTCATTCTATTAGCGGCCGTAAATCGGCCGTAAGGCTGCGATTCCTTGCGGGGGTTCTGTTAACTCGCGATTCTATTATACGGCCCCGCAAGGATCTCCTTTTACGGCCGGCCGCATATCTTGGAACCGGCCGCAAGCTCAGAAATATAAAAACTCAAAAATAAATTCAAGCCTGCACTGTACAGCTCTGTAAATGCTAGGGATCATATTGGGGGACATGAGGATTAAAAGGAACCCACTCTCAAGCTTGCACATCTGCCCAAACCCGAGTTCAAATTAACTGTTTATTTTCCGGCTGCGGCGTGGGTGTGTCTGAGGTGCTCCAAGCACTCTGGACTTTTTACATGGATATTTTACGGATATTAAAAATAAAATAATTTACGGATTTGAGTACAGGATAATTATGTGCTATTTTTTCTAACACCGAAAATCCCTTTATATAGTCTTCTCAAAGTGCAGGATGGCTTTATTTGAGCAATTTTATGTGCTTAATTGGTGCTAGCGAGACCTCTTTCCTGCAAGTAAGCTGCGGCTCGCTTTTAGCCTTGCAGAGAGGTTTCCCGGAGCAATTGAATTGCAAATCTCTTGCGGCCGTTTTAGATCAAAGGCTTTCCTCCGGCGCGAGCGGCCGCAAGAGATAGCAAGGCACCGGCCGCAAGCCTGCCGGAATCCCCGGCCGTAAGGGAATAGAATAGCAGAATAGCTTGCGGCCGGTCCTTGCGGCCCCGCAACGGCTGCGGCCGCTAATAGAATGAGGCCCAAAGACAGTATAGGTGCAAGCGGTCAACTACACAAAGCACAGCAACTAGACATGAAACCGTCAACATTTTTAAGTATTAGAATAAATCATAAAAACTTACCCTCCTTTATTCCTGGCTGTAATTTATGCCCATTGTTAATTGTATTTGGCCCCCTATTTTAGAAAAATAAAATACAACTGGTAAGGTTATCATAAAAAAAAATAATTCTATGGGTATTAGACATCATTTTTCAGTCAAACGTTTTTGGCACCAATGTATCTATCTTTGGTTTTACTGTGTCCATATATTGTGAAAGGTTTATCAAGCCTTAAAGAATTTAAATACAGTTATATTTGTATACAGGTAATTTGAAAACAAAAAAGGCTAGATGATACCAGACCGTAAACAAATAAAAAAATTATAATATGTACACGTGTCGCTGAATTTACCATTGTTTAGGAACATCAGGAAACGCAGATGCTGTTCTGTCATGGACATCAGTTGGTTTTATAATGATGGGATTAGCAGGTGACTGTTCTTGGATTTGCTGGGATTGTGGGACCGATTTTGGAGGGCTGGTGTGGATAGTTTGGTTTATTCTGGAGACTTCAAGAGGAGGCCATAATTCAACAGGAATATCACTGAAAATATTGCAACCAAGAGGTTCTATCTGGGAGGAAGAAGGCTGCAGTACTGGAGTAGGAGGGAGTCCATAAGATGTATGGAGAACAGATGTGGACATCTGTGGATAAGTCATCTGCTGGGTCCCCCGACCAAGGACTGAAAGATTTTGAGAGCCCATTTCTGATGGAAGGGACACATTGGGGGTCGTGGCCACTGGTTGAACCTATATGCCAAAACAAACACAAACTATATATAAAGAAATGTAATTATGAAACTTGGAAGTTACAGCATAAAATAAATAAAAATAAAAGCATAAGTTTTTTTACCTTTAATAATATCCCTCTGTGTACAAAAGGTACACTTCAGTGAGAGACCTGTGCTTACCTCTGGCCTGGGCACTGGGGCAGTGTGACGTGCTGTCTCCTGAGCAGGCATCAAACTTTCATAGTGAGTAGCCTCTGAGGATTGTTGAAGAAAGAAATAAACAAAAAGTAAATAAATAAATAAAATAAAGCTTCATTTAAAAAAAAAAAAAAAAAAACCCACAAGATTAAATCATGTAGAAACCTCTATTTCTATTGTTCGATATTAATATTTATTGGACTACAGGATATTTTCTATAGCTGAAGTATATGCTGTAATGAATGAAAATATACATAGGACCACTAAAATAATTGGTGAGGATACTGCTCTCTGTCTACGGATGCCATTCATGAAATTAGTATTGTAAATGTATCCCCTTGGTAATAAGACAAGTAGTTTGGGGGGGGGGGGGGGGGGGAGATATGTTGTCAGTGTGGGAAATCCAACCTTGCCTACTACACATTTTATATGTAAACATTATTGATAAAGCGGTTTGGAAATGGATTGTTAGTTATTGCCGAGTGGCTATGGTGGCACCCAAACTGTATATCTGGAAGTTGTTTAAGGGCATGAAAAAAAACTTACTATACATTTTACCAGTCATTTTTGTCTAAAGGTAATCATTCCTGAGAATTTCAATATTGTTAAATTTGCATAAAATGCAGCACAATGATTCCAAAAGACTAAGAGGTCCATTCAATTGAGCGAATTTGAGATCCGGGAGCCCGTAAGTGAGATCACAAGCTAATTTGCTATTCAATTGGCGTCTTTTTGCATGCTCCGAACGGCTCCCGATTTACAGCCTTAAAAAAATAGTGGCGATCAAACTCTTAACTTACAGCCTCCAGAAGCCTTTGATCTTTCACAAGGCTAAAATCGCTATTCAATTGCTCAGTTTCCCCAAGCCGGAAAATGTTTTTCACACCAGTAAAAGGCAAATGAAGGAGAAAAAAAAATTCAACGAGTGCTAGAGATGACCCGCAAGGAGGTTAAACACCTATTTGTAGCACTGTAAATGAAAAAAAAAAAAAAAAAAAAAAAAAAAAAACAATCCTGCATTGTAAATAACAGGGAAAACGATGATAGACATTAGAATTAATTGGACAACAGTCTCAAGCTCGCAAATCGGCAGGAAATTTGATTTATTTTTATGTTTCATTTCGGGGGTTAAATTGATCTCTGGTATCAATGAGCTAATACATATCAGGCCACCCATATGGACTAGAACCGTATTGGCATTCATTTTCATAATTCTTTATTTTGCATGTTTTAAGAGTCCAATCGCATATCGGACCCCCGAACCTAATTGAATGACATGTAACCTCCATGTTTTACTGCCGTTATTCTGATCTAGTCTCATTTCCTATTGGCTGATTCAAAATGGGAGGTTACGGGCTTGCTTTATTGATCATGTTCCCACCCTCAACTGCTCCAAACCAGTGCATGGTTTAGTTTTGGCTTCGGGCCTGCAACTTGAGGCCCTGAGCAACTGAATAGCATCGGAGACTAACTGGAGCACGCAACGCACTCGCAGACATTTGATCAAGTTACGGGCTTCGAATTAAAAGGAGCCATAAAATTAGCTGCTTCAATGTGTTAATTAGAATGTTTGCTAGTGTGTCAAAACAATACCTCTATATGTTATCATGCAGATATACCCCCCACCATTATCAGGCCAATAAATACATTTAAATTATGCAATGGAGGAATGAGAAAAGGGGAATACAGATATAATATTTGACGATCCCTGAGCCAAACTCCCCAAAAAAGATTGTCTCCTAAACATTTAACAAAATCATTTTAAAATACCCTGAAGAATCCATTAAACCTACCTTCCATTATTCCTGCAGATGCTGCTTGGTCAGGGACATCATTTGGTTTTATGAGCATGGGTTCAGCAGACACCCGATCCTGGATGTGCTGGGATTGTGGGACTGGTTTGGGAGGGCGATTGTGGAGAGTTTGATTCTGTCTAGATAATTCAAGAGGAGAAAGCCTGAAATCAGCAGTGGAAATGCTGTGTCTAAGATGCTCTGCCGGGGAAGGTGAAGGCTGCTGCATGTATGGGGCAGGAAGTCCATGAGATGTATGGAGAACAGAGGTGGACACCTGCAGATGATCCATCTGATGGGCACTCCCAGCACCAAGGACTGGAAGATGTTGAGCACTCAGTGGTGAAGGATGTGACACAAAGGAATTTACAGGTGTTGGATGAACCTATTCAAAGAAAAATACAAACGAAAAGATAAAAGTAAAAAAAAAAAACAAAAAAAAAAAACACACAATAAAAAAAAAAATGCAATTAATTCTATTGTCTTTCATCACTTTCCTCGTCTTTAAAAAAAAAAAAAAAAATCAGTGCTGCACTTGCATGTCCTATCTGGTACTCAGACGATTTTTGACTACATTTGCCAATTACAGCTGTGAAAACAATTGCAGGCTTGAGGAATTGTAGCAATCTAAATTGCAATTTGCGGTTTTAGGGATTGCGGTCTTGACGGATCAAAGGCTTAGCTGGGTTGAAGTTGCGATTTGGACAACTGTAGGGGTTTTTAGCCCGTAACCCGCAGATTGATTGCGTTTACATAACAGAAGCCAATTAATAGCAAAAACTTTTGCAGGGCTACATAACAGGCTACAGCAACTACAATTTGGACAATCTAATAGTCATTGTATGTATGTAAATGTATCCTTTATTGACATTGTAAATAAAGTTTGCAGACAAAGACGTCAGCACGTACACTTGCATCGCACAAACATGCACTTACGCACACATTTGTCACAGAAGCCTCCCCAAAGTATTTAAACCCCTCATATTCATGGTGCTTGCTGTTTAGCACATATTAGCCTTTGAAAAAGGCCAAATGCGCAGAGAAACAACAGTGAACATGCCGCCCCCCCACACACCATCAGGCTGCTTTATCCTACTACTGGTAGTGAATTAACATTATTCAGCAATTATCCTTACCAAATTAGGGTGTTATACTATGGGTGTTTTTGAAATACCAATATCATACCCGCAGTTTATTTACCTTGTCCCAATTTGGTTTATATAAGGCTAAAGTTGTTTTAGCTGTATGAATAAGTACTTCGATTTATACTCACTTCTGGCCTGTGTACTGGAGCAGTCTGGGGTGCCGTCTCCTGAACCTGTAACAGATTACTCAGGTGCGCCATCTTCTGTTTCAACATTTGATCGTGAAAGTCGGCTTCCTCTTTAGTTTTCATGAACTTCTTCTCTTCTTCCTCTGATCATTGTCAAAAAGAAAGGAGAAATAAATAATGAAATAAAAAAATGGAAAAGTAATCATGTGGACAAATTTCAATTTAGCAAAACAAAATGCAATGAACATAAATAGCATATGTAAAAAAAAAAATAATGAAAAAAATTGTTGGGCACACATACAAAAAATTCTACTTGCAAGATGAGACGATTTCTAGAATACGGATTTTTTTATGTTTGATTTGGATCTTCTTTGATATTTGGTTATTCATTGAGCAAATCTACTGTAGGTCAAGCAAAAAAAGGCAATTGTGTGTGATGTATGCACCAAAATAGCACTAGTATCGGTGTAAGCCATGAGCACAAAAATGGGGAGGGGGTTATAGGCATAATGAATGCAATCTATAAAACTTGTGTTTGTCACCCGAACAACCAAAATGGCATGTTTTTTTTTTTTTTTTTTTCAAATATGCACCAAAATAATAATAATAAAATTATTTTAGGGGAAATCTAATTTCTGAAGACTGCTTATGTGTACATGAATCCATTTTGTGTTTTTTACATTAGATCATGAGAGCTAGACCATGAGGGAGTGTCTCTGTGAAGAGAGGGGTGAGGGAGGAAACAGGGAGAAGTCCAGGGCATTTGTTAGATAAAAAAAAATTATATGATTGCTTCAGGAACTGTAAGGAGGAAGTGGTGTGGTGTCAATTTCAGAAACCTTACATTGTTCAACACAAACAGTTCTCCAGGAATGTAAATGCTCTTCTCATACATGTATGCACAACTTCCATCAAGTATCATGGATTCCTCCAGCGTTCTGCAGACGTTCGTTTTAGGACTTGCTCCCAGATCATTTTGCTCTTAGTCAGATTCTACGTTTTCAGACATCCTTTTTTTTATCATTGCATAGTGACCATAATGTGAAAAGCAACTTACTTTGGCCACTTTAAAGCAATAAAAATAGCGTATTCCGCATAGAAATTTTAACAAATCCTTTTAAAAACGTATTTCAATCATGTACCTTGTAAAAGAATAAATAAATAAAAAAAATATATATGTTATTAGTACCCCACTGTTGCATTTTTCTGCGTGCTTCACATTTTTTCCAATACATTTTTGCTCGCAGTTCTTCAAATGACAACTCTGAGCCGTCACAGATCAGCTTCTCTCGGTTGTACATGGGCACTTGCTGACACTCCGCTCCTGACGGGGCAGATTTAGGAACCACAGCTGACTTGGAAATTATGGTGACCCACTGCTCCCTGGTAGGACAAAAACATGAGGAAAAGCTTAAAAAAGCATAAATAAAATCACACCAAAAGTATACATTTTAGCATCTTAAGAGACACAAAACTATTAAATTCCAACAAGGACTTTATTAGTTGCAACTTTAAAATAGTTTTTCATAATGTTAAATTTCATTGTAGTTTGTATTTGTGTCCATCACTTAACTTGAAGGGGATCACATGCTCAGATTCTAGTAATGTGAGGCGAGGAACAGTGTTTCACATAGATTCCATTTCATTAATGCAGTCTGAGCATGTGCAGCTTCTGATGGTTGCAGAGTACAGTTAATGACTTTAGCAACTCTAACAGCCAGTGTAGTTTGGAAAAAATAATAGTACTATTACTAGTATTAGCAAACTATTTGTAGCTTAGATTTTGCATATGTCACCAACAACTGTCTACTAATTATCTGCATGCTAGTTAAAACTTAGAGAAAAAAAATAGAAATTCTGTCTGTTATTTATTGTATTCTCTACTTTTTTCCTCATAAAAAAAGCATTCTATAAACATGGTCCAGGCAAACATTTCACAAAGTAGGTTTACATATACAACAAATTTAATAACGCAGAACCAGGCCATAATCTAAGTGATCCCATTAATGTTACCTTGGCAGGCACATTTTAAAGTTAAAAAAAGGTTAGTTTTTCAAAATTGCTGTCTGCCTTTAGGGCAGAGGGGTATTTAAAAATATGTAGTCATTGTGCAAAATCTATATTTTTATGGATACACATAAAATATTTTAATACTAGCAACTTGCCCCTCAAAAATGACGGGGCAATAAAATTGTAAGGCAGGTAATGCTGTTTGCCACAGACATGATTTGTTTTGGTGGTCCGACATACTGCGACGCTCATTGCGAGCCTCTTGATCGTTGTATATTTTTGTATCAGAGGCGCTTTTGCGGTCATAGTAAGGTCTGCGCTGATCTGCTTTCTGCGCTTATTGCAAGGTTGTCCCCTGGTGTAGTATGTGAGGCGCGGTGAATGGCTTTTGCGTTTATTGCGAAAGTGTTTTTTTTTTTTTGTATATGTATTTTTGTATGCTAATTAAATAAGTAATAAATTAATATACTTTACCTATTTGTAAGTAATATATGCAGGAAGCATTGTGCTGTAGAGCTGGCAATCTGTTTTGATGTTCCTGCAGCATACATTGCAGTTTTGCACTGTTGTGGAGCTGATGTGTAAGTGTCAGCAATGTGTGCAGTGTAAATAGGCTGCATGCGCGATGGAAAGCCGTTAGTGTAGCTGTGTACTTCCGCATTCTGTAAGTTAGTGTTGTAAAATGGCAGCTAATGTGTATGTGGTACGCGGGTGTGGATGATTTAGCATCCTTGCTAAAAGTGTATCTTGTACCTCGTACGGCTTTTGGGAAAATCCGTTTGTGCTTGGTGGTGTTTTGCGATTTTAGGGTCGTGTAGCCTCGTTTTCGTTTTTATTCGGCGGCCATTTTCGCTCACTCGCTTAGGGGATTTTCGTGTGTCTAAACTCGGTAAATTTGACTTAAATTGAGGTGTAACTTCACTTGCAGGGGTCCTGCCGCCCCTTGCTGTGGGTAAGCTTTTTATGACATTTTTGTGCATATTTATTGTTGTTTTTAATGTTTTCAGCTGTGCGAGGTTTGGCCGTTAAGGTCGTATTGGGTTTTTTTTTGGGGGGGGGGGGGGTTTAAGTCCAGCGGCTCGTATTTTTTGTGTAAGTCTGTATTTAGTCATTGTGTGTTAGATGTATTTTTTTCTTAGTCACGCTTCTGTGGCTGTAACCGCTCGTGAGGCGCCATAGAGCCTCCAGCTCCGCCTTTGCGGCCCTTCGCTTTGCGAGGGTCCGCCTTTGCGGCCTGCACTGAGCCTTTGGCCCATTGCAGCCGACGTTGGAGCCTCCACCTTCCACAAATGCGTCCTGAACTGCGAGCTCGCAAAGCGTGACGACGTTTCGTAGTTTGATAACTATTATTTGTGATAATTGCATTCAGAAGGGCATAGGAAGAAATGTACATAACTGAAGCTTCACACAATCTTAGTTCCTTTCACTGTTTGTTGGAAATATTTTTATCTTTTTCTGCTGCACCTCTTCTACACGTGTGGAAGGAAAGCTGTGCTACTGTCTTATCTTTAAGTGCGCTGCAGATCTAGAACTTTAAAAACATGTAATATTTGAAACTAAATAATTAAAAAGGGACATGGAAGACAACCGTTTTTTTTTTTTTTTCATGCATTTAAAAGAGTACATTTTAAATATATAAAAAAAAAAAATTAAGTTTAAAGCATGCTCTGCATTCCCTTTTAGTTTCAGTGAAGTTTAGTTTCTAGGTCCCATTGGCTGACAGAGGCAAGCCCCATTGAGCAGTTTAACATCTGAAGTTTTTGTGCTCAGTCCTTAATTTGAAAAAGGAAAAAACACCAACACCTTACCAATTGCTCTCTTTTTAATGCAACAAAGAAAACAATTATTTCCATGCCCATTTAAAATTTACTTTGGAAACATAATATTTTGTTAGAGCACTACAGAGACTATTCAAGTCAACAATGAAATGGTGAAACACCCTAAGGACACTTACCCACGTGGGGCAGCCGGACAAGTGGGTGCTTGAGATGGTTTCACAACAAGATTTCTATTCTCAGACGCAGAGCTCTAGAGGATGAAGAAATGGGCATAAGAAAAGTATCATTATTTGATAATTAACAGATTCATGCTGTATTCCCAAAGTTGTGTAAGAGATGGTTCTTAGCACCTCACACCCCTCGGATACAAGCACACAAAGAATAAAAGACTCCATGTCCAGTCTAAAACATAAAACCATCTTAAAATCTTAAACCTGTACCACAGCCTCCTCCTGAGAAAGCAAGTATGTCTGGATGGAATAGGGCACCCAGCAAGTATCAGAGAGCTTATCAATTCTCTCCGATGGAGAAAAATAAATAAACTCTTAAAGGGACACTAGCCCAAAACTTTCATTGGTGCATTTAAAGGGAACATGTCTTACATTGCTAACACTTTTTTTCTGCATGCAAAATAAATTTAAGAAAAATATCAATAATACATCACAGAAACCGATATAAAAAAGTGTTTGTTTACACACCTCAATTTATTTGTAGGCTATAGCATGTATCAAAGTCTCATAGATAGACTGTTAATTGTGTTTTCTTATCGGAGCATATTACATTGAACAAGTTTAAGTCCAGACCTCCAAAAGACTTACTCTGCCTTTGTTTCTTTTAACACAACTGGGCCACGGTGTCTAAATGTAATGCGATTTATCTACACTACAGACCACTTTTTGTAATATTAAAAAATATGATGTTTTAAATGCAACAGAGAGGCCTTTAGATTACATTGACGCTTTAAGAAGTCTCAATTGCCAGATTTTAGTGCATTCGTTTGCTAAACATACCAGGTCACCCTGAAGGAGGAAGACAGTACTGAAACGCTAACTGTCCATTAAGCAAACAGTGCGGAGGTCACAAAATAATAAATATTAAAAAAATTACATTATTTGAAAGACACAAGGACCAAATTATTGTAGAAATTAATACTTTATAAATATGGAAATGTGCAAAGTAATTGGACTTCTATTAGATTTCTATTGTGAACTTTGTTGTGTATCTTTAGCTTGTAATCCAAGAAAATAATTGTTAATATGTACAGGACTATAGTAGGGTCATACAATAATTACCTGAGATACTGGATGAGGATTTGAAAAGGGTGGAGCCATCTGATTTAGGATCTGGGAGTTATGAAGGGGGTCTACGGGGGCAGCTGAGGATAAAGAACAGGAGACACATGTGATGCATTAACCTCTCTGCTAACCTGGCAGAAAATCAAGCCTGAGAAACACTTGGACATAGTCAAACTACAGCCCTAACTTTATTATTAAAAAAGGGGCATGGAAGGTTTCTCGATTTTACTAGGAATACAATATACAGGTGTATCTATTTTCTTGTATGTACCTTGTTTTAGTAAGAAGTGTTCAAAAATTGTAGGCAGTAAAAAAATGCTTTTACATTTTTTTTTTCTGTTTTGGTCCTCCCTTGTAGCTCATAAATGCAGACTGTGCAGAGTTTCAAATTAGCCAATCAGTTACCTCTCTCAAGTAGCATGTTGCAGAATGTTGCCACCGATTGGTTACTTTGAGTGCGCAACCCCTATACTTAGAAGCAAACTGTCTTCATGAGCTGGAGAGGGGGACCAGTTAGAAAATATGTGTAAGATTTTAGGCAGAAAGGGAGCTTTTAAGCCCTTCTTAATAAAATAAAGTACACGCAAGTGAATAAATACATATGTATATTATATTCCTTCGTGAAATCCAGAAACCTTCCATGTCCCTTTAACCTTCACTTATAAATGGGCACAATTTATACCGTGCTTTTATAAGTGAAAATTCAATGAATACAGTGAGTATGCTGCACATAACTATACAGAAACATGAGTATACAAAAGGAATCCTACAAATCATTTGATAAAGCTGGAGCTGTACGTCATGAGACACCAATATTGCAATAACTGATCAAAGTTTTTAAGTACCACCGTTGTGGTCATAAGATAGGATTTTAATTGTTTATTTTCTTAATGAATTAGCAATAACATTCAGTGGAGCCAATTAACTTACATATGAACTGTAGTGTTCAAGAGCTAGCAGATTCTCTCCACATGCTATTACAGGTGATGGGGGAGGATATGCCCAAGAGGCTGTCAAATCAATTCCGCAGATATATTCCCACCTCCTAGACATCTGATAGAGGTTGCAGAGAGACATAACTGTTGAGCTCTTAAACACTAAAAGCTACATTATTTTTTTTTCCCATTGATAATAGAGTACATTCATTCCTGTAACTGCATTTGTTTAAGTCAGTGACAGACAGTCAATACTATCCATCATGTAGTGCTATTCGTATTTTCTTTTTTACTTATTAGCTGATGCCAGGATGTCTATTTGTATCAGGGAACACATACCTGTTATATTCTTTTGAGAAATTCGGATCTGAAAAGCTCTAGATAATGAAGAAAATAAATAAACATGGTTAATATGAAGATGGCAATATTAGGAACAAAAGTATTAAAGCACCACTATGTAGTTCAAACAATAGGGTTTAACTTATTTTATTTAGATACAGATTAGCAATAAAATCAGTATTTCTACATTCGTATTTAAAAAGAAAAATCATGCTTTCAAGACTGACATTTGAAGTTTACTGAATTAACCTAAAAGCAGATAATCTGCTCTCCACCTCCATCGGGGAATCAGCTCCTTTAAGCACAGGCCGCTGGGTAAATCCTCCTTGGATACCCAAGGCGGGTGGAGAGCAGCTCATCTGCTGTAGGGTAATCCAGTAAACTTCAAAATGTTAGTCTTGAAAGCAACATTCATTTTTTTTTATTATTCTGATGCAATAATATAGAAATACTGATTTTATTGCCAACAGTATCTAAATAAATAAGTTTAAGGCATATTTAAATTGGCTGGATTATAAATGCATTGGATAGAGGAGAATCAGTAACATTTTATTTTTCTTTTGCATAAAAAAATACCAAAATAAGTATTAGCATAACATTCATAATTTGTTTTGGCCAATCATAGGCAACAAATAAATTTTAATACAACATAACAATCCGCGATGGCAGTTTGTGCAGGAAGGAATCATGGGATGTGTAGTCCTTCTATAGAAGGAAGCAGGAGGAGTCAGGTACTGATTTGTAGATCTCTGCATTTAGCTGCTGCTGACTTGAAGGTTAGTAAAGTGTTTAAATCCGTACCCAAATTGAGTGTTTCTATTGGTAGGTACACTGTGCCTATGTAAGCCCTGGGGGTGTGGAAAAAGTTGCATTTTTAAATAAAAAAAAGTCTTTATGTGTATAGAATGACTCAGTTTAGCAGAATATTAAAGGTGCACTGAATAAAGTAAGCGGATCGGTCTATTAGTGATTACCTGTAGTGATGATCCAGGACCTCCCTGGGCTCTACACCAATTTGAAAAGCCTTACGAAACAAAGCGCTGACATTCTGCAGATCGCCCAGCGATTCCAGTAGCTGGGCCCACGCCACATGCAGAGTGGCTGACAGACGTCCAACGCCATTGCTGCACAGGTACTCAAAAAAAGGCTGAGGCTCATTGATGTACTGAGCCTTCACAAAACAGAAAGCAGACCCACATCAGTACATCATAAATCACACAAGCGAGCATGTTCACTAAAGCATTGCATACAGTACAAAATGTTCATCTACATCTTTAGAACACATGAAGTTACAAAGAAACACAAAGGAGACCACTATACTTTAATAATTTTAAATGTTATTGTTCCATTTTTAAATGTGTCACTAAATAGTTGTTTTTTTTTACCCCAAAACAAACATGCGACTCTTCTTTGTGACCGCCCAAAACTAATTTTAATTGCTGTTGATAAATCTGTTACCTCACATTGAAATTTCAATTTATACATAAATAACTTCTATATCAAAATGTAAGATACTTCAACATAGAATTTTTAATAAAACTGCAATTGTGTTTATTTTGAAGTGTACCTTTTCTTTGAAATAAAATGGGACCTTTTCTGTGTGTACTATGGGACGGGATTAGAGTTATAAAGTATTAAAGGCATTATCTAATTTTCCTGGATTATGAATGCATCCAATAGAGAAGAATCAGTATTATATGGAGAAAAAAAAAACTCACTCTGATATCTGCTACATTTCTTGAGTTTGCAAGCAGTTGCTTTTGTGAGTTAACACCCCAGGATATTTTTGCTAAAATTTGCATAAAATTCATAATTTGTGTTGGTCAATCACAGGCAGCTAATACATTTTAACAATCTGTGATTGCAGCTTGTGCAGGAAGGAATCATGGGATGTATAGTCCTCTGCAGAAGGAAGCAGGAGGAGACTGACACTGTTCTGTAAATCACAGCATTGAGCTGCTGCTGGCTTGGAAGGTTAGTAAAGGGTTAAAATACATACGCAAAAGCAGTGTTTCTATTGGGCGGTACACTGTGCCTTTGTAAGCAGCTCTGGGGTGTGGAAAAAAAGTTTTATTTTAAAATAAAATAAACTGTTTGTGTATAGAATGACTCCATGTAATGTGTGTTTCTGATATAAGCAGGATGTGTCAGATTAGAACAAGGGAAAAACCGGGAAACAGATATACCTTTATCAACAAACTGTATGTTAGTGCCAAATATAACATAACATGCTTGAGAGTATATAAAAACTACCTATAAAAAAGGGAAGTAAAGATATATTTACAATCTAGATAGATTCTGATTTTTGGCTTTAATTATATAAATGTGTTCCTATTCAAAGTACCACTGTAGTCCAAAGCTTTCTGTCATGCATTTAATAGCATGTTTTATAAAATAACAAAAGTTTATTTTTAATGACAAATAGATTAGAATTTAAAAAAAAAAAAAAATCATCAATAAAGCATTACAGAAACATTTAAGAATAATGTTCTTAATCTGACCTATAATAATTATTTGAATGTTCATACAATATTGTTACAGTCCAGACATCCAAAATGCTCAGGGTCCTTTATGTGAAAGACCACTTATCTTTCACATAAAAAAAAAAAAAACGAATACGTTTGTCAGGTTTAAAATATGAGGTCTTAAATGTATGAATTTTTTTTTGGACTACAGATGTCCTTCAATCTTTCTATTTTGTTTGGTCTCTTGTCTATAACTGAACAAATGTATCTGCTTTTTCAATTGAGTCCTCCTAATTATGTTATTTATGTTATACCGGTGTGAAATTTTTGCAATGGAAAAAAAAAAAAGGTTGTTAAGAATAGAACTTCCCAGTACAACCACTCAGCAACAGAACAGACCGGTACTGAAGGACAATGGACATTTAGGTGTGAATGGGGAAGCATGTTGGGCATATGGAGGTTCCCGCACATCAGAATCTGAGTGTCTGCATTACTGATCAGATACTCCCTGTAAAGCCTGGATCAAAGAGCCAATTAGACTGGGTAGTATATTAGGCTCCAGGACCAAGGGGGTGGGGGTGACATCACTGATGGGCAGTCCTTCCAACATGGTCACAGTGGGAATTTTGTTGGACTAGGTTGCGCATAAATACTGGACCAAATCAATAAAGCTGTTGTCAGTATAAACTGTGTGGTTATATATGTTGCCTGTACATGGTTATTATGTATACTAATTATTATATATTAGAAAAATGTGTCATAGAATATTTGTGGAATTGGTAAGAATGCTCTCAAGGTAAATTATCTGCAGGCCATTGCATGTGTACAGATACAGGCCTTCACTAAAGACAGCTGCCTGCACTTCAAGTAGTCCTAAGCAAACATTTGAACTTTACATCAAGGTTTTCTGCCCTAGCTAGCCATGGACATCTGGCCTCCCATTTTAGATATCTGATGAGTGTTATCTTAATTGTTATAGCAACCAGGGCTACAGGGCAGATGGGGGACATCAGACACATACACAAATGTGCACAAGGGTGTGATATTGGAGAGTATAAATATGTTGTTTTGATCATTCAATAAAAGGTTCAGTTCCAGTTTTCACATATCCACAGTGTGAGACTATTTCTGTGTTTTGTATCCTGACTTGGAAGGTGGTCTTGCCATAGGCCACTAGTAACCCATATCCAATATTCTCTGCCTGTACCTTTGGGCCTTGCGCTCTTCAAAAGTCATATTTTGTGCCACAGAGAACAAGAACTACACCATTTTGCTGGGGTAGGTTTGAACTAGGTTCATATCAAGCCCCCTTGAAGAAGCAGATCGTGACAGTTATAGAATTCAAAAAAGCTAAATAAAAAAAACTACACTGGTCCTTTAAGCATCTACTCTGCAATTGAAAAGCCTAAAGTAAATCCCCTTACAGTCTGTGGGATGACTGTAGAAATCAAGTGAAACATAAAAATTAGACTGTTTTATAAAGTAAAAACTTTAAGCACAATGCTATAAATAACTTACAAACTTCACACAACACTTGATAAAGCGCTCATCATTTGAGTATCTCTTGTCTTCTACAAAGGTCCTTACGAGCTGCTCCAGTAAACGAGACACGTTGCGCTTTTCATGTGTAGGAAGAGCTTCTTCTGCCCAAAGGACATATCTGTAACAGAGACATTACTGAACATACAGATCTAACAGAAACACACAAAAATGTTCCAGGAAGACATTTTTTGAAAAAAGGTTGGAACTACTTTACTTACTGAATGTTATAACAGAGGGTGTGGGTGTTGCTTAGGTTGGCAATATTTTACCTCATTTTCAGTGAATAAACTGATCAAGGCTCTGACTGGTTATTACAGGAATGTGATGGGATTTATTTTTACATTATCTTTTTATTGTACCACCTTAAACAGTTTTACTTGTGTGCAAGACAGATACACCAAACTACATGTCAAATGCAATTGTTACATCATTGAAAATGATCTCTGAATAATCTATGAATATATTCTACTATTATTTCTCATTATGTGCCTAATATTTATTCAATATTTTTTTCTCTGCTCTGTGAATTTCATTACACATGTACAGTATAAAGCTGTATGCCTGGTGATTGTTGTATCCTGAATAAACATATATTGTTTTATGCAGTTATTGGGACAAATAGAGGGTCTGGTTTAAGAATAGTGAAGGCTGTGTGAGATTGTGTGTGTGATAGAGATAGATAGATTTTATATATATATATATATATATATATATATATATATATATATATATATATCTATCACACACACAGTATATATACACACACACACTAGTGAAAAAAACTGAGTACACGGGTTACAGACATATCGTCTGATGCAGTGTATAATGGATCCTATAATGTCAGCTTAAATGGAAGTTTCTATTGCAACTGAATAGAATATTTCTTATATGATAAAGCTTTTTGTGGAACAACAAGCTTTTGTATAGCAAAAAGCAGAAAGGAAATAATTTAAATTGATGAGAAGCCAGTGAAATATATCTTTGGAAAATAAAATGTATATGGGGTCCACTCTAGTTGTACCTGACACTAAGGTGTTAAACCTATTTTAAATACTAAGCTGCCAATGAAAGATTCCCTTTGGTAGAACATTTGTAAAACAAGCTTTTGCTTTATATAAAGCATTTAGGAATTGCTTAAACTACAGATAAGCAAGTGAAATAGTTCTGGAAAATAATCAGTTTAATAGGGTCTAGTATAGTTGTATCTTATGACAAATGAACAGACTCAAGGTAGCCTGGAAAACTAAGAATTTAGCTGGCAATATCCATTTGCAAGCTTGACACTAATGTGTTAATCTCTTTTCCGTTAAATACTAAGATAATAATGTAACGGATGCATTATCGCTAGTTGTGCCACATAATATAATAGGTTGGCTAACGCTAAACCTCCAATTGAAGTCCTCCTTCAAATAATCGATTTTGCTAATTTAACCCTTTTTTCTTCCATATGAACTGAAATTTTACCTTTAACCCTCATGTTGTTAAGTCTGGGGTAATCTAATCGTTCGTGCTAACAAATTAATTGCTGAAGCAAATAAAATTGTCAAGAGAAGGCAACCCGGTTTGGTTGCTCTCTATTTTAATTGGCTTCAGTTCATCCCCTGGCAGCTTTAATATGTTTTTGAAATACAATTCAGATGATAAATTATAGGAAGTGACCAACTTACACTCAATTGTTTCAGACAATATAAATTTAAAAGTGCTTAAAAATGCATGTATTTAGTGTATGAATGTACAGAGCATATACAACTATTTATAGTACTGTTCAGTTATTTTTTTGGCTCAGATTTTGCATATGTTGAAGAGTTTTGACTTTTTTGGCCTGATTTATAAGAGTACTTCTCCAGTATTGTGTACCCACTATGTAATTATGATCTCATATAAGTTGAGATCTTGTAGGTGGGGAACTTTCTGTATTTGTTACTACCTAAAATTATAAAATGTACTCTATTTTCTGTTGTTCCAGTTGTAGAATAAAGAGACTAAAGGCTCAGTGCGAAAGGGTAACTGACCTTTCCCATAAATCCAATGGATCATCTCCTTTATATCCTTGAATATGGGCTTCAAACATCCTGTAGAGACAAGAATAGAATCTGAATGAGTGTTCACAATATAGTTTGATGTGTGGATAACATTTTTATTTTGAAGGTTCAATCTGAGAACACAAGAGCCAAAACTTGTTATATGAAAGTATAATCCAATCCGTGAGCAATCTTATTTAGAGCATTTGTACAGAGCGGAAAAATGTCCTGTAGCATAAAATCAGGTCCTATGCAACAGAACAGTCCAACCCAGATAAACAAGGAAATTATCCTAAAAAATGAAGAAAATGCTAATCCCAAAATGTACATGTTACCTCTTTGTTAAGCATATGCAGGCAAAATGTTCAATTTACATTATTAACGCCATATGATGACAGAGTACCAAATTCAGATAATACCTCAAATGTTTAGTATCATGTGCATCAAATTTTCCTTAGGACGGAATACTGAATTAGCACTCATACATTTATAATACGTTTGTCATGGCAGAAGATTTAGGAGCCAGAGAGTGCCTGTATTATACTTCCAGAAGAGCCAGAGTAAAATAGTAGGCGATAGGGCTCCCATGGGGTTTTACACCCTCACAGATGTTGCTTATGGGTAAATGATGCTAATTCCTACTAGGATTGGAGATATTATGTGCCAAAGTTTGCACAAGTTAGAATTTTTAGCTATTTGGTGAATCACTTCCCCAAACTCAAATGTACAGTATGAAAAGGCATGTATTATTATTAGTAACAGAACCACAACGAAATAACAAATTATTTGCGATTATAGAGGTTGTTGATGACTTGTGCATGAAAAATGGCTGATCTAAAAAGGGACCATATAGACTTTCTAACAAGGAAGAATTTAAAACGATAGCGAACACCAATTACTTTATCAACTGAATGTTATTTTTGAAAAACAGTGAAGCTTGCATTTCTTACCTATCAGATCCATCCTTGTCAGCCATGCAAATTCACAGAACTTTTTAAAATAACATAACAGTTGATAAAATACTTGTTTACCAGTAGTTTTAACTTTGGAACCATCTCTGGGTCACTTTAAAAAGCAAACTGAAAAGGGTCAAATACAATCTAAAATTACATGCAGAAAGAAGTACTTTATCAATGAAATGTTATTAAAAATACAAGATTTTTTTTAAAGTAAACTTACATTACATTTTAAATTGCTGATTTCTGTATGTCAATCAGACTTGCTAATTCTCAGTCTATTCTATTACACACTGAATTTCGAGTTTACAGTAAAACACCACATCTTTATAACATTCCACTAATATAGAACTTGTTACTGCTTATAGTTTTAGATACTAATATACTATAGTTGCAACAGTAAGGTTTTACAAACATTTCAGATGTTATTGAATGTTCTTTTTAATTATTCAAAGTGTGATGACATACCAAATTTGTAATAGGAATTATCTAGAAATTATTTTGGATAATTGACAAGGTCTAAACAGCACATACACTAGCAATAAAAAAAAACATGTTACACAAAGACTACTGCTGCAAAATAAGGAAATTATAATTTAATGGCATTATGGTCTTCTCTAATGGAACCCACACATTTCTGTGATGAACTGGGTCCCATAAGAGAAGACCATAATGCCATTAAAGTATATTTTCCTTCTTTTGCAGCAGCCTTTTTAGTCTTTGTGTTTAAATGCTATATATATATATATATATATATATATATATATATATATATATATATATATAATATAATATAATATAGAGTGAGCATTTAAATCAACCTATACACATTTGTCCAGCCAGCAGGTTAGTGTTAGAGATTGTATTTATACATATAGGTTTGCCTTGTGTGACATTCTACTGCACTATAAGCATGTATACTCAGTATATTATCATATAACACGCCCTATTTCGGACACTTACTGTGCGCGGCTCTGCAGATCCATGACTGTAATGTGATATCCGCTCGGTCCTAGTCACTATTTTTAATTAACATTAACATCAATATCAATATCAATACCCGGCTCTCATTATTCCACACACCCTCTGTATTATCCTGTATCTAAACCACTTTCAAACTAGCCGCGCAAGCGCGTGTTTAAATCCAAGGAACTCTATTGGGTAAACTGGCCCTGTTTCAACCAATCAGATTTAAAGTACAGTGGGAGGAAGACAGCGGTGATCTCAAGTCGGTTTCTGAAAGCACGCGAGAGTGACTATCCCAATATACCTAAAGCTCGCGCTGCCATCTTTGATAAGGGCAAACTGCTTTTATTATAGATTGCTTTATTTAAAGTAGAATTTACATATTATGAAAGCTAGTATAGTTTACAAAAATGTGATGTATTTATTTAATTCTGGAAACCACCTTTACCACTAGATTGAAATATTAATATACACTGTTTCACTATATAAATATATATCTGTGATGAATAGCATTCCTGCCAACTGGACCCTTTTGGAAGGGCAGTGCTTCTTTTCAGGGGAAATCCCCATGCCGCTCATAAACATCCAAATGCCCCCCTTTTGAAAGAAAGACCCACAATTAAGCACAAACCCATGATTCCTAACTATGACCATGTCTGATTTATCTGCTACCACTTGAATTTTTATGACAAAGTCTAGGACAAACATAGGGATCATTCCTTTCTCGTCCATTCCAGACTTTATTCTACGTGTTCTTAGAGTGAGGGCTAGAGTTAAGAGTTTAGGTTTTAGGGTTAGGGTAGTGGTAGATGATAAGCTTTCCATAGTAAAATAGTGGCTCACACAGTGTGCCACTATTGAACAAAGTCTTGGCCTGCCACGCCACCTACTGGCCACTGCACGCCAACGCTGGAGTGAACCAAAAGGAAAGGTCCCAAAGATAGAAGCCTGGCGTGTCAACTTGTTTTTTGTTGCTCTTGTATGTCCTGATAAGTATCACAAATAATTTGTGTGATAGTTTCTTTCTGGTTTACTGGCAAAGTACCACTGCAGCCCTATATTTGCCATATATTCTTCTGAAGTATACTTGCAATTTGCAAACTGTTTCCAACAGTAAAAAAACGAAAATAATGACGGCCTTTAATTTATTATTTATTACATACAATTATTTTGTGATAACAGAAATGCAGAGAGCATACTTTTAGTCTGTAGATCTCATTGGCTGAAAGCCGGCAAGCCTGAAGAGCAGATAAGCACTTGAATACGCGTTGTGCTCTGACACCTTAATTTGAAGAAAGAAAACGCACTGTGACACATTAAATACCTTCTTTCTGATGCAACAAAGGAAACAATTATTTTTATGTCCTTTACATATATAAGAATATGTTCAAAGTAATGTGTAGTTATGGGACTAAAGATTAGCTTTAAGACATCTTAGGATAAATCCAAATTTAAAACAACTGGTTGTGTAACTTTTAAAGCGCACTCTAAAGCTAAAAAGTATTAAAAAAATCAAAAAATTGAATTTTTTTATATATTTTTTAGATTTAGAGTGTACTTTGAAAGTTGCCAAAAATAGTTTTGAATTTGTCTATAAGAATATACCATCATACCCTAAGCTATTAGGAAGTGTTAATGTCACAGTAGAAGATGACAATGTCAAAACAAAAGCTCTAATTGTGATTGCCCTTCAAAGCACAAATGCACATAATGTTTAATGTCATATGGATATCAAAGACTATATTGTGACCACACTGCAGGCTCTACTGTTAGGTTATTATGCAATTATACACAACCAAAATAGAGAACTAATGGATTTAAAAAATCCTGCTAGACAAATCAACCCTACCGATATGTCCAGTAAATCTGATTACTACAGATCTGATGGTGCTGGAGCAGACAAAAAAAATACTCGGCATGGTGCGGATCCAAGCAGAAACCAATGACTTTATTGATTGTAATGTCCGACCCAGTGTCCACTTATATGCTTTGTAATTGTATATACTTATAAATGGGTGGGACCTTCCCAGGACCCAGGGCTCCTAAATATAGCCCTCATTCAATTGCAATTTGGCCAATTGAATAGGGCTTTAAATTAGCACATAACATATTTTTTTAAAGAACTTTATAGTTAGTGAAAACCTTGCTTTTGGATAGATGCTTACTAACTAAAAACTTCTTTAAAAAAAATATCTTATTTAGAGCCCTATTCAATTGGTCAAATTGCAATTGAATGAGGGCCCAGGCTTCTAAGTTTTAGATATTTTTGTTTACCCATGCTTATAAATATGGGTAGAAATCTACACTGTAACAGCACCCTGCTTAGGGTCTCATTCAATTGCAAGTCGCCCAATTGAATAGAGATTTATATAAGCAAATAGCATATTTATTTTACAGAACTTTGTAGTTAATGAAATTCTATCCAAAAATAAGGTCTTCACTAGCTGAAAACTAAAAGACAAAATATAAACTCACTGCTTATATAGATCCTTATGCAATTGTAAACATTGCTATTGAATGAGGCCCTTAGTCTTCATCTCACTGAAAAGTGGCAATTCTACTTCAACACATTAGTTGGACGGATGCTGGCACTTGTTCAACCAAAATCAGAAAAAATATGTTCATTTTCCATTTGGAGTCTCTATAAAAATACTTATTTTAATTCAAACTAATAAAAAAAGTTTCTCACTGGCCCCTTGTGAGGAAACAAAATATTCCAGTGTGGCCCATCAGGCAAAAAAGTTATACACCCTTGGTTTATATCATTCTGTTTATACAGGGTTTTATTAACAGGGCTCTCCATTTTCTGCAGTTTGTTAACATTGTACTTCTCTTGTTTTTTATACCCTGTATAGAGCTACGGAATATGTTGGTGCGTTACAAATAAAAGTTAAAAAATAATAATAATTTACAGAATGGTCTTCCATTATACACACAAATTATTGACACTTTGGGCCCAATTTGGACATTTCCACTTAGGGGTGTACTCACTTTTGTTGCCAACGGTTTAGACATTAATGGCTGCGTGTTGAGTTATTTTGAAGGGACAGCAATTTTACACTGTTATACAGGGTGTACACTTACTACTTTACATTGTAGCAGAGTGTCATTTCTTCAGTGTTGTCACATGAAAAGATATAATAAAATATTTACAAAAATGAGAGTGCTGTACTCACTTTTGTGAGATACTGTGTATATAAGAGGTCCCAATTTTTTTTCTGTGCTGGGCCCTCGTGGGTCCCCCTCTGGTGCCGACATTAAACATATTTATATGGGCCCAGCACAGAAAAAACAATTGGGACTATATCTATATACACATACATACATATTTTTGTGGGCATAATAGTGTATGTATATATAAACTGAACCATTCTCAATCTTCTTTCTCTTTCTCTTTCCTTGCCTTTCCTACCTCCTGTCTTTCACACACTCCATTATCTTCCCTTTCTCTCTCTCTCTCTCTCTCCCTTTTCTCACTCTCTCCCCCTTTTTCTCGATCTCTCACTCTCTCCCCCTCTTTCTCACTCTCTTCCCTTCTCTCACTTTCTCTCTCACTCTTTTCTCTCCCCCTCATCTCTCTCTTCCCCTTCTGTCTCCCTCACCATTATCTCTCTCCCTCCCCCCTTCTGTCTCTCCCTCTCACTTCTCACTCTCTCCTTCTCCCTCTGCCTTTCTCCCTCTCTTACCCTTCTCTCTCTCTCTCTCTTTCTCTCTCTCACTCCCTCTCCTTTCTCTCTCCTTCCCCACCCCTTCTCTGTCTTCCCCTTCTGTCTCCCTCTCCCTTCTCTCTCCCCTTCTCTCTCTACATCTCCCCCTTCTCTCTTTCCCACTCACTTCTCCCTCTCACTTCTTTCTCTCCCTCTCACTTCTCACTCTCTCCTTCTCCCTCTGCCTTTACTTTTCTCCCTCTCTTCCCCCTTCTCTTTCTCTCTCCATTCTCCCTCTCTATCTCTCCTTCTCTCTCTCCCTCTCATTTTTCCCTCTTTCTTTTCCCTCTCTCCCCATTCTCCCTCTCCTTTTACCTCCTTTCTCCCTCTCTCTCCGCCCTTCTCTCCAGTGGCATAGTTAGTGCATGGAGGACAGGGTGCAAAAAACAAAAAGGTGGTACTAACATACAAAGGTTGGGCACATTAGCTGGTACAGACACAATGCTGGGCATACTGAGTATTACATACACAGGATGGGCACATTAGCTGGTACAGACACAGGCGGAGCACATTGTGCTCTTACATCCATAGGCTGGGCACATCAACTGGTACAGACACAAAGCTGGACACATTAGCTGGTACAGACACAGGCTAGGCACATTGGGCTCTTACATCCACAGGCTGGGCACATTAACTGGTACAGACACAAGACTGGGCACATTGGGCTCTTACATCCACAGGCTGGGCACATTAACTGGTACAGACACAAAGCTGGACACATTAGCTGGTACAGACACAGGCTAGGCACATCGGGCTCTTACATCCACAGGCTGGGCACATTAACTGGTACAGAAACAAGACTGGGCACATTGAGCTCTTACATCCACAGGCTGGGCACATTAACTGGTACAGACACAGGCTGGGCACATCAGTATTTACATACACAGGCTGGATACATTAGCTGGTACAGACACAATACAGGGCACATTGGGCTCTTACATACTTTGACTGGGCACATTAGCTGGTACAGATACAAGCTGGGCACATTGGGCTCTTACATACACAGGCTGGGCACATTGGTACTTACGTACACAGGCTGGGCACATTAGCTGGTACAGACACAAGGCTGGACACATTGGTACTTACATACACAGGCTGGGCACATTAGCTGGTACAGACACAGGCTGGGCACAATAACTGGTACAGATACAAGGCTGGGCACATTGGGCTCTTACATACACAGGCTGGGCACATTGGTTATCTTTGGCACAGGCTGGGCACATTGGTACTTGCATACACAGGTTGGGCACATTAGCTAGTACAGACACAAGCCTGGGCACAGTGGTACATACATACACAGGCTGGACACATTAGCTGATACAGACACAGGCTGGGCACATTGGTACTTACATACACAGGCTGGACACATTAGCTGGTACAGATGCAATAGTGCCTTTTCAGGGTTCCTCTAAGGGTCCTCTGTCCAGTCAGAGATGTAATTTACCCCATTACGCTCCACCGATGGAGGATGGAAAGAGATTGAAGACGCCCATAGCCAAAGCCAGTAACACTACCAAAAGCCAGTAATACTTTTTACCTAAGCCGGTAACAATTTTTACCTAAACCAATAACACTTTTTACCTAAACCAATAACACTTTTTACCTAAGCCAGTAACACTTTTTACCTAAGCCAGTAACCCGCTTTACCAAAGCCAGTAACACGTTTTACCAAAGACAATAACACTTTATCTAAGCCAGTAACAATTAGCCGAAGAACGTAACTCGCAAAACCGCCAAAAACGAACAATAATGTATAAAATTAGTTAAAAACCTCACACACAACTCAGGGGGAAAGCCAGGGAGCCTGGGTGTGAGGTTGCAACCTACAGTGCTTTGCAAAAGTATTCACCCCCCTTGACTTTAAATCTATTTTGTTATATTACAGCCTTAAGTTCAATGTATTGTTAATCGGAATTTTATGTGATGGATCAGAACACAATAGTCTAAGTTGGACTAAGTGCCACATGATCCGTTATTACATATACATAACTTTTTTGAAAGGTCCAGATGATGCAACACCTAGGCAAGAGGCACCACTAACCAAACACTGTCATGATGACCAAGGAGCTCTCCAAGTAAGGGTAAATGTTGTTGAGAAGTACATTCAGGGTTAGGTTATAAAAAAATATCCAAATCTTTGATGATCCCCATCTTTGATGATCCCCATCACATCTATCATAACCAAATGGAAAGAACATGGCACAACAGCAAACCTGCCAAGAGACGGCCGCACACCAAAATCTCTGGCGCAAACTCAACACATCACATCACCCAAAGAACATTATACCCACCGTGAAACATGGTGGTGGCAGCATCATGCTGTGGGGATGTTTTTCAGCAACTGGGACTGGGAAACTGGTCAGAGTTGAGGGAATGATGGATGGTGCTAAATACAGGGATATTCTTGAGCAAAACCTGAACCACTCTGTGCGTGATTTGAGGCTAGGACGGAGGTTCACCTTCCAGCAGGACAATGACCCCAAACACACTGCTAAAGCAACACTTGAGTGGTTTAAGGGGAAACATGTAAATGTGTTGGAATGGCCTACTCAAAGCCCAGATCTCAATCCAATAGAAAATATGTGTTCAGACTTAAAGATTGCTGATCACAAGCGCAAACCATCCAACTTGAAGGAGCTGGAGCAGTTTTGCAAGGAGGAATGGACAAAAATCCCAATGGTAAGATCTGGCAAGCTCATAGAGACTTATCCAAAGCGACTTGGAGCTGTGATTGCCACAAAAGGTGGCTCTACAAAGTATTGACTTTAGGGGGGTGAATAGTTATGCACATTGACGTTTTCTGTTATTTTGTCCTATTTGTTGTTTGCTTCACAATTAAAAAAAAAAAAATCTTCAAAATTGTGGGCTTGTTCTGTAAATTAAATGATGCAAATCTTCAAACAATCCATGTTAATTCCAGGTTGTGAGGCAACAAAGCACAAAAAATGCCAAGGGGGGTGAACATTTTTGCAAGGCACTGTATATATATACTAGCGACTTGCCCGTCAAAAAATGACGGCAATAAACTTTAAAGCTATGGTAATGCTGTTTGCCACCAAATGTGAGGTTATGGCCCCTCTGGGCAGCTTCGGCGCTCATTGCAAGCCACAATTTGCTAATCGTTGGCGCTCATTGTGAGCCTCACGATGAGCGCCTTCGGAGCTCATCTCTTGGCTTGCAATGAGCGTCTTCGGCACTCATTGCAAGCCTCTTCCCCTGTGTACTTTATAGGCCTCGCACTTGAGCTCCCTTGGTGCTCATTGCAAGCCTCTCTCATTGTGTTACTACCTTGGGTTAAGTGTCACCGGGTTTGAATAAGTGTTACTGGCTTTGATTAAGTGTTAGTGGCTTGAGTTAAATGCTACTGCCTTGTATTAAGTGTTACTGTTTAGGACTGATAGTGTTTAGGGCTGATATTTACGTCCTTCAGCCGCCTTTTACGTCCTTCTGCTGCGTTTTACCTCCGGCCTCGTTTTCGGTTTGTTCAATTTTTTTCGGCAACCATTTTTTTCTCGCTTCAGCGATTTTCGATCGAAAACCCCCCCAAAATATGCCTCAAATTAACTTGGAACCTCACTCACAGGCTCAATGGCACTCCCCCTGAGCTGCGTGGGAGTGTGTAAGTAAATTTGAGGCATATTATTTTGTTTTTGCAGTTTGGCGGTTCGTTTGAATGCGTATTCTCGCGAGGCCTGTGGTTGCGGCCTGCAATGTTAACACGGCTTTACCAACAACTTTTGGCAAGCCCGCACTGCTCACAACTATATATGTGGTATATATATTTTCATGTGATAATACTGAAGAAACTACACTCTGCTACAATGTAAAGTAGTAAGTGTACAGCCAGTATAACAGTGTAAATTTGCTGTCCCTTTAAAATAACACAACACATAGCCATTAATGTCTAAACCATTGGCAATAAAAGTGAGTACACCCCTAAGTACAAATGTCCTAATTGGGCCCAAACTGTCAATATTTTGTGTGGCCACCATTATTTTCCAGTACAGCCTTAACACTTGTGGCCATAGACTTCACCAGAGCTTCACAGTTTGCCACTGGAGTCCTCTTTCACTCCTCCATGACATCACGGAGCTGGTGGATATTAGAGACCTTGCACTCCCACACCTCCCTTTTGAGGATGTACCACAGATGCTCAATAGCGTTTGGGTCTGGTGACATGCTTGGCTAGTCCATCACCTTTACCTTCAGCTTCTTTAGCAAGTCAGTGGTCGTCTTGGAGGTGTGTTTGGGGTCGTTATCGTGTTGGAATACTGCCCTGCGGCCCAGTTTCCGAAGGGAGAGGATCATGCTCTGCTTCAGTATGTCACAGTACATGTTGGCATTCATGGTTCCCTCAATGAACTGTAGCTCCCCAGTGCCGGCAGCACTCATGCAGGCCCAGACCAAACATATATACACATATGTCTATATGTGTATATATGTTTTCTATAATATGTTGTGTTGATTCCCCCTATATGCATTTACCTTATGATGTCAGATGCTGCCTCCACTCTATCTGCATCGCTGGTCACGTTCAAACTGAGGGTTTCATCTCATATAAGTGTTTTTGTGCTCTTTGTGCCTTATCAGTTTTTCTGTCATTTAAGAATTATTTCAACTACCTTTCCTATATACTTTTGGTGGTGGGAGTGCCATGGTCTGAGCCTGCATGAGTGCTGCCGGCACTGGGGAGCTACAGCTCATTGAGCAAACCATGAATGCCAGCATGAACTGTGACATACTGAAGCAGAACATGATCCCCACCCTTCGGAGACTGGGCCGCAGGGCAGTATTCCAACATGATAACGACCCCAAACACACCTCCAAGACGACCACTGCCTTGCTAAAGAAGCTGAAGTTAAAGGTGATGGACTGGCCAAGCATGTCACCAGACCTAAACCCTATTGAGCATCTGTGGGGCATCCTCAAATGGAAGGTGGGGGAGTGCAAGGTCTCTAACATCCACCAGCTTTGTGATGTCATCATGGTGGAGTGGAAGAGGACTCTAATGGCAACCTGTGAAGCACAACCGGTGAACTCCATGCCCATGAGGGTTCAGGCAGTGCTGGAAAATAGTGGTGGCCACAGAAAATATTGACACTTTGGGCCCAATTTGGATATTTGCACTTAGGGGTGTACTCACTTTTGTTGCCAACGGTTTAGACATTAATGGCTGTGAGTTGAGTTATTTTGAGGGAACAGCAAACTTACACTGTTATACAGCCTATACACTTACTACTTTACATTGAAGCTGAGTGTCATTTCTTCAGTAGTGTCACATGAAAAGATATAATAAAATATTTACAAAAATGTGAGGGGTGTTTTCACTTATGTGAGATACTGTATATATATATATATATATATATATATATATTAAAAGCATGTACACAAAACGGACAAAAAAGTGATTCACAGGAAAACACAGAAATATATCTGTGCTGTAGTCACGGATGGTGTGGAATCTACTGGCGTGTTTTGCTAATGTATTATTATCATATCCAGGTATAACACAGACTTTTTCCCACCTCACTATCATATCACTGTATAACACAGGCTTCCTCCCTACTCACTATCATACCGTTGCATAACAAAGACTTGATCCCACCTCACTATCATATCACTGTATAACACAGGTTTTCTTCCATTTCACCATCATATCATTGCATAACACATGCTTCCTCTCTCCTCCAATTTTAATCCTCCATGATACTTTCCAAGGGGAAAATTGTATGGGCAATGGTAGGTGGGATATGGGTGATGAAGTAAAAGAAGGGCAAGAGAAGATAAATTAACGAAGAGCACAATGCAGTAGGCTGATAGAGGAGGTAGAAATTGGGAAGAGGAAAATTAAAGACTGGAAAAAAACAGAAAATCAAAGAGTAGAAGTGAGTTGGAAAGATATGAATCAACTGAATAAATATATGGGTAAAAATTAAATACAAAAGTCAGGTTTTGGGGTGAAAAAATACATGCCTGAAAAAGTTTATTAGGAAATGACAACTACAATGTGCAAATATTGATTATACTACTTCTGGCCAGGTAGCCTTCTGAGTTCTGTCTGCTCGTTTCATCCTCCCAGGGATGTTGAAAAAAGGGGGTGGGGGAGGGGTCCAAAGCTTCCCGGTGTCAAAGCTTTCCTGTGAGAGATAAACTGCTCCATAGCCCTCTAGTGGCACAATCCAGTAGGGCATAGTTAAGTGTAATTTTGCTATTTTGTACGTCATTCATATAATCTGGGGGTGATTGCCCCCCCCCCCCCGCCCCCTATTCCTATTGCCCCGGTTATATCTATAGTGTGTACAGCTGGATCTGTAGATGTAATAGTATAGTGTGGGTGAAACAGTGATTATATATCTATAATGTAAGGGAATTTGGAGTTATCTGTCTCTTTATCTATCTGTCATTTTTCTGTTGGTAGGCTCTGTATATCTAACTCTATGCACATCTTCTATGGCTATCTTCTACCTTGTGTGGAGGTATATATATATATTTTTAATTATGTTTTCTGAAATGCTGGTGATTGTATGGCAACCAGTGATGACAAATATGTCCATCCTGGGCAAAGTGTCCATGTAATTATTGTCAAGCGTTGGCAACTATTAGTTTTACACAACACTGTTTTACTATTAAAATTGGAGGAAAGTTGTGATATACAAAATTGCTCCACACTGATTATTTTAATAGAGAATTATGTGGAGAAAGCAGTGGTGTAGGAACAACAATAATTTTGTTGGGGGGTGGTACAGCCCATTGTATACACAGGCTTTAAAATAGCTTATTTATACATACATACAAACATAGAAAAATATGGGGGGAGGGATTTGTTCTCCCCCCTCCCCAGTTCCTACACCCATGGGAGGCAGTGTCAGTTCAGTACCCCGTACTCACTGACATCAAGCACAAGGTATGCGTGGTTTGCACCTCCAAATCCTATCTGCTGCAGCACTGAGTTTAGCTGTCTCAATACTCTGGCTAACTGGCAGCTCCACTACAAATTAATTTTGAGCATCTTTTTGCACTTTTTTATAGACCCACCTGTACCTTGTGTGTATATATATATATATATATATATATATATATATATATATATATATACACATATGTGTGTACAAACTATTGCAAACTTACTGTTTGTGGAGGATCCTCACCAATGTGCACATGTTGATGTTGCAGAGCACAGTTGTTGGCTTCAGCCCCACTTTAAAGAGGCAGTCTAATTTAAAACTCCATTACCTTATTATTCTTTATTATTGCTGATTGCAGAAAACACAGACAAAAATAAGCAAACAAATAAATTTTATATATATATATATATATATATATATATATATATATATATATATATATATATATATATCTTTTTCTATTAATGCAAAGATAGTATCTAAACCACTATTGCTTCAGACATAAAGATTTGGCTTGTCACTCTGAATAAAATAAAAAAATGACTCTGATTAGTCATCTTTACAGCTACTCCATTATATATATATATATATATATATATATATATATATATATATATATTCATACAGTATATATATATATATATTTGTGGTCAGGTCCCTCTTCTAATGATCGAGTACGTCGAACCATTTCTCTCCAGCGACGGGAATGCCCTGGCTGACATTTGGTAGAGGGTTCCCCCCACAACCCCGGGAGAAAAACCTTGACATAAGTTTTGTGGTCTGGCCCCTCTCCTCATGTAGCTGAGGTGTGGCCTCTGGCTACGCTCTAACTGGCCTGCTAAGAGGGCCAAGGGCACGAGAAGCATGATAGAGTTGAGGTCCGTGAAGGGCCTATGTAGCATTAGGACTTATGAAGACTTATGAAAGTGTGATTAAAGTAAGCCTGCAAAGGCTGGTTTGATTCCTATGGAAAGCGTAAATAAGGTAAGCCTGCAAAGGCTGGTTTGGTTCGTATGGAAAGTGTGAACGAGGTAAGCCTGCAAAGGGTGGTTTGATTCGTATGGAAAGCATGCATGAGGTAAGCTTGCGAAGGCTGGTTTAGGACTTATAGGAAGCCGGTTAAAGGTTAGCAGGTTTGAGCTAAAATCTGCAAAAGGAGGCTTACGAAAGTGGACCAGGTACATAACTTAGCAGATTCACGTCCAAACCCACCCGAATAGGTACAGGAAAGTTTGCAAACTTAGTAGATTTGGGCCAAAATTCGAAAAGCAGACTTAAGAAAGCCTAGAAGGCGTAGCCTTAGACATGGACAAGGGATGCAACTTGGAAAATTCAGGTCCAAACCCACCCAAGAAGGTATAGGAAAGTCGAGAAACTTGGTGGTCTTGGCCAAAACGAAGCTTAAAAAGGCAAAAGCTGAACCTTGGACGTGGACAAGGAAGCGGCTTGGTAGTCCTGGGCCAAGATCCACCAAGGATAGCTTAGAAGGAGTTGACAGCTTTCCTTAGATAATGGTAGGAAAAGGGCCAAAGCCAAAAAGCAACTGGAGCTTGCGATATGAGGCTTGGAAAGCTGAAAAACAAGAGAGTGAAGAGAACAACCTGCAGGCACAGGCTCAGGAATGAACTTAGCAAGGGGATGACGACAGGAAGTGCTTATAAAGGTGGAAGGCCCCTCCTATGGGAAGAGGCAGAGTGAGAGAGGGCCCCTCCCACAAACCAAGGTATTAACCTGGACAAAATATGTGTGTGTGTGTTCATAAACTACATTATAAGTCACTAGCTATTTAATGTAATTTTAACACAATAACTTCCTAATAATATAATTGGAGTTAAAAAAGAAACAAAACCATGAATAAGTTTTCCAGTCAGACTATAATACCTTAAGATCATTGACTGAAAGCAAAATTGCTGTGCAGATTTAACCATATCTAACGTCTGTAAGGGCATTTTCATTGCTGAAGAGCAATGGTACCTAAAGGCTTTCAATTAGTCCTAACCACCTTTCGCTAAGCACTACATTGACGATTTCAATCCCCATCAGTGTCCTCACCTACGTCCAGGATACACCTCTTTTATTGTCATGTGGCTTTCACCAAGCCCTCATTGTAGATTTTGGCCCAGATCTACTAAAGCAGCTTTCTTGCCCATGTCCAAGTTAAGGCTTTTTGGCTTTCGCTAAACAATCCTTTGCTGATTTCGACTTCCATCAGCATCCTTGCCCACGTCCAAGGATACACCGTTTTTCATCATTACGTGGTTTCCAACAAGCCCACATATTAGATTTTCTTACCACGACAATCTGGCACACTACTCAGGCTAGATTTCATAGCTTTGGTCATATTACTACAGCTACCCTTCGCTTTAGGAGAGGGACCCAACCACAAAGGTAGACCTAAGTGACCTGCTACGGAGCTGATGCAATGTTTCATCTGTTTTTAAACAATGGGAGAGTATTAAAGGCTTCCTGTGGACAGATGCAAACAAATATCTAATAACCAGTCAGATATTATGCAACAGCTCTGAGTTGTTATTTTACCTTGGCCTTCTGATCTAGTGATCTTAAGCTCAGCTTCAAAGTACTGATTACATTACCATGCGATATTGTTTAATTGCTCATCTCCTGGATGCTGGGATTTCCATGTTTTGTTGTGGCTGTTTGGTCTGCTGAAAGGCTATAGAAATTCTGAAGTCTTCTCTAGCCAGTTAAGTGTAGGAATGCACCAGTGCACTGATGGAGAATTTACCACTTTATGGATACAACCTGTGAGGCGACATGCTATATATGCTCAGTAATATAATAAAAAAAAAAAAAAGTAACCAGTGCCAAATATTCCTGTTCTTTGTTCATCTTATTATTTGATTCTCCCTCACTATTCTCTCATGTTATCAAATGGCCATTTGCGTACTACCATTCACTAAATTACCCAGTTTGATTGTAACTCAATGTTCCAAGGTACTGTGAGAAAAGTAAAGAGTATTGTATATGAGGTAGGTGTGTAAAATGTTCAGTGTGTAATCAGTCTCCTTCTAGTATAGCTTATATTCCATCCCCATTCCTTCTAAGGGTTGGGGTATAAGCTATACTGTACAGGGAGGTGGAGGTGGCACAGATTGGGGGGATGTAACAAGTATAGGGGTATAGGTTCCTTTTTTGCAAAGTCAGGTATGGGATACTCGGTCTGTGGCTTAGCGGTTGCCAGTAGTGAAACAATTACTAATAGTGCAAATATCTCTCTCTAGAGGAAACACCTCATGGATTTGGGGATAGTAATGAATGACAACACACACTCCTGAATTCAGTATTGGTTATTAATGAAATTCTGAGCAGGGAGATCTGTAACTCATGTAACAATATTAAGAAAATACATTTATTGGTCTTTTCTCTTAATGATTTGATGTACAGCAACTATTTTTTTTCTGTATTTTAAATAATCTCTACTATTACATTTCTATTATTTCTGCTATTAACTTTTTAAAATCTAGTTTATCTACAGTTTATAACTTGTTATCTAGGAACTGTAGTGACCTTAGTATTGATAAACTGGCCTGACAGTGACAAACACAGTGGTATCTCTCCTAGGCAAATTAGGAGTTCATGCACTCTGGCTAGGGAGGGTCAACATAGCAATAAGTGATCAATAAGGCAGTGTATTACCAGTATCCCCTGCAAATTCTATACCCCTCTCTTTTACATGCACCCACATTCATATCCAAGCCCAGCCTGCCCTTTTATTAGCTTAATATGGGCAAGCATGGTTGCTGCAGTGTAAGCATTTAAAGGACCACTGAACAATTTGAAAAAGTTAAGTCTGACTTAATTTAGCATAATTAAGCAGGAAAAGTCATACATTTTTTAATTAGAAAAAAAATATTGATGCCTTTGCAGGACACTGTAGAAGTCTGTGATGTACTGGTGGAAATTGGGTTAGTGATAGGGGTGTTTAGATTTCTGGAAATATATTGTAGTAGTGAATCATGCAAAGGTTCTGCTTCAGGGTATGAGGAAAATGGTAGTTGTTTCTTTTTCAGTATTATCCTATTATCTTTACAATGGCTTTCAGTTCCCTCCTTCACAATCCTCTCTCTTCACTGATAGTCAAAACAAACACCCTCATGATTCATCTCTGAGGAAGTGATTTCTGTACTTACAGTTCTGCTCGAAGGTTTGGCGAATAGGTAATATATGTACCATTTTTAAAGAAAACATGAGTGAGTAGGCAAAACACATTTCTTTTATTTCTTATGGGATTCATATTAAACTGTAGGTTTTAACAGAATGGCACAATCATAAAACAAAACATGGCAACAAAGAACAAATTAAATGACCCTGCTCAATAGTTTACATACCCTTAGCTCTTAATACTGTGTATTGCCCCCTTTAGCATCAATGACAGCGTGCAGTCTTTTGTAATAGTTGTCCTTAATTCTTGCAGGTGGTTTAAATGCCCATTCGTCTTGGCAAAATGCCTCCAGGTCATGTAAAGTCATTGGTCGTCTTGCATGAATCACACGTTTGAGATCTCCCCAGAGTGGCTCGATGATATTAAGGCCTTGTGCTTAAGGTCATTGTCATGCTGGAAAGTCCAAGAGCGTCCCATACGCAGCCTTCGTGCAGAAGAATGCAAATTCTCTGCCAGTATTTTCTGATAACATGCTGCATTCATTTAGCCATCAATTTTCACAAGATTCCCTGTGCCTTTAGAGCTCACCCCCAAAACATCAGTGAGACCCCACCATGCTTCACAGTGGGGAGGGTATTCTTTTCACTATAGGCCTTGTTGACCCCTCTCTAAACATAGTGCTTATGGTTGTGACCATAGAGCTCTCTTTTGGTCTCGTCAGTCCAAATTACATTGTGCCAGAAGCTGTGAGGGGTGTCAAGGTGTTGTCGGGCATATTGTAACCAGGCTTTTTTGTGGCATTGGTTTCTTTCTGGCAACTCAACCATGCAGCTCATTTTTATTCAAGTATCATTGTATTGTGGACCTTGAAACAACCGCACCATATTTTTCCAGAGCAGCCTGTATTTCTCCTGAGGTTACCTGTGGGTTTTTCTTTGTATTCCGAACAATTCTTCTGGCGTTGTGGCTGAAATCTTTCTTGGTCTACCTGACCATGGCTTGGTATCAAGAGATCCCCGAATTTTACACTTCTTAATAAGTAATTGAACAGTACTGGCTGGCATTTTCAAGACTTTGGATATCTTTTTACCTTTTCCAACTTTATGAAGTTCCATTAACTTGTTATGCAGGTCTTTTGACAGTTCTTTTCTGCTCCCCATGGCTTTAGTATGTGGCCTGCTTAGTGCATCCACGTGAGAGCTAACAAAAAGATACTAATTGCAATTTAAAAAGCCACAGGTGCTCTCTCCATCTCTGCTTCAATGTGGGCTGTGCTTGGCTTTCTGGTGTGGCCCCGGCTCCCTTTCGGCCGCTCCCTCCTTGTTTGTTCCTCGACAATGCAGCTTAACAGTATACATTAGCAATGGCTAGGTTGGCTGACGCAAACTTTACCTTCATGACTCACAACGTTAAGGGCTTTAATTCCCAATTTAAGAGAAAGAAGGCCTTTATGTATTATAAAGATGTTAAGCCTTCAATTATATTCATATAAGAAACACACTTTGCCCACAATCATATACCTGTTTATTTGAGTAGAGATTATCCCACATGCTATTCCTCTACTCAACTTACCAGGAGCCTCTATACTTATTCATGGCAACTTCCCCTTTTAGGTAGAATCTAAAGTTGTAGGAGGGACACTACGTAATACTCCATGGAACAGTTCTTGAGACCAAAATCTCTCTCATTTCCTTTTATGCTCCCACCAACGCACCACATAAATCACTACTGCATATTCTGAGGCTTCTAGAGCCCCATTCTGGTAATACGATGGTGATGGCAGGGGATTTCAACCTTACCTTTGACCAACATCTGCACCGCTCTGGTACTCAGGTCACAGACCGGTATTCAAACAAAGGCAAATTAAGAAGGCGCTAGACGGTCTACGCCTGGTGGAAGCATGGAGGGTGCATCACCCACACAGAAGGGACTATTTGTATTACTCCCACACCCACGGATCCTACTTGCGTATTTAAGCGGGCGGAAGTTCTGTTTTGCCCATGGTCGGACCATGCGGCGGGGAGCATTGATATTGATCTAGGTTTAAATATAACCACACCGTATGCTTGGAAGCTAAATGAACTTTTACTTGCTAATCCAGAGCTATCAGAACAAATTGAAAAAGATCTCCACCTTTACTTTGTGTGTAATAGGTCTGGTGACTCGAGCATAGGCTGGGTGTGGATGGCCCACAAGGCCTTTATCCGCTGGCTTCCACTTTTAAAAAGCAATGTAAACTTAAAGAGCAAGAAATTACCACTAGGCTGCAGGATTTGGAGTTAAGGAATCAATCATGCCCCTCTCCCAGAATTTGCCAGCTGATAGAGTTAGGTTAGAGTTAGACGCTGTACTATCCAAAAAAATGGAAAAAGCCCTCAGACATACCAAACATCTATTTTATTCCAAGGCCAACAAGCCTGATTCACTTTTGGCTAGGAAGCTTCAGTCCAAGATATCGGAGTCCAGGATTAAAGAATTAAAACTGCAACAGGACAAATGGACAACAGTAAGCCAAAATATCATTAAACGAACGTTCGCAGACTTTTATAGCCCAATATACTCCGCTAAGCTACAACCGAATGTGGAACTTCTACGGTCTTACTTAGATACATGCGACCTCCCTAAGGTCTCTGATAAGAGCGCGGCTAAACTCAACTCGGATGTAACTGTTGAGGAGATACTAGAAGCCAATAAGAGCTTTTAACCAGGGAAGGCCTCTGGGCCGGACGGCTTTACCAACTCTTACTATCAGACTTTTGTTCATATCCTGGCACCATATCTCTGCCAATTGTTTAACTCCATACTAAATGGGGACTCAATGCCTCTGGAGCTAAATAGGGCAGACTTAATTGCTTTCCACAAAGAAGGCAGGGACCCATTAGATCCAAAGAACTACCGGCCTATATCGCTTATGAATGGGGATCTTAAACTGCTAGCCAAAATTATTGTGGATAGGATCTCGGGGTTTCTTCCACAAGGATCAAACTGGCTTTGTTCAACACAGGCAGACTGCTGATAACATCATCCACATGGCCTCCCATAGCAAGACCCCCCTTTGTGTGCTTGCTCTGGGTATGGAGAAAGCCTTTGACACATTGGAGCTGTCTCATCTGTTTGCAGTAATGGCTAAATTTGGCTTTGATGAGAGATTCATACAACTCATCAGAACACTGTACAACAACCTGCAGGCCTGTCCAAGCTTCCTGGATCGGATAATGTCTCTATAGCTACCCAGAGGGGGACCCGGCAGGGATGCCTATAATCTCCACTGCTATTTGCTCTGGCGATTGAGCCTCTGGCTCAAAAGATTAGATGTAAGGTGGAGATCAAGAGTTTGCAGGTAGGCCTTCACCACTTGAAATGCTCGTTCTTTGCGGACAATCTTCTATGCACGCTAACAGAGCCGGCAACCTCAATCCCCGCTTTGCTGTCAACGCTAGGCAGATTCGGGGCCCTGTTGGGTCTGCAGATTAATGTTGAAAAGATAGAAGCCTTGGGAGTTGGCATACCACATGCGGCCCTGGGGGCTTTTAAAGCAGAATATAGATTTCAAATATTCTATTAAATACCTGGTGGTCAGAATCACCAGGAATCTGTCAGATATATACAAGGCCAACTTCCCACCTTTATTTAAACAACTAACTGAAGAAATGCGATGATGGTCGAAATACCACATTTCATGGACAGGGCGAATAACATCAGTAAAAATGATGGTTTTGCCAAGAGTACTGTATCTTTATTCCACTGGCTCACTCGGGTAAACTTCAGCCTCTATGGACCTTTGTGGAAAACTGGCAAATGAGACCCCATTCCTGGGATACCCGGGTTTGGGATGTGCCCCCCTCAGGCGTCAGGTAGCGACACTCTAATCCCATAATATCTTCAACTTTAGTGGCTTGGGCTTGGTCGGGGGTGGTCGGCAGCTTGGCTCCCCTCCTATCACCGTTGTTGTCCATAAGACCCTTCCCTGAATTTACAACGGCATTTAGCAGCCCGCTGGAAAGAGCGTGGAACTTGGTTCTCAGCTGACGCCCTGCTATCCCACACCTCCCTTATAACTAAGTATCATATACGAGAGAGCAAACTCTGGAATTACAGAAAAATTAGACATTAGCTCTCATCTCTGGCCTGGGTACATGGGACCCCCAAACATTCTTGGTGGACAACTATATGTGCAAAACTGCCTTCTATGAAAGGCCTTCTTGGTTCTCTGTACTCTTTCCTAAATGATTCTCTAAACAAACAGAAGCTGAAGTATATGCTCCAGTGGGAGAGAGACTTAGGCAGGGAGATAGATGATGCAACTTGGAGAGAAATGTGTACAAACGTAACAAGAGGATCATTTACATACAGCCTACTAGAGACCTCAGTCAAAGTTTTGCACAGGACCTATTCTACTCCTTACTTTCAGCCTTCTTAAATTGCAATTCAGCAAAATCTAAAGGGCTCTATAAAAGCACAGAGCATATTTTTTTTACATAAGTTTTTAGAAAAACTTAAAAAACTTTGGCAATATATGGCTCTCGCCACTAAAAGCTGCATTGCAAAGCACTGGAAGGCCGCAACACTGACCTCTAGAGAGACTGTCCCATGTCTTACAGAACACGGTGCCCCTATTCCTAAATATTTGGACTCCATGGCTGACCTCTGCCTATAGTATTAAGGTTTAGATTTCACCTGGACAGTGGTAAATGAAGCTCTTGCCGGGAGGTAGCGGTTGCAGGGGAGCCCGGACAGTCATACAAATAGATTCTCATCGGGTGCGGCGATGGACGAGTATACCAGGTATTTTCTACCCCCCCTTCTTTTTTGTTTTTTTTATATTTTCCCTACCCTGTTAAGTTGAAATAGTTGATGTTTTTATTTCTCAGCTCCTTCACACTTATATCTTGATAGATAATAAAAAATGTAAAAGAATAATATGATGGAAGGCAAGACTTAGAGGGATAGATAGGGCTCAGGTGAGTAATGTAGTATTGTATCAGTATGACTATTATGTACATAGCATGCGGTCTCTTTGTCATGATACTGGAGATTTGAGCTTATATATAACCCTGTTGCCTGATGTCCTCATCTTTTTTCAGTTTTTCTGTTGTTAACTTGTCTTCAATAATAAATAGAATGGATAAAAAAAAGGCCATAGGTGTTGGAAATTAACCTTTAATTGCCATTTTAACCTGTGTGGGCCGCCTTGTGTGTTTGTAACAAGGCCAAACATTCAAGGGTATGTAAACGTTTGATCAGGGCCATTTAGGTGATTTCTGTTATCATTATGATTTAAAAAGAAACCAAACAACTATGTGATAATAAATGGCTTCATATGATCACTATCCTTCAATAAAATATTTTTTTTTGCATGATCAGTCATATTTTCATAATAAATGCCCAAATTTCACAATTTCTGCCAGGGTATGCAAACTTTTGAGCACAACTGTATACACTTAAAAATTTGGATTTTCACAAAACATGCTTTATGCCCTTGGCTTACGTTTGTGTCACTCAGTCGTGTCCGACTCGCCGTGACCTCATGGACTGCAACACACCATGCTAATCCATTTGGTATTCATGGCAAAGATACTGGAGTGGGTTGCTAGTTCCTTCTCCAGTGGGCCACAGCATACAGCTCCTGGTATTCCAAGGTGGTCTCCCTATCCATCTTCTGTGAACATGTCGTAAGTGATATCAGTGTTTCTTTTTTTTTCCTCATGATTTCCCTTATTTTCCAAATATTTTAAACAACAAGTCTACCAGATTAAAGAAATCCCTAAATCAAACCGGGCATCTAACATTATTTTTTAAAACCATTTTATATACAGATGCCTGCACATATCTTGAATTGACAAGCGGTGAACTAGATACTCACAGTGCTTACCTGGCACTTACACTGATGCCTTTAGAGAGCTAGACCAACCACAAGAGGATCATTTGTGGGATATGCTTTTCTGTGACCCTTTCAATTTAATTATTTCACTAAAGGATCACAGAAGTGTCATATTTTTATGATGCTATTTAGAAGAACGTTACTTGGGCAACTAAATTGAAAAACTTAAATAAACATATATAGCCTCAGTGGCGGAGCTAGAGAATGGGGGGCCCTGGTGCAACAAATTGCTTTTTAACTGGGCCCCAAAGGGACCAAATCACTCAGTGTCCCTCCCCCAGATGCCTTCCCATAACTGCTCTCCTTCTGAAGACCCCTTCCGATAACAGCAAACCTTCACAAGACCCTTACCTACAGTATTTCTGCTCCTCCAAGACCCCTTTCCATAACTTTTCCCCTACCTTTAGCTACTGCCTAGCAAAGCTCCTCTACGTGCAAAACAACTCCAGGACGCGTGCGCTCCACATTCATGCCACTTCTTCTACGGATATATCCCTCTCAGCATTCACCTAACATTGCACCCATTCCTGTATCCTTTGTAACTAGAGGGAATCTCTGACTCACAACATTCACTCCATATACAGAATACTGGCCAAGTACTTCTATAAATCAGACAAAAAAATATCCAATGCCATCAGCTTCTACAATATCTGAGCCAGCAATATTTGACTAGTACTATAAACACACTAAGCTTCTTTTCAATTATGTTTTGTTATTATACACTATTTGTATCCATGTGTCAATAAATACATTGTAATCAGTCATTATTCAGCATACATGAATTTTCTGGTCATCTTTGGAAAATAACAGTATAAATAGGGTACTTGCTGTATAAAGGGAGTCCAAGGTTACAGATGACCCTACTTAAGAACGACCCCTACTTAAGAAAAGTCTCCCAAGGCTTTTTTTATGAGTTTGCTTCTTATGTTCAGTTTGAAATAAAAGAAAGAGTTCAATATTTTCTGTAACTTATTATTATAGTACAAGGGTATTTTTTTAATCTGTATTATTACTACCACATATGAGCCATTATAGTATTGTTGTTATTATTATTATTATTCAGGGATCCAACTTACATACAAATCCAACATACGAACGTTCTCGGGAATGTATCTCGTCCTTAAACGGGGACCCCCTGTATTCAGTTTTGCTTTAATGGGGTAAGTCATAGTTACCCTAACAGGATTATTCACCTAAGGGAAGGGACTGAGAATGTAGATAAGATCCATATTCAGTTATATTAAAAGTTTGATGCAATACTGTGACACAAAATAATTAAATACGGCAACAAATAATGCTCTAGAGTTACAATTGGAGCTCCTCCTGGAGGGGCTTGTGTACTTCATGTAGGGTCCATCTTCCCCTGAGGAATCCGCCATTTTTTTTGGTGCAGGGAAATGTACGTTGGGCAGGACTACCAGGTTATAACATAGCTGCATACCTCCACCGATGTTGGACACTTTTATTACAGGTTTTTCTTTTGGCATATGATATGGTTTTACTAATGTGTATGCAACTTTGTTATTACCTTTCTTGGAGGTTATTGGTATGAAATAAGGTCACCAATTTATGGTCTTTGGTATCATCAATTATTTATACTCCTCCACTGTTAATATTTAAGTAACTGTCTATTTTATCATTATTAAAGTTTTAATTTTAGTATCAATAAAAGGCATATTTTAGGGCTCTTTATTACTGTTTATTATTTCAAATAGAGTACTTGGATATTCAGGGTGCTATTTTCCTTAGATCCCCTATGTTGTGTAATTTTCTATATACTCTATAATTATTGGGTTGTATTCCCTCCATATTAGTATACCATGCAGGGTCACCCAAGATGGGAAGGCCATAGCAGAGTGGTCAGGCAAATTACGGCCCACTGGAATAGGCACCGGCAACCCGCTCCAGTAACTTTGCTAACATAACTTTATGGAGAGGCACAACCAGAGACATAGCACCGGGAAGATGAGCGCCTCCGGTAAGAAGGTGCTTACCACATTACTAAGGAAGAGCAGAGGGCGAGTACAAGGAGCACCAGTTCTAATGAAGTGGTTGGGCCGAAGTCAAAAGGACACCCAGATGTGGATGTGTCTGGAGGGGAAAGGAAAGTCCGCTGCTGCAAAGAACAAGTCAGCATAGGAACCTGGAATGTTAGAAAGATGAACCATGGCAAACTAGATGTGGTCAAAACAAGGTTAAACATTCATATCCTGGAAGCGAGTGAACTTAAATGGAGGGGAATAGGACATTTTGCAACAGACAAACATCAGATATACTACTGTGGTCAAGAATCCTGCAACAGAAATGGAGTAGCCCTCAAAGTAAATCAAAGGGTGGCAAAAGCAGTGCACAGTTACAACCCAATAAATGACAGAATGATTTAAATTTGTATTCAAGGCAAGCCATTTAATATTACAGTGACCCAAGTCTATGCTCCAACCATGGATGCTAAAGAGGCTGAAGTTGTCCAGTTCTATGAAGATATTCAACACGTCATAGATATAACACCAAGAAAAGATGTTACTTTCATCATAGGAGATTGGAATGCTAAAGTAGGGAACCAAAAGACACCTGGAAGAACTGGCAAGTTTGGCATTGGAGTACAAAGTGAATTTTGTCAAGATAATTCTCTGGTCATAACAAACACCCTCTTCCAACAGCCTCCGAGCTGACTCTACATATGGACATCACCAGATAGGCAATATCTAAACCAGATTGACTATATATATTGAAGCCAGAGATGGAGGAGCTCTATACAATCAGCAAAAACAATACCTGGAGCTGACTGCAGCTCAGACCAGGAGCTTCTTATTGCAAAGTTCAGAATTAAACTGAAGAAAAGAGGGAAATTCATCAGACCAAGCAGATACAAAACAAATAATATCCCTTGTGAATATGCAGTGGAGGTAAAGAATACATTTAAGAGACTATAAATGAAAGTTAGAGTGCCTGAGGTACTTTGGACTGAAGTTTGCAATATTATCCAGGAAACAGCAACAAGGAATATCCCTAAAATAAATAAAATGAAGAAGGCAAACTGGGTATCTGATGAGGCTTTGAAAGTAGCCCAGGAAAGAAGGAAAGTGAAATGGAGATAGGAAAATATTTGTCCAGCTGAAAGCAGAATTTCAGAGGATAGTAAGAAGAGACAAGGAGACATTCTACAATGAGTGATGTAAAGAGATTGAAGAAGATAACCAAATGGGTAAATCAAGATATCTCTTCATGAAAATATGGGATCTCAAAGGCACCTTTCCTGCCAAAGTGATAAAAGACAAAAATGGTAAGGACTTAACAGAAGAATATCAGGTAACGAAGAGGTGGCAGTAATACACTTAAGATCTATACATGAAGTATCTTAACAGCATTGATGACCCCAATAGTTTGTCCAATGAGCTGGAGCCAGACATCTTGGAGAGTGAAGTGGGATGGGTCCTAGCATGCCGTGCTGATAACAAGGTTGTTATGTGTATTTGGAGGTTGGCATTTTGTTGATAGATGCCGGACAGGATGCCAGATTATTAGACCCCATGTGGAGTCAATCTCCTGTGGTTGTCTGTCACTCCCTGTCATTGCTGTGTTGAATACAACCCCCTCTGTGTCTAACTCCTATAAATATTGTTGACTTTCCAAAAATAAATCAGTTCACTGCTGAAACATATAGAAATGGTATGTTCTCTTATTTGCTCCTGGTGGCTGTGATACTGATTCTATTTACACCCTGCAAGTAACCTGTCCTGATCACTACCACAGGAAGGTTACTGAGACTCCTGGAAGTGCTGATTCCTAATGGAGAGACCCTGACTGATACAGAAGCCAGATATCAGGGTGCTGGTGCCGAGATTTCCAAGAACCGAATGGTCCTTGTGGGTAGTTAACCTGTAGTCTATAGCTGGTGGCCCTTGGCAGTAATAAGCCCTACTCCTGAATCGCCACAACTGGTTGGCAGTGGTTTATCTCAGTGCTGAAGGATGGCATGTGGTGACCAATGCAAGATTGAAGTCCAGTTTCCTCGGCGGCTTGGCGGTGATGAAGAAACCTGTTAAAAGTGCCTGGCATCAGAATTAATCAGGAATGGTTTACAGCATAAAAGGTTTTATATACAAAAGGCGATATATTCTTGCTTTTTCTCACTCATGTGGAGATTAACATTATCTGAATAGTGGATGAATTAGCCGAGTGGCCACATAAGGTATTGCAGTTGCTTCTTCTACGCATGGGAGTGTTACTCCAAAGACTGGTTCATTCTACTTTTTCCATGTGATGGAAAAATCCTTTGTGTGGACATCTGACCAGTCAGGTGACTTTGTGCAGGACATGTGACCTAACTGACCAGTAAGAAGGAAGGAACATGAATATCTGGGTGGGATTGAACTACAGGCATAAAAGAGCTAACCTAATTCTGGTTCAGCCTCTGGATTCATGGTCTGATAAATATTATACACACACACAGACAATTACACAACAGACAGTACATTAAAATTTTAAACTATAGAATAACTTTTTGCTAATTTAAGAGATATTGTTTTTATAGTATTATCATATTTATGTCTATCGTTATCATGTATATGTATTGATTATTGTATTTGTAACCTTAATTGTAAGCCTCATTAATTGAATAAAGTGTTATCATAGAAAGCAAGAGTGTGAAATTAAATTTACACTGAAAATCTCAGAGCATGCGATTAGAGTAATTATTATTATAATCATTATTAATATTATGAAAAATAATATAGTAATTAATTAATTACACCGATTCATAAAAAAAACCTATCAGCAATTTATCCAGACCTACAAGACTGTTACTGGTTTAATGACATGTTTGGCCACATGGATACCTGCAGGTTGGATGTGATCCAGGAGAAAAGCAGCCTGATCATCAATATGAGGAAGCGGCGATGGCAGCGCTTGCCACAGAATGCCATCAGGGAACAGTGGATGGCTTCCCTGGGGCTTCAGCAGGGTGAGGAGCTAGCAGAGCAGCTTGAGGACGTGCTGTGGATGGGGCTTGATATGGAAGGTCAGTATGATTTCCCTTAACTAATATACTTTCAGTTTTTTTTTTTCTGATTTTTTTCTGATTTGATAATGTTTATTTTAAACTATTTTATTTTTCACAGCATGTTCCCAATGTAACATTTGCATGTTTTCTTATAAGTTATACAGGATGCAAAAGGATACTAGTTTCCTCTTCGGTTGCTCATAATTGTTGACAATAAAATATATTATCATGTTCTTCCCTTGAAAAGACAAATAATGCATGTAAATATTAAGGCGGGCATTGGGTACATTACATGTCTCCATGTCCTAGAACAGGCTATACCATTTAATAAGTAATGAAACCCCTTTATTGAGGGAAAATTTTAGTTATAAATATTGCATGGGTTTTGGTACATAAAATGTGATGCTTAAAAACATCTAAAATGCTGTTCGCTATCCATGAAATAAGTTCTGCATAGTGCATATGTGCTATGTGTGTGCAGTAACATATGCAGATGCAACCAAGGGGGGGGGGGGGGGAAGCCTGCGGTACATTAAACCCCCTACTGTTTCATGTTTTTGCTTGAGATCTAGCAGTGAAATGTGAAACTGCTACAAAATTATTCTCCTAGGTAATAATATCAGATGCTATATAAATAGGACCAAGTTCTATTAATGTAACAGTTGCACCTTTCCTTCAATAATACTATCAAATTTATATCACATATATAGTTGTCGTACTGCGAATTGTCGTCACGCTTCGCAAAGCCTGCAACTGCCCGTGGGACTTTGAGACTTCAATGAGCGCCAAAGGCACTCATTGCACAAACAATGAGTGCCACAGGCTCTCATTGAGAGGACCATGGGACTTAGGCTGCAATGAGCGCCGAAGGCTCACATTGCAGGGCTCGCGTTGAACACCGCAGGACCAAAGCCCGTAAATGCAACTGCGGCCCTCGCAAGCCGAGGCCCGCAGTTGTGGGCCTGCACTAAATTACAAATTTAACGCCCGAACCACTGAACTGGAAAGAATAGCAAAAAAATCCAAATATGCCTCAAAATAACTTACACACTCACACACAGCACAGGGGGAGAGCCAGGAAACCTGTGAGTGAGGTTGCAAGTTAATTTGAGGCATATTTGGCGTTTTTTCAGTATCGAAAATCTCTGAAGCGAGGAAACAAATGGCGGATGAAAAAATGTAACAAGATGAAAACGAAGCCGAAGGCAGTAAAAAAGAGCCCCAAGCCAATAACACATATCCTAAACCAGTAACACTTAACCTAAGTCAGTAACACTTATCTCAAGGCCACTAAATTACATGGGGGGAGAGGCTTGCCAGGAGCGCCGAAAGGTGCTCATTTCAAAGCAGGAAGGTAGCGGCTTGCCAAATACGGCAATGAGAGGCAAAGCTTCTCATTGCCGGGATCGCGATGAGCGTTGAAATCGATCATTGCGAGGCCTGCAAAGTACACGGGGGGAGAGGCTCACAATGAGCGCCAAAGGTGCTCAGAGGAGCCATAGCTTTGCATTGTGTGTCAAACAGCATTGCCTGGCTTAAAATGTTATTGCCGTAATTTTTTTATACGCAAGTTGCTAGTATATAATAAAGCTTGTACAACTGTATATTGTATTTCCAAGCATATGCACAAATAAAACTACAATAAATAGTAAAACCTACTTGAATGAAACTGTGCTTGAATAGCCCTACTGTACATCATGACTTTAAGTAACATGCAGTTAGTCTGTAGTAACCCTAACAATGTTTGACAGCATATTTCATAATTATATTAAAGGCACACCGACACATGGCATTGTAAGGAAATATAGAAATGGACTGTGCTTAATACATAATCTCAGTTTTGATTCCATGCAAATGTTTTATTGTGCGTTCTAAATAATCCCTGCCTTTCATGTATATGGATGGGTTAAACTTTCTGTTATATTTCTGATTTTGTGATAAGCGACTTCATTAACTGGAATTGAAAAGGAGGCAAGATATTTACTTTCCGGTTACTTAGCCTTTTTGTTCCATTCAGTAAGTTTTCTGTGGTATCCCTTGTGGTATCACTCTGTTTCTGATTTGATTGATTGTTAACATCAAAATATTGTATGCTAGAGCCATGCAGGTTAGATCTTTGGCTAAACTGACAAGCCATAACGGAAAGCAAAAAGAATGGCTGCTATTTTTCAATAACAGTTTCAAGCAAATAAGGTGATTTATAAAATAGGAAAACAATTCAGGAAAATAATTATATATATATATATATATATATATATATATTAAACACATTTAATTCATATGTACTCAATCATGTCAATATACATTTAAAAATGACATATTTAATGTGAGGAGGGGGCACCAAACCTAGCACAGTGTTATATAAATAACATGGAAATCTAAGTATATGTCCAGGGGCTTCTAGTCAATCTTGCCATGCTTTCCTCCACAAAGATCACATGTAAATACCTGCAGATGCTTCTGGGAAGGATAAGTTTAAGAGCTGAAACAATCCTTGAATTCTAGCCAAGCTTCCTGGTGCGTATCCACACCCTATAATAATGAGTGTTCACCTCTGTAAATCTACACACGGATCCTACACACATCCATCTTTTCACTATAGGTGAGGGGTTCAAGCGTGACTATGTAGTAAAAATGGGGTACCAGGCTGAACCTAATGACAAATTGAGTGGGATGCTAAAAATAAGGCAGCCCACTAATATGGAATTGATCACAGCCCATCAATGCTTTAGGAACGGCCATAACGTCACCTGAGATCCAAGGATAAAATCTTGAATGAAAACAAAAGATTACTATTAATATCTTTCCAATACTCACAAAGCCAACTAAAAATATTGAGGTGCAATGATACATTAAAAAGGATCACAGTAATAATACATTTATAGTATGCTCATTTAAAGAACTTTGAACTGAGCAGAATATTTTTAGAAATGTAAAATGTTTAGCCTTAATTTTTACCTAATACATTTAGATTTGCTTTAATGGGGGATACCATCTGCTACCCACCAACTCTAAATAGCATTAGGCACAAGAGGGATGATGAAGGTAGAAAATATCTCTATTACAATTTCTGGAAAGGCTGCCACAATGTTGTGTAACTTAAAAATAGCATTAAATGGAAGAGCAACTCATAGTAAAGTCACTCTCCTCTTCTGGATAAGCAGTGCTCTAGTGGTAAAATAAGGTAGCCCCTAACTAGAATCTGCTAAAAATAAGATTTTCTCTAATAATATTTTCATGCTCATGGATTACATAATTGCAAATGTTGTCACTTTGGTAAATATTTTATAAATGTGAAAATTTCTCCACAAACTAAAGTGGTCCACATGCTAATTGACTGAATGTAAAACAGTTCGATAAAAACAAGAACTGTAACAGTGTTTTCTTTTTATATTTAAACAGTGATGCAACAAATGCGTCTCAAATACTCTATAAAAGGGAAAAAAATACACCAACAAAAAATGTCACAAAAATGAAACAAATATCTCCTACATATCCCTAGTTCTGTTGTGTAAATGTAAGTTTTTCCTATGTTCCTTCTAGTTCCAGAGATTGGTGAATTATCAGATAAATCCAGACAGGTCATGTACAAAGAAGCTGAGCACCAATTTGTCCCAAAGGAAACAGCCACACGTGGACTGGTTGTAGACAAATCCAACAGTCATTTTGTAGGGTTAAGTTTCTGTAAAAAGGCAACTTTGGACTAGAACAATTATTTGCATATCATTGTCTCAAGGCACTGTGCTCTGATTATGAGAGCATCTGCATCTGAACGGTAGAGACAAATCTTGAAGCAGTAACTCCCAAATTACATGGTTTCTTACAGATTACTTGGAATAACAATGTCTAATATCCCAAACCAGGCCAAATAACCAGGTCCTACATATACATTTGATCCTTAGGATTTAAGAAATATACAAAACCAGAATGCAAAATCTTCATCACCAGGTAAATACAATAAATGGCTCAATAATATGAAAATGACAATCCTCCTATGAGGCAGAATTGCTCCTACTAGACCTTATCCTTCACTTGTTTACTTGTAAAAATGATACTAACACAAGGACATAAAATATATTGATAATGGTTGTACAATTCAGAGATTTTGGAGTCTGCTTTACATAAGTCATAAACCAACCACATTGAATTTGTAATCTTATTAAGGTGCTGTATCTGCCAGTATTTGCAGTCACTTCTACTAGCTTATGCCCAACACTGACCAATTTGAAACCACCATGTCATTAGAGTACAACATGGCAGATCAGTAGTGTTGCAAATTATTTAGAATGAAAAAGACACTGCTACATTGACTAGCCATGATGTGCTTTAAAAATAAAAGCACTTGTTAAAGCCACTGTTGACTAGAAAAGGAAACATATGAAATATTGAGAAAATTGAACCTGTTTTAGAAACAAAGGACAAGTTGACTGTACTATTCCCATCCCGTCACCCCCCCACTCCAAAAAAAGACCTTTACAGTATTCTACTACATGAAAAAAATAATTTAATAAAACATAAATAACATATAACAAATATAACAAATAAACATAATAAAACATAGTTATGCATTCTTTTCAATATCCTCTGGATCACAAAGTGCAAACTTCTGCCGTAAAGCTTTTGATATGAGACTGATCGGATCTTCTTCTTTGAGTAAACACTGGTCTCTGTTTGACCAGTCTCTTGTCAGTTTCATTCTGTCAATATCCTTCGGAATCCCCATCATATCTGCAAAACTATTGGACTTGGACAGACAAAGAGAATCATCTTCATCATCAGATATATTGGCCTCAAGTTGACGCTGATGACCAATGGTAGAATCGACCAGAGAGGCGGATGAGTATTCAGATATATCCAACTTGTCTTCTTCTGTAATGTCACATATAACAAAGGTGGTGGTTGATTGGAAGGAGGGACCAAAGTCTGAAAACGTAGGATCTAGATCCACATTTCCAGGTAGAGAATCTGATGTTGAACATTGAGCAGCTGTATCTGCAGCAACAATTGTAGCTATCTGACTTCTCAGAAGACTCAGCTCTTGTATCTCTGTAGATCGGTTTTCGGACATGCCTGTTTTCTTTAAGCAATACATTTTTTCTTCTTTCATTTACAGATTGGGGGATTTCTCTGCATAACCAGAAGTGGGCTTGGTCTCTATTTGTGTTTTAGGGGCCTTGAATCACTTCTAACTCTTGCATAAGTTTCATCATCATCTGCTGCAATCCATTATATATCAGCTAGCATGGAGACCATTGGTGCATCACCTAAATATAACTTAGAACCACTTGGAAGAGCCTGAAAGCAGGCTCTAGGGCAGGGCTTCAATGGGAGGTATGATCCGATTATCCTTACAAGACTACGAGAGGAACCACGCGGCTTATTCTTCCAAACTGGAACCGTCTGGCCTTGCTTCCTCTTCTGACCCTCATTAACCACGCAGGATTGGCTCCCTCCTTCATTTCCAGCGGAATCCTATCCACCGGTGACCCCAGCTCCAGCTAGGCCATGGTGGCGGCTGATGACGTCACACTAGCCAAAAGGCCCCTATGTTTCTGTTAGTGGATGAGCCGCGTTATACAGGAACCGGGACAGTACAGAGCTCACACAAACAACATTAGGGGGGGGGGGGGGGGGGGGGGCAAGTTGTATAAAATAAGCCAGCCAACTTCAGATTCACTGTAGAAAGAACAAGCAGTTCCATTTCTTATTCTGCAGTGACATTTTGTGGATGTTTGTGGTAATTACATGCATCTGTGTTTCTTTGTTTGTTTCACCGCCGAAATTCCCTGGATGTTGCCTCCCATTGATCCACCCCCAAGTCGGGCCAGCAAAGCCCACAGTATTCCCTGCCTCCTGATTGGCTCTTCTATGTCTGCTATTGATTAGTTCTAATCTGGGTGGAGAGTTTGCCTATGTTCAGCCCACTATAATGGGAATCCTTTGTTCTGTAACTGCAGAAATACGGTGCCTGTAAAAATAAACATGCTCTTCTGGAACATGTACTGTAGAGAATAGGGTGTTTCCTTTAGAGGGAAGACTTTTAGTATTTTACTGATCTAAAATCACTTTGCTTTCCTGAGCCTCTGCTGCTCCCCTAGGGAACCAGATTGGAATCTGCTGGGGTAGGATTGGTCACCTTGGCCTTTTCAAGCTCCCTGGAAGAAGCAGCTGATACAGTGACCCTAACTTCCTGAGCTGATGCAGATGTCCCTGATCTTACCACCGGGCACCGAGAAGCCCATTCCTTCTAGTAAGATAGCCTGAGAAAGGAATTCCTGTAGCCAAAGGCAGGAATTTCTGGAGCTTAACAGTGCCCCCTCCTGGAATCTTCACAACCTTGGTGCTAGCGGTGGGATCTCGGTGCAAGAACCAGCAGAAAGGATAGGATATGGTGATTTATGCAGTTATGAAGTCCAGTACTTTTGACGGCTTGGTGGAGATGCAAAAACCCATCTGTGATTTTGCATAACCTTGAAATTCAGGTCCAAGTTCAAGGAAGGCCAGCACTGGGTAGATGAGATCATGGACCACATGGAGGCCTGCAAAGTGGAGGTGAAAGCAGAAAAGGAGCCCGATCACCAGTATGTTGGAGCGCTGATTGCAATGGACTGCCACAGAAGAGGATAGATGGGAAGCTATTCTAAATCAGCGGATGGCTTCTCTAGGACTCCAGCAGGATGAGGAGCCAGCAGAACATCTTGAGGACCTGCTGTGGACGGAGCACTGCTTGGAACATCAGTATGCGGACCTAATGCTTCCAGCTACTGCATCACAATGGCCCTCCTTCTACATGCTTGGGCTGGTGGAAGGGCTTCCTGATGTGCTGCAGGGTGATCCAAAGAGTGGCCTGGGAACCGCAGAGCGATGGGAAATCCTATTTGAACAGCTCCAAAAGGATGTGGAAATTGAGCCAGGTACAGGAGAAGAAGTGATACTCTGATAGTTGGTCCATAGAGAAATGGATTTGGAAATACAGTATGAGAAACTGCTTGAGGAGGTGGGCCCAGGTGGGACCTGGCTCAAGTACTTTGAATAGCCCCACCAATCAGATGCATCAAGACGCAGCCTGGAAACTCGAGGCGCTTGAAGTCTACAGCTTGTTGGATGATTGTCCATGTTCAGAGAGCACAGAATTGCTGGAGGAAGTGGTCCAGGAGGATGTTGCCAGGGACCTCTAGCTAAACCCTTGCCGAGCAGATGATGTGGATAAAGATGTTCCAGGAGACCTTATCGCTACAGCCAAGGCGATAGTGGAGGTTTTTCTGGTAGCCCCATGTGACCTAGCAACAGTGGAAGCTGAGAAATCCACTGTAAAGGCAAGTCCAAAGTGGAGCAACAATGCTCATCAGAACCTGGATAGACATGGTAGATGGCAAGCAGCTGGAGGAGTGCCAGCCGATGGAGATGGTTGGAGAAACAGAGACAGATTCTAGATCAAGGGGGGCATGAGCCCTGAGATCCTCCAGTTAAAATACCATGCTGATATGTGACAGCAGCTGTGGATATTGTGACAAGCCTAAGTGCAACCGCCATAGGCAAGGCAGTAACTGAGAAGGGGGACTGAAGCAAAAGCTCTGCCACTGTGGATCTACAACAGGACAAGGCCAAGCTAATCTAGACGGAATGCCAGGAAGAGGGTCAGGCTGGTGCACAAAGACAGAGACTATGCAAAATGCAATCAGGAGGGGGAACACTCGCTGAGCCCCTTTTGCAAGATCCAACAGTTGTTCCACCCGCCATACCAAACATGGTGACAGCATTACAGTTGGATACCTGGGACAAGCCACCACAGATGCAAGTGACTGAGGCATCCAGCTTAAAAGTATCCACTAAAGTCAAAGTGGCAGAAGCAGGTAGACACCAGCCAGAGACCAGTCACCATGGAGCTACCAACAGGCAAGGTCAAGCTGATCACAACGACTTGCCAGGAAGTGGATCATGCTGATCAACGCATACAGAGAAAACCCACAGGGAGATCAGGAGAGAGCGCAAGCCCTGGGACCTTGATGTCAGAGCAAACTGATGCTCCTCCTTAAAAGCTAGCAGATGTGGGGGGCAGACAGATGAAGGTCACCTTCCCAGCAGCAGATGACCAAAGTCAAGATCCTGACCAGCAGCGGCAACTGGCCAACCCAGACAAGGCACAGATGGAAGGATCTATTTTTCCAAGATGTGCATTCAGTTCCAGTCCAGAGGTCATGGCTAAGGATGATCCAGTCATTTTGTCTGCTACACCAAGGGCCGAAACAGAGGGGTTTCCAACAACCGGTCGCAGCCGAAGGGCAGATGGTGGCCACCATTACCATCATGTCACTGAGGGCCAAGGCCCTGAGAACCTGTTTGCTATTTTTCCCCCCAACGGATTACAACTTTGCTCTGGATTCAGCAGGGCAGTCTGTTCCCTGCCCCTGCCTTTGGGGACTGTACAACTAGTCTATCATTTGGGGTCACCAGAGAAGTTAATCCCAATTCAAGATTCAGCAGAGCAGGTTTACCCCCAGAACCTGCCTTGCACAACTGAGAATGTGCAACAGTCAGGGGAGGGCATCGGCCATAAGAACCAGAGGGATGCAACATTGATGTGGGTTGCAAGCCTACCAGAGATTGTGCCAATTCCTGATACGGGACAGGAGGTCAAGCTTGTTGGATCCCTACTGACCTTGGGTTCTGTTGCCCCACAGGATTATAAGCATGCTCCTGACCCAGTAGAGCACATTGCTCCTCTGCCCTTACCCTTGGATGGTGAGCAGGTGACCGATCCTCTGTGGTCACCCCAGAAGCTGCTACCCAATGTGGATTCCACTGGGCATAGTAAGGTGAGGAGCCTAACTGTAACCACAAAGGTCAAGCAACGGTCAAGGGAGGGCCAAGTCCCTAAGAACCTGCATTTTTTGTTACTTGTTTTGGACCAGGTTCAGCAGGGCAACCTGTTTCCCTGCTTTGGCCATGGGAGATTGTGTTGGGAGTGGATGTTCCATGGTTGCCCCTGGTGCTAGCCGCATTCAGCTTTTGGATTACAATTGGGGGCCTAGGAGGAAGTTGTTCCCAGAAATCCCCTGACACCCTACCATGGCTGGAAATTGTGTGGGCTGTGTGTCATTATTGATCAAATTGAAGCTACTAAACCCAGAAGCATTTTACACAGTGGACTATGGACTCTACAAGACTTTTTGTTTTCCACCGACAACGACTTATACCTGAACTAAGCAGCCAGCTTTTCAGGGGCAATGTGGAGAGATTGACCCCCTCTTCGAATAAAATTAGACAGCCAGCTTCACATAGTCAACTGATTCACTGCAGAAAGAACAAGTAGTTCCATTTCTTATCCTGCAGTGATGTTTTGTGGACGTTTGTGGTAATTACATGCATCTGTGTTGTTTTGTTTGTTTTCCACTAAATTTTCCTGATGTTGCCTCCAATTAATCAACCCCAAAGTCGGGCCAGCAAAGTCCACAGTTTCCCCTGCCTCCTGATTGGCTCTTCTATTTCTGCTATTGGTTAGTTCTAATCTGGGGGAGAGTTTGCCTATGTACAGCCCACTATGATGTGAATCAATTTTTCTGTAACTGCAGAAATATTGTGCCTGTAACAAGAAATAAACATGCTCTTCTGGAACATGTAAAGAATAGGGTGTTTCATTTAGAGGGTGAGGACTTTTATTATTTTACTGATCTAAAATCACTTTGCTTCCCTGAGCCTCTGCTGCTCCCCTAGGTAACTGGATTGGAATCTTCTAGGGTAGGATTGGTCACCTCTGCATTTTCAAGCCCCCTGGAAGAAGCAGATGATACTGGTTAGCTGATGCAGTGACCCTGAGTTCCTGAGCTGATGAAGATGATCCTGATGTGACCGAGAGGCCAATTCCTTCTAGGAAGATAGCCTGAGAGGGGGAATTCCTGTAGCCAAAGGCAGGAATTTCTGCAGCTGAATAGCGCCCCCTCCTGGAATCTTCACATGGTGGGTGGGCTTCCGGATGTGCTGCAGGGAGATCCAAAGTCTGACCTTGGAACCGCAGAGTGCTGGGAAATCCTATTGGCATGGCGCCAAAAGGAAGTGGAAATAGACCCATGGACAGAAGAAGAAATGTTGCTCAAACCGTTGGTCCATAAAGAAATGGATTTGGAAAAAGAGTATTAGGAACTGCTTGAGGAGGTGGACCCAGGTGGGACCTGGCTCAAGTACTTGGAGTTACCCCCATGCTTCCCCAGCTGGACTGTTGGCTACACCCTTATAAAGGTGGAGAAAGGAAACAAGAAGGTACCTGGAGATCTGACCGCTACAGAACAGGCGAGATCAGAGGGACTACTGGGAACTCACAAGGATAGGGAGGCCGGTAGAATAGTACAGACCCTAGTAGATGCAAGACCGGGGAGCAGTGTTAATTAGCACCAGCCACTGGGAGATGGCCAACAACCAGAGAAGTTAAAGCCGCTTACCAAGGGCCATGAGCCGGAGACTGAACAGTTGCAAAGGAGGGTGCAAGCTCTGAGAGTCTGCCCAACAACCCATGGACTGTTACCTGTCCTCAACCACAGACCACTGATGCCCAGGCGGTCAGGAAACAGGTGGAGATGCCAAGGCTGACAGTCATGGAGAGTGTGATGCCAAAGAGGGGGCGTCCCCTGAGACCCTGAAGCTCTTCCCCCGTATGGATCAGGTGGATCCAGATAAGTGTGGGATTTCAGGTGAGGGTACTAGTCCTGAGGAATAAGCAAGTTGAGGCTCCACTCCCTAGCCATGCAGAGTTGCCAGAAGGACTGACGGTGATCGCTTCAGTCCAGGCAGGCCCAGAGTTAAAGGATATGGGCAAGCGGCACACAGTACCAGAGGACCTGACACAGAGTAAACGAGCTGCAGAGGTGATCCCAACCTTACCAGCCGTTGAGGATACTTACCCTAAGGATCTACTGACCCCAGAGTAGTCTTCTACTTCGGGTGAGCCTCAGCCAGAAAGGGTCTCCATCCAGAGACTCTAATCCTGAGTCCTGCTCTGTTTTTCCCCAACCCTGCCTTGACAAGTGACCCTAAGGTTGTGCCAGCTGAAAAGTGCTTTAACCCCGCCTGAGTTGCTCCCTACATAAGATTCCCCAAAGCCACTACCTGCCTGTGGCCAAGGGGGTAGCACTATGCCCCTGGATGAGACTATAGTTCCAAAGACCTTGGATGTGTCCCTACGAATGATACCTGCAATTTGGGGTGGGTTATTGAAGGTCAATGAGCGGGGGTTGGGCTGTGTTGCTACCTTGGACCCTGAAGATTGGTATCCCAGATGTTGTAAAGAAAAAGGGGAGAGGATGGCTGAGAAGTGGCTGCTAGCACAGATACCCCCTGGATAGCCTGCACAAATAGATTGTGTTCCCAAGACCCTACAGAAATTGGTGTTAGAGACTGTGGACACCTTCCTTAAGGATGGGCAACACCTCAAGACTTGGCCAAACTACTACCCCCTTCAGGAGGAGGACATGCAGTGGGGCTGCCACTTGCGTCAACATTTGTTCTCCTTTGTATGGGGACTTGGGCTTTGGCCTGCAGTTCAAGACTATCATTCGGAGGTTGGCCTATTGTTCACAGATAGTTGTCTGCCACTCCCTGTTGTGTTGTATCTAACCCCTATAAATATTGTTGGATTTTCAAAAATAAATCACTTCACTGCTGAGACATATACAAATGGTATGTTCTCTTATTTGCTCCTGGTGGCTGCGATGCTGATCCTATCTCCACCCTGCAGGTAACCTGTCCCGGTCACTACCACAGGAAGGTTACTGAGACTACTGCAAGTGCTAATTCCTGATGGAGAGACTCTGACTGATACAAAAGCCAGGTATCAGGATGCTGATGCTGATATTTCCAAGAAACGAATGGTCCTTGTCGGTAGTAGTAATCTGTAGAGTAAAGCAGCTGGCCCTGGGCAGTAATAGCCCCTAACCCTGGATCGTCACAAGACTGGAAATGGTCAGTCTACATCCCAATCCCAAAAAAAGGTAGTGCCAAAGAGTGTTTCAATTATTGAACTATTGCACTCATTTCACATGCCAGCAATGTAATGCTTAAGATTCTACAAGCTCGAATTCAACAATATATGGACAGGGAACTACCAGATGTGCAAGCCAGGTTCCGCAGAGGAAGAGGCACAAGAAATCAAATTGCCAATGTCCGATGAATAATAGAGAAAGCAAAAGAATTCCAGAAAAGCATTTAATTCTGCTTCATATACTATTCTAAAGCCTTTGACTGGGTGGATCACAACAAAATGAGGCAAATTGTTAAAGAGATTGAAGTAGCAGATAATCTCATCCTCCTCCTGAAGAATCTGTATGTCGACCAAGAAGCCACTGTCAAAACCGAACATGGGACAACAGAATGGTTCAAGATCGGTAAAGGTGTGCGACAAGGTTGTGTATTGTCACCTTATTTTTTCAATATGCAAAGTACATCATGCATAAGGCCGGACTGGATGAATCCAGAGCTGGAATCAATATTGCTGAAAGAAATACAACAACCTCAGATACGCCAATGATACTACTCTGATGGCTGAAAGTGAGGAGGTACTAAAGGACCTATTGATGAGGGCAAAGGAAGAGAGTACAAATGCTGTCCTGCTGCTCAACATTAAAAAGACAAATGTCATGGCAAATGGCAATCTCCGTTTCTGGAAAACAGATGGAGAAAGAGTAAAGGCAGTGACAGATTTTATTTTCCTGGGATCCAAGATCTCTTCAGTTGGTGACTGCAAACATGAAATTAAAAGCGGTTTGCTTCTGGGGAGGAAAGCTATGGCAAGCTTGGACAACTTAGTTCAAAGTAAAGATATTACAGTATCATACAAAGGTCCGCAAAGTTATAACTATGGTATTCCCTGTAGTAACATACAGATGTAAGAGCTGGACCATAAAGAAGTCTGAGCCGGGGAATTGACTCCTCTGAATTATGGTGTTGGAGAAGACTGCTTAGAGTCCCATGGACTGAAAGAAGATCCAATAAATCAATACTTTAGGAAATCAAAACAAACTGTTTACTAGAAGGTATGATCATGAGGCAGTAGCTCAAATATTTTTATATTTTCATGAGAGGGCAGGATTCCCTAGAGAAGACTCTATTTCTGGGAAAGAAGAAAGGGAATGCAGAGGTGGAGATAGTTAGATGAGGTCACTGAAGCAATGAACATAAACTTGATGAAGCTCAGTTAGTGAGAGATGTACCTGGCTTTCTGCGCTCCATAGGGTCACCGAGAGTCAGAGACGACTGAACAACTAAACAAGAGGAAGAATCTATTGATATGAATATTTTTTTCTCTAAAAGACTATTATGATGTATTGCATAGCTGCTGACTTCGTTAGGTTGTTACATACCTCATAAACATGATGTCTACAGGAAGTGCAGTGGTCCTTTAATTACATAGCAGTAACTGGGTTAATCCACCTTAAGTGTGCAAAGGCGTGAGAGGGGCGTGGTTTGTACTCGATTGCGGCGCTTCAGAGAGGAATCCAGGATCTGCTGGGATACTACATCTGCCGGCGCGCACCCGCCCACTTGTGTGACTAGGAGATAGGGGGTGTTGGGGGCGCGCACAGCTGTGTACGCGCTCTGTGAATAGAAAGCAGTGCAGAGGTGGTGAGGGCATTGCTAGTGTAGCACACAGATAGAGGGGAGCCTGGGAGGAGAGCACAGCACTGATCAGTTATACTTCCTGCCTGACCATGGATAGAGATGCTGCAGAGCTGGGCATCACCCGGAGCGCCCTGTCACAATACCTGGATGGGGACTTCTGGGGCATGAAGAATGAGCTGCGGAGGCAGATTGCGGGGTGCCCCCTCTTCCAGCAGAGGTACCAAGGGGAGGGGCAGGGTAATAATAATATGATAATAACATTGCATAGAGAGGGCCTGCATTGTACTAACTAGGGGGATCTAATGCTCAGGAGTTACCTGCACAGGTGCATAACTGACCTGGATCCCTGGAATATACAGAGGGCCTGACACTGTGCACTGATTGCAATGTGCAGTTAGGTTATATCTGGGGATGCTGTGCAGGTGTTATATGGAGCATTATATTTATATATATATATATATATATATATATATATATATATATATCCAACACCTGCACAGCATGCCTAGAAGTAATTAATGTCCTATTGTGATCAGCAATATAATCTGTACAGGGGTGGTGTTGGCAAAGTTCTATCTGCACACTTTCATCCTAATGGAGAGCAAACGTACCAGGGAATATCATTAGTTTTGTTGTTGTTCAGTTCTGTCCGACTCTCTGTGACCCTATAGACCGCATCATGCTAGGCACATCTATCTATGTTTCTGGTTGTGCTTATCCATAAGGTTATCTAGGCAAAGATACTGGAGTGGGTTGGCAGATCCTTCTCCAGTGGACCACAATTTGTCTGACCTCTTTGCTATGACCTGCCCATCTTAGGTGACTCTACATGGTATAGCTCACAGCTTCATTGAAGTAGCGATCCAGAAGAGGACCAATAGTTTTTGTCATATTTTATGTCACACAGGTACATTACGCAAATGTTGTAAATTCCTCTGCACATATGTTAGAAAATACAGTATGATAATTGCTTTCTAATGAGGTGCTGCACATTATACACATGCATTTCATCTCATAGGATTGTCTGTATTTAAAGAAATCCTGACCTTTTAGAAGAACCTGGAATTCTTTTGTTTTGATACTTGTCACCCCTCTTGTATATGACTGACCCTGCAAGTGAGTATCATGGCAGTGATATTTAGGAATGTTGGTGTTGTTGGGACAGGTCTCTGTCTTGGGTTGCCCTTCTGATTATACGATTTAGCTGCTCTTAATCTAGGTAGTAGTAGTAGTAGTAATCCCATATTTGCAATACACTTAAACTAGCCACTTGCCCATCAAAAATGACTGCAATAAAATTTGAAGCCTGGCAATGCTATTTGCCACACAAAGCGAGCCTCCCCCCCCCCCCCCACCTATTTTATGTGCCTCAAGATGAGCGTCTATGGCACTCCTTGCGGGCCTCGCAATGAGTGTTTTGTAACGCTCATTGCTCACTGCGGCATGTGCTATGCGCAAGCCCATAACTCCCCAGTGTCTCTTTGCCCCCCCCACTCCCTCCCTAGTGTCTCTTTGCCCCCCCCACTCCCTCCCTAGTGTCTCTTTGCCCCCCCCCACTCCCTCCCTAGTGTCTCTTTGCCCCCCCACTCCCTCCCTAGTGTCTCTTTGCCCCCCCTCTCCCTTCCTAGTGTCTCTTTGCCCCCCACTCCCTCCCTAGTGTCTCTTTGCCCCCCACTCCCTCCCTAGTGTCTCTTTGCCCCCCACTCCCTCCCTAGTGTCTCTTTGCCCCCCACTCCCTCCCTAGTGTCTCTTTGCCCCCCACTCCCTCCCTAGTGTCTCTTTGCCCCCCCACTCCCTCCCTAGTGTCTCTTTGCCCCCCCACTCCCTCCCTAGTGTCTCTTTGCCCCCCCACTCCCTCCCTAGTGTCTCTTTGCCCCCCCACTCCCTCCCTAGTGTCTCTTTGCCCCCCCCACTCCCTCCCTAGTGTCTCTTTGCCCCCCCACTCCCTCCCTAGTGTCTGTTTGCCCCCCCACTCCCTCCCTAGTGTCTGTTTGCCCCCCCACTCCCTCCCTAGTGTCTCTTTGCCCCCCCACTCCCTCCCTAGTGTCTCTTTGCCCCCCACTCCCTCCCTAGTGTCTCTTTGCCCCCCCCACTCCCTCCCTAGTGTCTCTTTGCCCCCCCACTCCCTCCCTATTGTGTCTCTTTGCCCCCCCACTCCCTCCCTATTGTGTCTCTTTGCCCCCCCACTCCCTCCCTATTGTGTCTCTTTGCCCCCCCACTCCCTCCCCAGTGTCTTTGCCCCTCCCCAGTGTCTATTTGCCCCCCCCACTCCCTCCCCAGTGTCTATTTGCCCCCCCACTCCCTCCCCAGTGTCTCTTTGCCCCCCCACTCCCTCCCTAGTGTCTCTTTGCCCCCCCACTCCCTCCCTAGTGTCTCTTTGCCCCCCCACTCCCTCCCTAGTGTCTCTTTGCCCCCCCACTCCCTCCCTAGTGTCTCTTTGCCCCCCCACTCCCTCCCTAGTGTCTCTTTGCCCCCCCACTCCCTCCCTAGTGTCTCTTTGCCCCCCCACTCCCTCCCTAGTGTCTCTTTGCCCCCCCACTCCCTCCCTAGTGTCTCTTTGCCCCCCCACTCCCTCCCTATTGTGTCTCTTTGCCCCCCCACTCCCTCCCTATTGTGTCTCTTTGCCCCCCCACTCCCTCCCTATTGTGTCTCTTTGCCCCCCCACTCCCTCCCCAGTGTCTCTTTGCCCCCCCCACTCCCTCCCCAGTGTCTCTCTACCCCCCCCACTCCCTCCCCAGTGTCTCTCTACCCCCCCACTCCCTCCCCAGTGTCTCTTTGCTCCCCCACTCCCTCCCCAGTGTCTCTTTGCCCCCCCACTCCCTCCCCAGTGTCTCTTTGCCCCCCCCACTCCCTCCCCAGTGTCTCTTTGCCCCCCCCACTCCCTCCCCAGTGTCTCTTTGCCCCCCCCACTCCCTCCCCAGTGTCTCTTTGCCCCCCCCACTCCCTCCCCAGTGTCTCTTTGCCCCCCCCACTCCCTCCCCAGTGTCTCTTTGCCCCCCCACTCCCTCCCCAGTGTCTCTTTGCCCCCTCCACTCCCTCCCCAGTGTCTCTTTGCCCCCTCCACTCCCTCCCCAGTGTCTCTTTGCCCCCTCCACTCCCTCCCCAGTGTCTCTTTGCCCCCTCCACTCCCTCCCCAGTGTCTCTTTGCCCCCTCCACTCCCTCCCCAGTGTCTCTTTGCCCCCCCCACTCCCTCCCCAGTGTCTCTTTGCCCCCCCCCACTCCCTCCCCAGTGTCTCTTTGCCCCCCCCCCACTCCCTCCCCAGTGTCTCTTTGCCCCCCCACTCCCTCCCCAGTGTCTCTTTGCCCCCCCCCCCACTCCCTCCCTTAGTGTCTCTTTGCCTCCCCCACTCCCTCCCTTAGTGTCTCTTTGCCTCCCCCACTCCCTCCCTTAGTGTCTCTTTGCCCCCCCCACTCCCTCCCTTAGTGTCTCTTTGCCCCCCCCCCCCACTCCCTCCCTTAGTGTCTCTTTGCCCCCCCCCCACTCCCTCCCTTAGTGTCTCTTTGCCCCCCCACTCCCTCCCTTAGTGTCCCTTGCCCCCCCACTCCCTCCCTTAGTGTCTCTTTGCCCCCCCACTCCCTCCCTTAGTGTCTCTTTGCCCCCCCCCACTCCCTCCCTTAGTGTCTCTTTGCCCCCCCACTCCCTCCCTTAGTGTCCCTTGCCCCCCCACTCCCTCCCCAGTGTCTCTTTGCCCCCCCTCTATGTTTTTAATTTTTCACTAATCTGCTAAAAAAAAATAAAGTTTTAAGTTTGTTTACATACAAAGTCTATCCTGCATACTGACTGTTGCATGATTAATAACAGATAGCTGAGCTTGTGGTTAAGACAGTGATTGATAGCAGTTTTTTTCAGTACTGCACTGACCAGTTAATCCCTAACTGACCTGTTTAGGTGATTCCAGCCTTCCATCTCTGCACAGATAGACTTGTTAAGGGTTAACCTTTTTTTTTTTTTTTCTTCTAAATAATGTGCTCAATTCTCATTTTGTGCAACATTGTCTGTATGGGCAGGATGTATTAAATGGTGCAAGAAAGCTTCTCTAGAACATTGGTAGGCCCCAGAGTCTTTTATAATGTCCACATTCTTAATTCACCTAATCATAAGAAAAGTCATGATGTAATTTGTATTTATCTTCTCAGTATGTGTGCACCTAGAATACAAGTTATTAGTTATAAACTATATTTTCTTATTTTCTTGTGACATTTGAACACATAAAAGTTATTATTGCCTTGCAAGGAAATATGTTATCATTCAGTTCTCCTGAATGCAAACTACTGTTCTTGGTGACTGATGAACCAGCTCAAAGGAAACCATATTTCATTTACAATAGACTTTCAGTTATCTGGCACTCACAATCATTGGTTGATGCCGGATAAATGTTTCTGGTTGCTTGAGAGTCACCATTAAGAGGCCTAGATTAGCAGCACGTGGGATACTCTACTAAGTATATTGGTCCAGAGGGCAGCAGCAGCTTTCACTCCTCATTTACACACAGGTACGTTGGGCTGGAGGGTGCTGTGCTTAACCCGGGCAATGTAACTCCAACACTGCCCTGGCTAAGTCCCTCATGCCTGTCTGCTTCCAGGTAAAACTAAATTGCAGAGATGTACAGGGGATGCAATCTAGGTGCCTGTAAGCATTTTGTGGCATGACAACCTGGTTCCTGGCATTAGTTGAGCCCTGTAAAATGTCATTATTAAAGTACAGTATTCATTTTTTTTTTTTCTGGTTGCTTGAGTTCTTGTTAACAGAGTCTACTGAATAAGAGAAAGGGAACAATTGTTACTACTTTGAACTAATCAAAGATAGGAAAATACTTTTATTTGTGTCTGCATTTTCACTTTTCCTGAAAGCGTGACGCCTTATGGGCAGTATCAGAGCTTTCAGAAACTTCTTGTTCCTATAAATAATAGCAATTGTAGGATTAATAATGGCAATGTCTAATGGGTAATAAGCAATAGGGAAGGTGTAAATTTAAGTACATAGAAGTTATATGCAAGTTATTTATTAATCCACTTTTGCAGATTCCAAAACTTTCATACCACAATTAGTTTCTTATTTTGATAAAACATAAAGAGTCTAATGTTTTAATGGATGACCGTGTTATTGAATTGCAGGTCTGCCCTTTTTAGAGTATGCTTTTTATGCTCTTCTGGAATTGGTTTACCCATTTTGGTAGTGTTTTAGTAGTTCAGTCGCATCCGACTCTCCGTGACCCTATGGACCACAGCACACCAGGCATATGTGTCAGCCACTGCCCCTCTAAGCTCCATCAAGCTCATGTTCATTGCTTCAGCGACCTCCTCTATCCATCTACACCTCTATCGTCTTAGTTCCTCCTCACTTTCAGCCATCAAAGTAGTTTCATCAGTTTATCTGAGGTTGTTGATATTTCTTCCAGCAATATTTCTTCTTGCTTTGGATTTATCCAGCCTGGCCTTACGCATGATGTACTCTGCATATAAGTTGAATAAACAAGGTGAGATGTTCTGGTACTCACATCTCTTTAAGGACATGCCACATTTTGTTGTGATCCACACAGTCAAAGGCTTTAGAATAGTCTATGAAGCAGAAGTAAATGCTTTTCTGGAATTATTTTACTTTCTCTACTATTCATTGGACATTGGCAATTTGATCTATTGTGCCTCTTCCTCTGTGGAACATGGCTTGCACATCTGGTAGTTCCCTGTCCATCTATTGTTTAAGTCGAGCTTGTAGAATCTTAAGCATTAGCTTGCTGACATGTGAAATGAGTGCAATAGTTTTTATAATTGAAGCACTGTTTGGCATTGCCTTTTATTGGGATTGGGATGTAGACTGACATTTTCCAGTCTATTGGCCATTGTGAAAGTGTTGCTTGCCTTATGCCAACACATTTCGAAAACTCAACAGAATCATCTTGTCGAATTTTGAACAGTTCCACTGGGATTTCATCAACTCCTGCAGCCTTCTTTATTAGCAAGATTTCCTATGGCCCATCTCACTCCTCTCTCCAATATGTCTGGCTCCAGTTCATTATACACTCTATTGAGTATAGACCTTCAGTGTATTCCTGTTACCTCTTGTTTATGTGATCTTCTGTTAAGTTCCTAAATTTTTTAAAAATATTTTGATCACTCCCACTTTAGCATGAAAGGTGCCTTTTGAGATCCCCACTTTTCTTGAGAAGATCTCAAGAGTTACCCATTCTGTTATCTTCTTCTACCTCTATACATCACTCATTGTAGAATGTTTCCTTGTCTCTTCCTGCTATCCTCTGGAAGACATACACTCTCTGCTTGATACATTCTGACAAATGATAATTGCACTGCAACCAGAGCTTCTCTTTCCTATTCTAATCTGTCTTTTAGGGGAATGAGCATTGATGGTCCTGCAATGACTAGCAAGAGATCTCATGGTCTCTGTGGATGTGTCACTGGGGCTTGGGGGTGGGGGTGTTACAGGGGCAAATCACTGGGGCTGGTGGAAGTATCACCTGGGATGTAGGTAAAACAATCAGTGAATGAAGGGACACAGACCTTGTTCTGGGTATTACAGAAATCTAAAGGAAAGCTGCCTGCACAACCCCCAGGCCAAAAGGATACAATGTATTATGTATGCTAATTTCAGCTGGGATTTTCACGGGGTGCCAACATTGATAGAAAACCGTTTGCAAATGCAAGAAATTCAGCAAACTTTATGGTAACTGTTTAAATGTTGGTTTTGGTATTTTTTTTTCATGCACTACTAATTCACTAATTCTCCTGATGCATTCATAACTCAGCTCACTTGCATATACCTTTACATCCATTCTTTACTTCCACTGTATATTCGCAAGGGATATTATTTATTTTGTTTTTGCTTGGTCTGATGATTTTTCCCTCCTTTCTTCAGTTTAATTCTGAACTTTGCAATAAGAAGTTCATGTTCTGAGCCACAGTCAGCATAAAGTCTTGTTTTTGCTGATTGTATAGAGCTCCTCCATCTCATGCTGTAAAGTATTTAGTCAATCTGATTTCTTTGTTGTCCATGTATAGTGTTGTCTCAAAGGCTTTTAGAAGAGAGTGTTTACTATGACCAAAGAATCATTCAGTTTGTACTCCAAAGCCAAATTTGCCAGTTATACCAGTAATATTTTTGTTCCCTACTTTAGCAATCCAATCTCCTATGATGAGAGTAACATCTTTTCTTGGTGTTATATCTATGACGTGTAGAATGTCTTCGTAGAACTGGACAACTTCAGCCTCTTTACCATCCATGGTTGGGGCATAGACTTGGATCACTGTAATGTTAATTGGCTTGCCTCAAATACAAATTTAAATAATTCTGTCATTTATTGGGTTGTAACTGTGCACTGCTTTTGCCACCCTTTGATTTACTTTGAGGGCTACTCCATTTCTGCTGCAGGATTCTTGACCACAGTAGAATATCTGCTGGTTGTCTGATGCAAAATGTCCCATTCCCCTCCATTTAAGTTCACTCACTTCCAAGTTATGAATGTTTAACCTTGTCATCTCATGTTTGACCGCATCTATTTTGCCTTGGTTCTTCTTTCTAACATTCCAGGTTCCTATGCTGACTTGTTCTTTGCAGTAGCAGACTTTACTTTTTCCTCCAGACACATCTGCAGCTGGGTGTCCTTTCAGCTTTGACCCAACCATTATACAGTAATGTGGTAGGCACCTTCTGACCTGATGGGCTCATTTTCCAGTGTCATATCATTATGTTTCTGGTTGTGCCTGTCTATAAAGTTATCTTAGCAATGTTACAGGAGTGGGTTGCAGATTCCTTCTCCAGTGGACTGTAATTTGTCTGACCTCTCTGCCATGACCTGCCCATCTTGGGTGACCCTACATGGTATAGTTCACAGCTTAATTGAAGCACACAAGGTAGCAATACCTTTACTATATAGGAATTATTGTTTTTTTTTTTTTAAATGATCTATTTACCTGGGAAAGATACGTTCTTTTGCTGAACCTTATCAGATTCCATTGGCCACCCTTTCACTGGGAGGAAGTATTATAATAGTTTATTCTGTGGAAACTTGTCTTTGAAATGTTCTAAATCATCAGATGGAGGTCCGAGAAGCATGTGGAAAACTTCTTTTCCTTTTTGAAATTGTAGCTAATTTGATGGTGTTAGAAGTATTTGTTGTTAGGTTTAGTGCCCAAAGTCTGCTCTGTCTTTTGATATATAAATAACTAGCGACTTGCCCGACGGCATAATGGAGTTGTATAAATTCTCCCTCTCTCCCTGACCAACATCGAAATTGACAACTAATTATAGTTTATAAACTGCACCGGACAATGCATACTCTCCCTACACTCACCCTAATTTGCTCCAGTGCAGCTTCCTGAGGTGTGCACCTTTTTTCTTTGCTGTATACCCCTATTTTATTTGGACACCAAACACCTCCTAGTGAAGCCTATTTTATTAACCACAAATAAAATGAAGAATTGCACTCACAATAATAGGAAATATGGATCATATAATTATGAGTCCATTTTAAACTCTGCGGCATATCTCTCCTCTCAGCCAGCTACTGGAGCAAAGATGCTGTAAATGAGGCACACATTTTGTGCAAATGATAAAACTCAATCACACATGGGCTTTTTGGTGGGAATTCTCGTGTCTGTCTGTGTATTTTTGAAATATTATTGATGCAAATCAAGAATATATCTTGGAAGTAGATTTCTATTAGGTCACAACAAGTTTCATTAAAACACTATGGCCCTCATTCAATTGCAATTTGGCCAATTGAATAGGCCTCTAAATAAGCACATAGCATATGTTTTTTAAAGAAGTTTTTAGTTAGTGAAAACCTTGCTTATGGATAGATGTTTACTAACTAAAAACTTCTTTAAAAAAAATATGCCATGTGCTTATTTAGAGCCCTATTCAATTGGCCAAATCGCAATTGAATGAGGCCCTATGTCACCATGTTCGCTCTATGGGCTCTTTTTTTTTTTTTTTTTTTTTTTCTTTTCTTACTCAATAGAGTGATCTAAGTTTGAAACGTACGTCTGGGGTTTGCTGTTACTCCTTTTAGGATAGAATTGCCTGGTATTTCGGGGCTGGATCACTCTATTGTGTGAGACCCGACTGTTAAACTACAAGATGTTTCTCCATGCAAAGGGCACAAGCGAGCTAAAAGAGTGTCATTCACAATCTTAGTCTCTAATGAAAGTGGTGGAAAGAGTGAAACTCTGAATGAGTGCAGTAAGAGAAAGAGTGTCTGTGACAGTCAGGGTGCTACAGAGTCCACAGTTATTCACTTTTTGTTTGTCTTGTTGTTAAGTGGGGACTGAGATATGAACAACCTTCTATACCAGGGCTAGTTTTTGTACATTGTAAAAAGTGAGTATAGAAATGAATAACTCTCTAAAATGTGATCAGTTCCAATTTATTAGCTATGTTGTGAGATTCCCAAGAAGGCATTAGGAAGGGCTAAGCAATACCATTACTGAATGTTACAGCCTGCAAGAAATTTATTTATGTATTGAAAACTGATATCAGAACACTTTCAAACATTATACTATGTGTAGACATTTTTTTTTTTGATTTTAACCTACCACATTTTCCCTTTCATTTTCAAAGAAAATACTTAAAAAAAAATGCTCACACATCCAATTTTTTTTGTTTCTTTTTATTTATAGTAGCTTATTTATTAAGCTTTGGGTCTTCTGTTAGAGAGCCTTCCAGGCAGGAGGATCCACCAAGATCATATGCTATCTCTTGCCATAGGCTCCCTCCTATTACTCATTTTTTTTCTTCTTCTTTAGAGTTTAGATGTCTGTTTTCATTAAAGTACAACATTTAATTGTGTTTTTAAGGAATATATATATTTTTTTTATAATCGCCATGGTTCAAATTTAAATAAAGTGATTCTTAAGGTTTCATTTTGGTTTGTTTTGGTTATTTTCCTATTGATAGGTGCTTAATTCCTACATGGTATAGCTCACAGCTTCATCGAGGTACACAAGCCCATTAATCACGACAAGGTAGCGACCCAGAAGGGGAAGGCAGGTTAGAAGCTGCTTAAAACTACCATCTTGAAACACTCATAACTCGGCTATTTTATCACAATCGGGTGGTTGCAGGGCCCTTTAAATATTGGATTGATAAAGCCAAATAACTAGAAATAATTCATATTTCTTAGGATTTCAGACATTGCTCAAATATGTCATTTTTAGTTTGACCCACAGATCTGTTTATTGTGTGAGCCATGAACTGTGACACAGAAAATGAGGCCTGAGCAGTAGACTGGAGAATGGCATTTACAGAACTCATTACGTGTTAACGGCAGCAGAGCGAAGCTCATGTGATCTAATGACAGCTAATGGATTTCATTTCTTCCTCTTTCCTTTCCCAAAGAAATTAAGTTTCTCGAACATAATATGCTGCTTTTATATGTGTTTCAATAAAATAAACTTTAATGTTTCTACTTTTTATACTGTAGAACATTACTATATTCATCTTATTAAATATATTATAGTAAAAGTTAACTTCTGCCAAGGACCATTGGTGTCATTTTTATATGGTCTTGTGCATTAACAACTTGATACTATTTTTAAATTCAGGCTTCACATTCTTTTGTTAGCTGGTTTAGTCTTTTTCGTTCTCACAAGAGCTTGCCTTTGTAAACTGATGAGCTTTCAACTAAAAAACACTTGCAGTTGTAGATAACACTTTTCCACTGTGCAGATCAAAACTTCCCATGCATTTAAAGTGTCCTCCCACTTCATGAAGTTGGTCAGCAACCAAAATGCTAAATTCCACCGCAGCATATCTCAAATTTATAATTGTCATGCTGCTCGCTGGACTTAGGCAATGAGCGCCGAGGACACTCATTGCCCTGTGAGCCTTGCAAAGCAAGGAGAGCAGTTGAGGCATTGAAGCACGTGGGACTTAGGCTGAAATGAGCACCAAAGGCTCTCCTGCAAGCCTCAAGGGACATAGGCTGCAAGCAATTGAAGAACGCAGGATTAGATTTTTAAAAAAAATCTGATCTCGGGGGCAAAAAAAAAATCTGACCTCGGAAAAAATACGAAGTTAACGGCCGAAAAACAAGAAAAATAATAACAAAAAAACATAAAAACACACACAGCACAGGGGGAGAGCCAGGAAGCCTGGGAGTGAGGTTGCAAGCTATTTTCATAACTCGAAAATCAGCTAAGCGAGGGGGGGGGTGGGGGAAATGGTGGATGAAAAACTTAAAAAAATCTGAAACTGCATGAAAATGAGACGGAGCAATGCCAGGCATGCGGGACTTATAAAATACACAACGGCAAAGACAGTAACACTTACACGAACAACGACAGGCACGCAGTACTTAGAAAATACACAACGGCAAAGACACTGCAAACAGTTGGAAAGCGGGACTTGGGGGGGGGGGGGGGGGAGGGGGATCTGATCGCGGACAAAAAAATCAGACCTTGGAAAAAAAAGAAGTTAACGACTGAAATGCGGAAATCAAAAAATAATAATAAATTTAAAAGACACTTCCAAACAGCACAGGGGAGAGCCAGGAAGCATGGGAGTGAGGTTGCAAGCCATTTTAAGACATATTTTATGTGTTTCGTCACTTGTAAATCGGCTAAGCGAGGAAAAAGAAAAAGTACGAAAAAAGGTAAAAAACGTAATCTGAAACTGGATGAAAACAAGGCTGAGCAAAGCCAGGCACGCAGGACTTAGAAAATACACAATGGCAAAGACAATAACCCTTACACCAACAACGCCAGGCACACAGGACTTTGAAAAGAAAACAAACGACAGTCAGCGTGCACGCCACACAAACATTCAGCAGAGGACAAACACACAGGGAAGGGACAGGGGGGAGATGCTGGAAAGACACATGGTATTCCCAAGCACAAAACTCGCAGGTTAATGAACCCTGCAATGAGCGGCCCGTAGATTAGGTGGAAGGAAAGGTTCGCAATGAACGCAGAAGGTGCTCAGATAAATAAAAGCATCACATTGTGTGGCATACAGCATTGCCTGGCTTACAATTTTATTGTTGTTATTTTTGACGGGCAAGTTGCTAGTTTACATATAAAACATAAAAAATAAAGGTTGTATTACTTTTGCATTTAAAAAATGTAGCCTACTTTTAAGTGTAGTTCTTGAGAAGAGTATATTTTAAATATAGGGCTACCGTGGCCCTTTTTAAAAGAACATAAAATCGGCAACATTGTGTCTTGTATTTAATAGAGCTTATTTTAGAGACTTGTTTTTAATGTTTTATACAATATCATAAAGTTTTTACACAAGTGTGTACAAATCATATACAATTATGATGTAAGTATCACATTCCCATATTTCAGTATAGTGACAAATATGTTGGTTTTCCCAGAGTTGTGAAACACAACCTTAAATTTAACACTGTACTTCTTCTTCAGATGTACAGTGGGAGAGAGAAAAGTATTTGATCCCCCGCTGATTTTGAATGTTTGTCCACTGACAAAGAAATGATCAGTCTATAATGTTAATGGTAGGTGTATTTTTTGTTTCAATAGTTTTTATTGTCACAGAGTTGTAAATCTTATACAGTATTAATGTTTCAGCGACGGCTCGCAGGCCAAATTTATATTGTAGATTGCTTAACCGTAAACTTATATGATGGTGACCTTTTCATTTAGTGACAGTTCCATTACATTTTCCTTTTTCTTAACCTTTCTAAGTAACATTAAACTGGTAGCATGGTTGTTTGCCTGTCTTTGAGATCTCTGATGGTTTTAGTATGATATGCTACCTCTTGTTACAGTTTTTTTAACATACAAAATAAAATTAACTGGATATAACAACTTTAACTACAGTGTCATTCGTGTGCTTGTGTCTAAAGATTCTTCTTTCCGTCCTTTCATGTTGAGGGACCGTTTTTGTATGTATACTAGACAGTAGTTTGAAGTAGGTCACTCACCTCTGAGTCTTGCCGTTTGACGCTGGTCTGTGGAGTCCGGCAAGGGGGGGGGCCCAGTTCACTTTTCTTGAATTGGTTTATCTCCTAGTTTGTCTGCTATCTGTGTTTATGTTTGTTAAATTTCTATTTCGTGTGTGGAGGTTGTCCATGCCCCCCATATTTCTAGAAATTTTGGGTATGTGTTGTTAGTCGTGTGTGTGAGAATCTGTCAAACAACATTATGCCATTTAATTTGTGTATTACCTCTTGTATCCTGAGGTCTGGGGTTCACCATTTTTGAGCTATGTGGCTTTTTGCTGATAGCATCAGGTACTGAAACCATTTATTCTGGCTTTTCAAAATATGTGTAATAGGTCCTCCTAGGAGGCATGTGTCAATTGACCAAGGGATTGGTGTATGCAGTGTCTCTGAGGCTAGTTTTAGCACTTTGTTCCAGAGGTTTAGGGCTATGCGGCATTCCCACCATATATGTTCGAATGTCCCCCTATCCTGGCAGTGCCTGAAACATTGTGGGGGGATTCGCGTGTTAATGGTGTGTAGTTTTGCAGGTGTATAATATGCTCTATGGAGGAATTTTATGGATGTTTCCCTAAGGGAATAGCTCAGGGGGCTCTTCACAAGTTTGAGGCAGGTTTTCTCTCAGGCCTTATCGTCTTTTGGGGTTCCTATGTTTTGATCCCACTTCCACTTAAAGGGAGCTGTGTTGTTGTTGTGCGTCTCTAATTGCTGCATATAGTGTGCTTATGATGCCTTTTGTGAGTGGGGCTTTTTGGCAGATCACGCTTAGCCAGTTTGGTCTGGGGGCTTCCCATTTCCTAATAAGTGTTGTTGTGTAGTGTTTTATCTTACAAAAGTTGAAATGTTCTCTTAATGGGATGTTATGGTTATGTCGGAGCTGGTCAAAGGTAAGGACCTTATAATTTTGTATCCATTTGTCTAGGGTGTCTAGTTTGTTCAAGGACCACCAGTTAATTGAGTCCTTGTCTAATGTATCCCATATTGTTGGGATTGTTAAAGTGGGTGTTAAGTTTGATAGGCCTCTTGTTATGTGGTGTGCCTTGTTGGTTTTGTGCCAGGTGTGTAATATATGTCTGATGATTGGGTTGCTGTGTTTCTCGCATGCGTGTGGTATGGTGGGCGACCATGTCACATTGTCCCATTTATGTGGGTGCATTTGTATGTTCTCCACAAATACCCAGATTGGCTGGTGCTCCACGCAGTGGGATTGGGGGAGGAATGCTAGTTGGGCTGATGTATAGTAAGCTTTTAGGTCCGGGCACGCTATGCCCCCGGTGTTATAATTGCTATATAGCAGCTTCTTTGAAATTCGAGGTTTTTTGAATCTTGTTAGATGCCTTTGAAATTTGTCTAAGTCTTTTCGTTTTATGGGAATAGGGAGGGTCCTTAACAAGTACAACAGCCTTGGTAATATGTTTAATTTGATGGAATTTATGCGTCCCATCCAGGAGATCGGGAATTTACTCCAATTTTTTGTGTCTGCACATAGGGTTTTGAATATAGGTGGATTGTTGGCCTCATACAGCCCAGACAGGTCGGGGGTCAGTTTTATTCCCAGATAGTTGATTTGGTCTGAGGACCATGTAAAGTTATATTTTGTTTTTAGTCTGGTTAAGGTTTGTTCCGGAATGTTGGAGCCCATAGCCTCAGTTTTATTATAATTAACTTTTAATCCCGAAATCATTCCGAATTGGTCCAAGGTCTCCAGCAGGGGGGGTATAGAGGATTCCGGCTCGGTCACAGTGCATAGAATGTCATCTGCATACATGCAGCATTTGAATTGGTGGGACCCAGCCCAAACCCCCTTGATACCCCCATCCGCCCTGATTCTCTGTGCGAGAGGTTCTATCGCCAAAGCGAATAGTAATGGTGACAAGGGGCACCCCTGTCTCGTCCCTCTTTCTATGTCGATGTAATTTATGTTTTCCCCTTCTAGTTTCAGGAATGCTTTGGGTTTATTGTATAGGGTGTTAAAGACGTTGAGAAAATTTCCCCTGATCCCCATTTTGTGTAGCACTCCTTTCAGATAGCCCCACTCTAGGGAACAAAGGCTTTCTCTAGGTCAAAAGCGATGGTGCAGAGTGATTTGTTGTTTGCCTTGGCTATATGCATAACATTCATTATCCTTCTGATGTTGTCCCCCGCCTGTCTGTACGGCATGAAACCAACTTGATCTTTGTGTACCGGTTTTGGGAGGAATTTTGAGATTCTGCAGGCCATAATTTTTGCTAGTATCTTAAGGTCGCCGTTTAATAGGGAGATGGGTCAATAGTTCTTGGCTTCTATGGGATCGCGGCCTGGTTTGGGGAAGAAAATGAGGCTTGCTTGTGTGAATTCGTGAGCTATCTGTTCCCCTTTGAGTATGGCGTTGAATAATTTGGCTAGATATGGTGACAGGTGATCAGTGAATGTCTTATAATAAATATTTGGGTATGGCAGGTGTATTTTAACAGTGAAAGTCTGAATAACAAAAACAAACAAGAAAAAACGCATGTTAAAAAAGTTATAAATTGATTTGCAGGTCAGTGAGGGAAATAAGTAATTGATCCCCAATCGGTAAGCAAGATTTCTGGCTCCCAAGTGTCTTTTATACATGTAATGAGCTGAGATTAGTAGTACTTTCTTAAAGGGAGTGCTCCTAATCTCAGCTTGTTACTTGTATACAAGCCACCTGTCCACAAAAGCAATCAATCAGATTCCAAACTCTCCACCATGGCCAAGACCAAAGAGCTGTCCAAGGATGTCAGGGACAAGATTGTAGACCTACACAAGGCTGGAATGGGCTACAAGACCATCGCCAAGCATCTTGGTGAGAAGGTGACAACAGTTGGTGCGATTATTCGCAAATGGAAGAAACACAAAACAACTGCCAGTCTCCCTCAGTCTCATTCTCCATGTAAGATCTCACCTCGTGGAGTTTCATTGATCATGAGAACGGTGGGGAATCAGCCCAGAACTACACGGGAGGATCTTGTTAATAATCTCAAGGCAGCTGGGACCATAGACAACAAGAAAACAATTGGCAACACACTTCGCCGTGAAGGACTAAATTCCTGCAGCTCCCACAAGGTCCCCCTGTTCAAGAAATCACATGTACAGGCCCGTCTGAAGTTTGCCAATGAACATCAGAATGATTCAGAGGAGAACTGGGGGAAAGTGTTGTGGTCAGATGAGACCAAAATCGAGCTCTTTGGCATCAACTAAACTCACTGTGTTTGGAGGAGGAATGCTGCTAAGGGGACAGGACAACTGCATTGCATCAAAGGGACGATGGACGGGGCCATGTACCGTCAAAATCTTGGGTGAGAACCTCCTTCCCTCAGCCAGGGCATTGAAAATGGGTCGTGGATGGGTTTTCCAGCAGGGCAATTACTCAAAACACACAGCCAAGGCAACAAATGAGTGGCTCAAGAAGAAGCACATTAAGGTCCTGGGGTGGCCTAGCCAGTCTCCAGACCTTAATCTCATAGAAAATCTGTGGAGGGAGCTGAAGGTTTGAGTCCCCCCCGAAACCTTAATGACATTGAGAGGATCTGCAAAGAGGAGTGGGACAAAATCCCTCCTGAGATGTGTGCAAACCTTGTGGCCAACTACAAGAAACATCTGACCTCTGTGATTGCCAACAAAGGTTTTGCCACCAAGTACTTGGTCGAAGGGGTCAAATACTTATTTCCCTCCATTGACCTGGAAATCAATTTATAACTTTTTTTTTTTTTCTCACGGTTTAAAATGCACCTACCATTAAAATTTTATAGACGGATCATTTCTTTGTCAGTGGACAAACATTCAAAATCAGCAGGAGTTCAAATACTTTTTCCCCCACTGTACATCAAAGCCATATTTCCGAAAAGTTCTAGTGCAGCATTGTACAACATTTGAAAGATTGTATATATACTTGTTATCAACTCATTTTAATTTCAATAGACATTATTCAGGGGAACTCAAGATTATCCATGCTGATGATGTCCAGTGAGACGCAACTAAATAAGACATGTTTTTACACTTTATAATTTATTGTGCCTGGAAGGCCATCATAATATTTGTTACACAACGGTGTGGCAGGTGGAAGCTAATTCATTCAAGCTATTGAGATCTGTGCATGCTTAATGTATTACCTGCATATTAACTTTTATTTTATAAACTAGGAACTTGCCCATCAAAAATTACGCAATCAAAATTGTAAGGCTGGCAATGCTGTTTGCCACATAATGTGAGGCTTTTGGTCCTCTGAGCACCATAGGCGCTCATTGCGAGCCTTTTCCTCTCGCCTGCTGTACGGGCCGCTCATTGCCGGGTTCGTTAACCTGCAAGTTAAGTGCTTGGGAATGCCATGTGTCTTTCCACCATCTCCCCCTGTCCCTTCCCTGTGTCTTTCTCTTGTGTGTCTGCTGAATGTTTGCGTGGTGCGGGATGACTGACGTTGGTTTTTGTTCTCAAAGTCCTGAGTGCTTGTTGTTCGTGTAAGTGTTGCTGTCTTCAGTGTCGTGTATTTGGTAAGTTTTGCAAGCCTGGCGTTGCAGAGCCTCGTTTCCATGCAATTTCTGAAATTTTGCGTTTTTTTTTTTTAGACGCCATTTTTTTCCCTTGCTGAGGTGATTTTTCGAGCAATGAAAAACTCCAAATATGGTTGTAATTAGATTGCAACCTCACTCGCAGGCTTCCTGTGTCCCCCCCCCCCCTGTGCTGTGAGTGTTATAATCTTTTGTAAAAAAAAAAAAAAAATTCTCTAGAGTTACGAGCTTGAACAGTGCTGCGCCGCTAGCGAGCCTCTTTTTTTTTTTTTTTCTCCCTCTCTGTGCAATTCTATACTACGCACACCAAGTTTGCATTTGACACCCTGAATCTAAGCCCGCTCTCATTCTTCTAGCTGACTTGGGGAAGATTCCCACAAATATTTGTAATTTCCTATCATTTTTAGAAATACATTATTTGACCAAATCAGAGCAAGGCAGTTTTATTGATAGTAACCTTTGCATATAGAATAGATAAACCACATTTTACTACTTGGCTGAGTGAGACAAATTACCAATGCCATTATAAGATTATAACCTGGTTTGAATTGCTGATATTCTGCAAAATGAGTAAACTTTACTGTAAGATCAGTACAATGCATTCCTAAGGACTAGTAGTACAAAAAAATTGTTTAAGTGCTTCTTGAAATTGCTGAGCACACTTAAACTTTTTTCATTTTAAAGCAATATAGACATTCCATAGATTTTGAACAAATTGTTTGTTTTTTATTTGTGAAGAACCACTTTAAAATGTTGTAGAACCTTCAAAATATTTCTGAGGTTTTTGGTAAATAACTTAAAATGGCATAGCAGAGGTGGCAAATATGGTATATCTTAAAAGCGCTGCAGCTAATTTATTTATTTATTTTTTTAATTTCTTCTTCTGGTCTTTTTACCCGTATGTGTGTTTGTGTGTTTGTGTGTGTGTGTGTGTGTGTTCCCCCCCCCCCCCCCCCCCCCCCCCATTATGGTTTCTACTTTTCATATTTGGTTGTCAGATCTGTCCTTACCAGCATGTAAAAGGGATGTGTTCTTGGGCTATGGCAGTAAGTGATCTGATTTGCAATCATCAAATATTTTGTACCAACTAAAACAAGAGGAATTCCAGTTAAAGGTGTAAAAAAAAAAAAAAAAAAGCAAATGCCACACAAAGGAAAGTTAAATTATTCACTACAGCAGCCCTATTGTGTTTAAAAAAAAAAAAACTTTGATAAGAGATTGGATACACCGGAGTTTCTTTGTTGTTTAAAGGCAAAACCTCAGACGCTATGCTTCATTTTGAAGGCAAGACATTAGCAGTATTCCAGGTTGTTCACAAAGACCCTAACACATGTTTGTAATCCTAATCTGCAACCTCTATTCTAATATATGTATAGGTAGAAGTGTATAGAATGCAATGTATGAATGGTCCTGATCGAATGCACTAAATTGCGGACCTTGGGAGTATATCACTAGAGAAATAGACTAGCAGAATGTTGTTAATGATGTTGTTTTGCTCATAACCTTATTTTTTAAATATATTGTGGCTCAACATATTGTAAGAAAAAGCAGTAAGTTGGACAAAAATAGTAATTATGCTGTAAAATTCAGAATATCCCTGGCCTGCTGTGTAACTCTCAAATTGTTGCAAATAACAGAACAGGTGCACCTTTCTGACACTAATATAGTTTGCCAATCTTAAACACTCCCAGGTGCATTAATTAGAGGTAAAATGCTGCCAGATAAGACAGCCATGGAGATAACGAGAAAACATTGTACCATGGAACGAGCAAGGTTTTACTTCTGTTATCATGTAATATGGCTTACAAAATATAGATAAAAATAAATTCAAAGTCTCAGGTCACAATGATTAGGATTCAAGATACCCCTCAAGCCAAATTAATTTTAAATGGAGTGGTTCCAGTAGGTAGAAATGTGTGCGATGGGGCCAAGAATGGGAAGGAGTTTGATGCAAAGTATCTCCAGCCATTCATGCCTTGCCAGGCAGGGAGTCAGCATCCCTCCCCTTAAAGGCATTATTTTGGAAACGTTTTTTTGCTTCATATAAATTCTTTAACTAGGTTACCGTATATACTCTAGTATAAGCCGAGTTTTTAAGCCCCCCTTTTTTTTTTTTAAGGCTAAAAAGGGCCCCCTCGGCTTATACTAGAGTCACTCTCCCCCCGTGTCTCTCTAACCCCCGCGTGTCTCTTTCCCTCCCCCCTCCTCATTCTAAACCCCCTAAATACCTCCCCCTCTCCCTTACCCCTCACTTACCTGCTTCTGCTCCGGCCTCCGCTCCTTCTTGACCCGGCGCGCATGTGACGTCACGTCATGTCATTAGCATATACCGGATGCCGGCACCCGGTATATGCTAATGATGTGGCGCGCATGTGACGTCACATGCTCGCCGGGTCAAGAAGGAGCGGAGGCCGGAGCAGAAGCAGGTAAGTGAGGGGAAAGGGAGAGGGGGAGGTATTTAGGGGGGTTTAGAATGAGGAAGGGGGTTGAGGAGGGAGGATGAGAATGGGGGACACAGGGGGCAGCACATTTCCCACCCTCGGCTTATACTCAAGTCACTCATTTTTACCCAGTATTTTGTGGTAAAATAGGTGCCTCGGCTTATACTCGGGTCGGCTTATACTCTAGTATATACGGTACTTTTTATATGAAAATTGCACTGATTATTTGCACTTCATGTCCTTCTAAGAGTAACAGATTCTCAGCTTCTGGAGCTTCCCCTTTCTTCCTGTTCATCCTCAAGCATGCCATCTTCCACATCTGTGATCTAACGCCATGCCCACTAATATCCTATCAAGTGATCTGATCGTGATGGTCGAATGAAGTGAAAACAAAATCATGTTTGCATTAATAAATATTTAATTAAAAATGGGGTATAACATTTTACAACAAAATATTTAATTGGTCCTATATGACAGACTAGATATATTAACCTCATACCTTATTGTAAAAGGAAACGGAGAAACCATTTTTAATTTAATAAAATAAGGATGTACTGCTGAAAGTATTACTATCCCTATTTTTATTTTCCACATTCCTTGTCCTCTGATTGCAAGACATATGTTATGTTAACAATATTTTCATGCACATTTCATGCACTTTATAATAATCAATATATTATTTGTTTGAAATCTTACAAACAACTATGGTGCACTGAAGTCCATCATGTAGGTTACTGCGGATCTGCTTCTATGGGTACAAGGAGACTTTTGTATCCTTAATAGGCAGATGATTTTTGAAAGTAAAAAAAAAAAAAAACATTGGACCCTATATAAATCTCTGCAAAAGCAATTACGAGGGCTGTTGTAGCACAGTAAATGCTACCTAGATATGTTAAACTTTATGCGCAAACTCCTACTGGTGACTATAAGGCGTGAACTTCGTGACAAAGCCGAAAAGCAATGCAAACATCTCCACTGATTTTTGCACTGATAATAAATTGCGTGTTACTCCCCTACACTGTGACACCCAAACCCTATGCTAATAAGATTTTATGGATCACTCGTAAATCAGGGCACTGCTGTAACTGCAAAAGACAGAAGAAAGATTTACACTTGCCAAAGACCACTCACAACTGGTTTTCAAACCTTTGCTGAGTTCTCCAGAAGCATTTAAAGTGACAGTATAGCACAAAAAGCATTACAAAAGGATGACATGTAAACATCATTTGACACTTAACATTGCCATATCAACATATGTGTAATTACAAAATATGGTTTGCTAGTATTAAGCCTGTTTTTTGTGATATAATATCCAGGGTAACACACAACACAGTACTCAAGGGATTAATACACGTCACAAAAACACATTGCCTAGGAACAAATGCTCTAGACACATCTTTTTTTTTCATTGTAGCTATAAATACAATAGTCACATCTTTTTAGTATCAAATTATTATTATTATTATTATTATTATTATTATTATTATTATTATATATATTTCGAATGTTTCCTTGCTAAGCAGTCACTTGTTCCTGCACATCCCACTCATTATAATATTCATGATGTTCACATTTCCTATTGGCTCCTATAGCCCTGTCTCATCTGTAAAGCTTGGTTTGGTTACTCCCTACACAGAAATCTGTTACAGCTACAGAGCAGAATTTATAGCTGTGGGCTGAGTGCCCTAACCTGGGGGAGCAAAAGATTTACATTAGTATAGAATGTAGGGAATGTGCATGTGTGACACAGAAACAGCAGCAGCAATCTTGTTTTTCTACCTACTAATTTTACTCATTAAAATAATATCATAAGAGTATTGCTGTTGCTAGAAATAAACAAGCATTGGAATCTGGCAGAGCTTCTTTTTATTTACTTAAATTTTGCAGATTGGTATCTTAGAATATAGGTCTGTGTGTCCTTGGATCTATCTATTAGTCTGTATAAATCACTGATAAACTGATACAGATATTAAATTATATGTATGCAGCTCTCTGGGGTAAAGGTGAAGTCAAATGATCGTTGAACTCTTGGCTGATCTGATAGTGGGTGGACATGAAACTTTAATCCCTGATGCATCATATCTGTGTTTTATTGGAGTAAGGCTAATATTATAATGGAGAAACATTGATCATAGTGTAGGTGACTTGATTTGTTTTCCATACTAGTTTGCATTTTTTTTTTCTATTCTTTTTACATTTTATTTCATTATGACTTATTTCAAACATAAGATCATGAAAGGAAATCTTTTTCTTACAAAGTACAATCTATTACAGAAAATGCTGACAGCTGGGCCATTATTGTAGCTTTTATTGTTTTTCAGTCATGACTGACTCTCTGTGACCCTATGGAGGGCAGCATGCCAAGCACATCTGCAGTCACTGCCCCTCTGGCATCCCTCAAGCTCATGTTCATTGCTTCAACGACCTCCTCTATCCTTGTCCACCTCTGCTGATCACCTCTTTGTGGGCCTTCAATCTTTCCCTGCATCAGAGTCTTCTCTAGGGAATCAGGATGTGGCCAAAATATTTGAACTTTTAACATCCTTATTCAAACCTTCCCGTGAATAGGTAGGCTTGATTAGAGTAGCAGCAAATTGCAATGTTTGTATTTAAGCATGCTGCCTTTTTTTTTTTTTTAAAGAAAGTTAGTTTCAGGTACCAGCTATTGAGAAACAGTGTTATAATTCATAATACAGGGAAAACTTGGTAGTGTGTGCTATACATTTATACCCACATTTATATATTGTTGTAATCTAGAAACAGAAAATACCTAAATATTTTAATTAAGTCAGATTATACTGATTTTCCCATATCACCTCCATGGTTCTTGCATTGGTTCAGAATGAGCAAAGATTGCACCTGGAACCTAAAACATGTTTGTAGTTTTCAGTGTTTCATTGGTGGTTTTTTACCTGTGTAGTGTAGGGAAATACAGGAATACCTTGTATATAACTTCAAAGAAACCGCAAACATAAACTCTGTTCTGGGTCATCGTGGAATCGGTTTTCTTTGGAAGAAAAAAACAGTGTTATAGTGAATCAGAGAGTTAAAAGCAGTCCGACAGGCAAAAACAGCGTTATAGCGGGATTGAGCATTAAAAGGGGTCTGGCAGAAAAAAACAGCTCTATAGCAAATCAGCTGTAAAAGGGGTAGCTTTTAGCGGGGTATACCTATTAAGGAATATAGAATTATGTTTCTAGCACTTCATGACTGATACCTTTTTTTGTTTTTTTGTTTATGGATACCACTTTTGTGTTAGTTTTTTTTCCTGCTTAGTCTTATTGTTGACAATACCTATAACGTGTTTGTGTGTGTTTGCGTTGTTCAGTCATGTCTGACTCTCCATGACCTCATGGCCCGTAACACACCATTCTGATCCACTTGGTGTTCATGCCAGAGATATTGGAGTGGGTTGCCAATTCCTTCTCCAGGGGGCCACAGCAGACAGCTCCTGGTATTCCTAGGTGATCTCCCATCCAAGTACTGACTAGGCACAAACCTGCATGGCTTTAGGGTGATGTGACATCTTAGTTCCCTGATTGGAATCAAATCCAGGCCACATTGGTAAAGCACAAAATCCTAACCACTGGACCACCAGGGAACCCATAACATACACAATATTCATTTTACTTTGCATGGATGTGTTGTTTTGACCCATTAGGACAGTGCATGGTGCTATTCACCTTCTGATACTGTCTTGTCCATAATGAACTGTATTTTTCCATCATAAGTGCAAACACATTTTTGAATATTCTGTGAGCTTTGGTCATTTGAATTAGAGTTTCAGGAAAAATATTAAATTAATGAAAATAGATTACATAAAAGATATATGATCTAGATTCTAGGTCATTGCTGTTCAACTGTTGTCCTGCTGGCCATATGCTGTGGCCCACTAATTGATTTATTTGGCCCATTGACTGCCAGGAAGAATCCCATTATAATATTAAAATAAAACACTTGAGTCAGTTTCTTGATTATTATATATAAATTCCCAATTTATTTAGTTTTTTGCTACCAAATATATAACCTTGTTAATTTAGATGAAAGATTTGAAATCCATGTTATTTTTAGAATGTAGAAAAAATATAGCAGCTAATGTACTATTTTTTTATGCATTAGAATCGGCCATTTTACTTTCAGTAGCTCCGCTTCCTGAGGTGGGAGGAGGCTTTTAATAAACAGGAACGTGTCTGCACAGTGGAAAGTGGGAGTAACTACTGCCAGTGCTGACATTAACTCTAATGGGAGACACATTAGTTTATGAGGACATACCTCAGGAAGTAATAGGCAGCAGTAAATGTTGTGTTTAGATTTTTGCTTTCTAAATGTAATTTGCTTATTTTGTTTATTTAAACAAAAGACAATACAGAAAAAAATGACCACAGCGGTCTTTAAATAAAATGCCACAAAGAATGAGATAATATTAAACAATATTAGTGTTCTTTGTAATCTAGGCCGAGCTAGCTGCAAAAATATTTAATGTATTATTCAGCCAGTCATGCTGCTTTCACCGGATAAACGGGTTCCTGGGTGGCAACTTTAGGAAGGGAGGACCAGTGAACACAATGTGCTGCTGTTATATTTATAATGTGATCCAGCCATAGGAGCTTACGGTTTGTCACACAATCTTAATAAATGACAACTATAATTCCCTTTTACAAAACACTCCTTTTTAAGAACTAAAATTTGATAATGGACGCTTTTTTTCACATATATAATTGTGGATCTGCGGGACTGTTTGTAATGTTTGCGATGTTGGTAACGCACTTGTGCAACTTGCAAGGCGAGCTGTCCGCATGTGTGACATAGGCTGCAATTAGCGGCGCAGGTCTTAGGCTGCAATTAGCGTTGAAGGCATCAATTGCACTGCGAGCCCTGTGAGTCAAGCAGTTGAGGCACGCCGGACGCAGCCAAAAAAAGTAGCCCTTTGGCGCTGACCGCGAGGAACTCAATGTGCTATTTTAACGGCCAAGCTTAGTTCAAGCACGTAACTCGAAAAACAAGCAAAATAATAATTGAAAAACAACAACACACTCACACAAAGCACAGGGGGAGAGCAAGGAAGCCTTAGAGTGTCAGACGAAAAATGTAAAAAAATCTGAAACTGGATGAAAACAAGGCTGAGCAAAGCCAGGCACGCGGGACTTAAAAAATACACAACGGCAAAGACCGTAACGCTTACATAAACGACAGGCACGCGGGACTTTGAAAATAAAACAAACAACATTCAGCAGACACACAGAGGAGAAGCACACTGAGAAAGGGTCTGGGGAGATATGGTGGAAAGACACGCATGGCCTTCCTAAGCATTAAAGTTGCAGGTTAACGAACCCTGCAATGAGCGGTCCGTACAGTAGCCGGGAGGAAAGGCTCGAAATGAGCTGCAAAGGTAATTATTGCAAAGCAGGAAAGTTGAAGTACATGGGGAAGAGGCTCGCAATGATCACCAAAGGAGCTCAGCGCAGGGCTCATGATGAGCGCCAAAGGTGCTCAGATGATCAAAAAGTCTCACATTGTGTGGCAAACAGCTTTGCCAGCTTTTAGATTTTATTCCCGTCATTTTTGTCAGGCAATTTATTAGTGTATAAATAAAAAAATAAAAAACAATTATTATTATTTGTTACCTTGGGTTTCCATTGCCTTTTTTTTATGCTATCTTTTTTCAGATGGTTTCTCAGTAGGGTATGTCCTTGTGAACAAATTAGATTTCCACTAGTTCTGTTGCAAAGCACTGATATTTAAAGTAGAACTAATTTTCTCTCTCTCTCTCTTTTTTATTTTTTTATTAACCTCTTTCTAATCTAACACAGGCTGCTTATATAAGAAATGCACATTACATGGAGACATTCTATACACATACAGATATATTTATATCACTTATATTATATAACTTAAAAATTAACCTTGTTTTCAACACCCACAGAGCTGCTTACATATGTGTAATGCCATCCCAATACACTAAATATTTTAACCTTTTACTAACCTTCAAGCCAGCAGCAGCTCAATGCAGAGACCTACACAGCAATGTCTGACTCTTCCTTGTGCAGGGGGCTACACATCCTATGATGCTTTCCTTCACAAACTGCCATCAATGTTTTATACAGTGTATTCTGTCTGTGATTGACCAAAACAAATTTAGGCATTTTTTGCTCATTTTAGCCAGGATTTCTAGGGGTGTTAACTTTGAAAATCAACGGCTTGCAAACTCAAGGGATTTCGCAAACTTTAGGGTAAATATAATGTTTATTTTGGTATTTTTTTTTTTTTTATGCAAAAAAATGTTTTCAAACACTACTGATTGTCCTCTATCAGATGCACTCATAATCCATGGTAATTAAATATGTCTTTATTTGCCACATTAACATTTTGTTACATTGTAACCGATGAAAGCTTCTTACATTGCCTTGCAAAAGTATTCACCCCCTTGACTTTTTTCCTATTTTGTTATATTACAGCCTTAAATTCACAGTTTTGTTAATCTGAATTATATGTGATGGATCTGAACACAATAGTCTAAGTTGGTGAAGTGAAATGTAAAATATATACGTAAAACTATTTTTTGGAAATAGAAAATTGGCATGTGCGTATGTATTCGCCCCCTTTGTTATGAAGCCCACAAAAAGCTCTGCTGCAACCAATTACCTTCAGAAGTCACATAATTAATGAAATGATGTCCACCTGTGTGCAATCTAAGTGTCACATGATCTGTCATATACACACCTTTTTTGAAAGGCCCCAGAGGCTGCAAGCAAGAGGCACCACTAACCAAACACTGCCATGAAGACCAAGGAACTCTCCAAACAAGTAAGGGCCAATGTTGTTGAGAAGTACAAGTCAGGGTTAGGTTATTTAAAAAAAAAAAAAAAGATCCCCTAGAGCACCATCAAATCTACCATAACCAAATGGAAAGAACACGGCACAACAGCAAACCTGCCAAGAGACGGCCGCCCACCAAAACTCACGGACTGAGCAAGGATGGCATTAATCAGAGAGGCAGCACAGAGACCTAAGGTAACCCTGGAGGAGCTGCTGAGTTCCACAACAGAGACTGGAGTATCTGTACATAAGACGACAATAAGCTGTACGCTCCATAGAGTTGGGCTTTATGGCAGAGTGGCCAGAGGAAAGCCATTGCTTTCAGCAAAAAAACTAAATGGCACATTTGCTAAAAGGCATATGGGAGACTCCCAAAATGTATGGAGGAAGGTGCTCTGGTCTGATGAGACTAAAATTGAACTTTTCAGCCATCAAAGAAAACGCTATGTCTGGGGCAAACCCAACACTTCACATCTCATCTCCCAAAGAACACCATCCTCACAGTGAAACATGGTGGTGGCAGCATCATGCTGTGGGGATGTTTTTCAGCAGCTGGGGCTGGGAAACTGGTCAGAGTTAAGGGAAAGATGGATGTTGCTAAATAGAGGGATATTCTTGAGCAAAACCACTCTGTGCGTGATTTGAGGATAGTACATCTGGGTTCACATTTGAATGTCTAAAACAAGTTTAAAAACCCGCTTCCAGCTCAGAATTCCAAGGAAAACAGTTGTTACACTGCATTCTGGGAAGCTGAGCCGGGACATGCAAATGTGCCCACAAATGCCTCGCTCTTCAATCCATAGCCATTATCAAACATGGCTTCCTTTTAAGCTTATGCATGCTGTATTGCACAGCTTTAATGCAAAGCCAAGGTTTGATTAAACACAAGCTGAGTATCGTACCCATGTACAGCTGTTTCAAGTTTACTGGCTATCATCAGCATGGAGCGGGATCTCAGCTTGTGTTGTGGACCTTATGAGTAGGTAGTTCACTACAACAATCATTTATAATATGGTGGGCAAAAGAGCGATAGAAGCCCTCCACCGTACTGTAGTTCAGTAAATAAATAGTACATTTGTGTTCACATTTGAATGTCTAAAACCAGTTTAAAAACCTGCTGACAGCTCAGAATTTCAAGAAAAAACGTTATTCCTATATATTATATATATATATATATATATGTCAACCTGTATTGTGGAACTTTATAAAAAAATATTCAGTGGCCATTGTTTACAAACCCTCTGTCCAGGGATGCTTTCCAGGAAATGCAGGTTGAAACTTGGTAAATTACACCATCTACTGGTTGAATTTCATATATTTTTTTGGTACAGATGTTGCTTAATTTATCATGTTGCTTTCTACATATAAAACAATAAATATATCTATAAACTATCAAGTGACTTTGACAAACTGTAAATGACTAACAGCGTTTATTATAACATTGCATGTATGCAGTGTTTGAGATGTAATTGGCTCAATGTTTCAGACCGTGTGCCCTATCATTATCACACAAAGGCAGTCTGCGTCATTCCCAGCATGCACTATGGATCTCTTCGAGGCAAGAAAAGCATTTGCAAAAAGTCCCAAGAACATAAAATTTTTCACCTGCCCTACTAAATCCTTATTTTTATGATCAACAAATTTGATTAATCCCCCAAGAAAATAGTATAAAGCAAAAGAATAAATAGGACTACATATAAAATATGTACAATGTGTCAGTCTGTGAAGCTTCAATTTAAAAAAATGTTAGTTGCTAAAGACAAGTAGAGACAAAGAAAGCAGGATATCCCTTCTACATAGAGCACACCCAGGGCCTAATTACAATATCGAGGGTAATCTTTGTTAAAACTTAATATTTAATAATATGTTTAAAAACTGAAGTTAAAATCTTGATATTTGTACGTAACGTGAGTTTGGATAAGAGGTAGAAAAGACTCAATGCGCTGCTATATCCATTGTATAAATAATCCCTTAAAACAGGGAAATTGTGATCCAGTTATAAAGTCCTGAGTGCTCTTGAACAATTGTGAGTAAATATCTTCAAAAATGGCTATATTCCACATTTAAATTGAACAGTGATAATCCCCATTCTGGGCATTTGTGTGGATAATATATATTTAATATCCACTATATTCAATACTGAGCACTTAATATTTATTTAATTTATGATTATGTGATTCAGCACAGTTGTCACGTGCACTTAGCACTATTCACTTTAAATTTTTGTGCAATACATGTTTTAAGATATTTACTCACAATTGTTCAAGAGCACTCAGCACTTTATAACTTTATAACTGGATCACAATTTCCCTGTTTGGATCTGCTCAATGTGAATGTGGCATGCACATGTGCATTTTTTTTAGCTCTAATGGAATGCTTGTTTTTCAGAATGGTAGGTCCTTGCAAACAGGATCAGCTGAAAAAGGAAACCAATCCTTGGAGTAATGAATAATTGGTTATAGAAGTTAAAAATTGTAGAGGGTGTGTATTTATTTTTTGCCTTTTTAAATTATTGTGCTCATTATCAACTTCAGCTATTAAAAGGGAACTTCCTTGTCTTTCTGTTCTCTCTCATGTGTGCCATGTTTCACAGCTGCACCTTAAAGCCATGTCTATGCAGAGGGGATTCACACTACCATTGTAGACTGTGACATGCTTGATATTTTTTTTTTTTTTTTAAATATTACTCCCATCTTTAATTTTGATGCTTATACAGACTGTATAATTGTATTACATTGTTTCATGTCCTAAACCGCGTTCAGACTTGACTCCACAAAAACCTGTAACAAAGACCCACAGTGACTTTATTTGTAATATTAGTGGCTTTTTTTTAACATTTGTATTCTTTTCTTTAAGGTTCATTATTTTCTTAGCCTTATAATTTGTTAACACTGTGATCTCTTATATGTCATCAAATATAAATGCTTTAAATGTCCCCCCCCCCCCCCTAGAATCAATTGATACCTATTTCTATCGCCATGATTGCTCATTTTTGCATTGTTTTGAGTCTGAAAACATTTGGTGGGCTGAGCGTATTTCAGTTTTATGCTGCTCTAGGCCCACCAATATTTGTGTACCAGCTCCCAAGCAACTACTGTTGCTATGCCCTCATCATAGGCTTACTATATATATACTAATAATAATAATCCACATCCTTTATCTCGTTGTTGTCAAACACATAGTAGTAGTATAGCCTCGTTTTCATTTTTTTCGGCGGCCATTTTTTTCTTGCTTAGCCGATTTTTCGATCTTTGTAACTCTGCTAAATCGATCTAAATTGCAGTTCCAACTCCCTTCCAGACGTCCTGCCTGGTTCCCCATGCTGTAAGTGACCTTTTATTTAATTTTTTAGTGTGTATTTAGTGTATTTAGTGTTTTTTTTACTGTTTTTGTTCCGCCGCTTATCTCGTAATTTTTTTCACCTCGTATTTTTTTTCTAAGTGCTACGGTTTAACGGCTCGCCTGCAATGAGCGCTTGCGGCGCTCATTGCCAAAGTGCTACGATTTAACGTCTCTCCTCGCTGTGCGAGGCTCGCGCAGGCGCTCATCGCTAAGTCGTACGCACTACGCAACGCAGCGTGACGACGAATCGTAGTTAGACAATTATAATATGTGATATATATATATATATATATATATATATATATATATATATATATATATATATATATATATATATTGAATAGTACATTTGTGATTTCATTTGAATTTATTAAAATAACTAAAAAAAATAAAAAAAACTTTTCCTGCTCATGTTTTCCAGAAATAGTCATTGCACAGCACTCTGGGAAACTGGGCAGGGATATGTAAATGAGATCGCAATGCACTTTCACTCTTTTTTTAATTTAAAAACTATTATATACATGGCTCCTTTTTAGGCATATGCTCGCTGTATTACACTGCTTAAGCATAGCACAGGATGGATTATGTACAAACATAATCTTCTATATCCATCTGTTTGCAGTTTCAGGCAGGGTGCTACCTCTAGGCCTGGGCCTCCTAGGTGTATTTGGTTTATTGTCACTAACGTAGTGTAAAGCATTTTTTCTGGGTATTTTGCTTTTTGCCATATGAAGAGCTGTCTACAAACTAGAAATATGATTTTAAAATGTAAGGTCTAGCAGAAGCAGGAACAAAATAGATATGGCTTCTGTGAGTACTTCAAGGACTATTACTGCAGTAATACATTATTAGACGTCGTTTTGTTTCATATCTGATACTTTATTGAATTGGACCCTGTGCAGTTTATTTTTTATTGATATCTGTAGGAAGAATTATTGATTGAATTTGTACCCCTAGCACGTCCGTCTTTCTTTAAAACCAATCACACTCCTTTTATATTTTAGTGATTCTGTTGGAGTAGAATGACACTAGTGTACTTGTATAGTAGCAGAGCCATGTGACCAGAAGCACCAATCACGTGCAAGCTCCTAGTTCTGTCAGATATTTTGTTTGCATTTGAGGACCCTGGTTCAGATGTTGTAGCTGGTAGTTGATTGTCTGTTGCTAGAAAATGACCCAAAATTACATAATCTTATGACTGGGAGTCTTCTTCATCACAAGAGAATATTTTACAGGGAATGAGAGAAAAAATTCCTGTCAGAAATCAGCAGTTTATCACACATTGCCAGACTGTACAGTTAGCTGGATACACACACCTATGGTGTTTCAAAACCATTGTGCAGAAATCTGAGTGGGCCTTGGGCAGCATAAAACCAAAATACACATCTAGCCCACAAATATTATCTTATCTGATGTTATCTGGTTGGAGTAATTCACACTTACTTCCTGTACCTGCTAGGAATGTAATCCCTCTGTCTCCCCAATGACTGATATTTTATAGTATATAAGCAATGAGAACCGCTATTTTACTTAAGCATAACAGATTAAAGGCACAAGGAGGTTCCCTGTTTTGGACCTATCCTGTTATGTGTACGCACGGGAAGCTCGCCTCCGACGTCGCAATGTAGCTGGCTCAAAGTGGTTAGGGTTTTTGGGTTAGGTTTAGAGGGTTAGGGTCGGGTTAGGAGTTTAGGGTTAGGAAGTTACTTTTAGGGGGTTTAGCCTAAGAGGGTTAGAAGGTTGGTGTTAGGGCCGGCATGGGGTTTAGGGGCTTAGGGTTAGGGCCGGTAAGTGGTGTAGGGGGTTGGGGTTGGGGTTAGGTTTAGGGCTGGTAACTGATGTAGGGGGTTAGGGGCTTACGGAGTACATCGGGACGCGAGCGCGCACAGCACCAGGAGGCTTCCTGTGCCGTGTATACACATAACAGGATAGATCCCCTGTTTTTAATATTAAAATAAACTACCTAAGTTTTTTATTTTGCATATATAAACATCCTTTTTTTTTCACAAGCTTAGTCATATCTAAATTCCCTGGATTATGAATGCATCTGATAGAGGATAATTAGTAGTGTATACAAACATGTATTTAAATGAAAAAATACCAGAGTAAACATTATTAAACTTACCGTATGGTTTGCTAACTCTCTGTTGCATTTGCAAGCAGTTGCTAAAATAGCATAAAATTCATAATTTGTTTTGGCCATTCACAGGCAATATATTGTATCAATCTGTAATTGCAGTTTGTGCAGGAAGGTATCATGGGATGTGTATTCCCCTGCACAAGGAAGCAAAGAGGAGTCAAACATTGCTCTGCAGATCTCTCCCCTGTGCTGCTATTGACTTGAAGGTTAGTATAGGGTTAAAAACTGTACCCAAAATGTACCAATGTTTCTATTGGTAGGTACACTGTGTCTAATAAAGCAGCTGTAAAAAAAAAAAAAAAAATCTGTATGTGTATAGAATTACTCAATGTAATGTATGTTTCTGATATAAACAGCATATGTTAGATTAGAAAAATATAAAAACAGGGAAAATAAGATATGACGTTTTTAAAAGTTCCTGCAAAGGTCCACCCCCTATTTTTTTATCATGGGTGTAAGAGCCAAAGAAAACCACTTTCCTAAACCTAAACACACACTGAAAAATCTTACCCCTTACCTGTACAGTTCCTACAAGCATGGTTTCTATAGTATTAGGTGTATTAGCCAATCATAGACTGGGTCTTAGCAGCATAATGCTTAAATGGCTAGTACATCTAGTAATCCAGAAATTCACTGTGTATGGACTGGGACTGGAGTGTTTAAGTGAGTAAACCCAGAGCTTTTAAGCATTTGTTTTTGTAAACATAAATTTAAAATGCAAATAAATAGTTTATTTTTAATATTAAAAACCAGGAATACTCCAGTACCCTTTAATGGAACTCCTCTCAGTAGAACTGCTACAGCTTAATGTCAATTTAATGTAGAAACAAATGGACTCATATTTGTGTGGAACATTTATTATAGAACAGTGATTCACAAACCTGGCCTCCGAGATTAACAGGCAAGATTTTCAGGATAACTCTACTTAGTTTGGGAACCAGTGCTGTAGAACGATACGTTTCAAACTGCAAACACCTGTGCTAGGTTAGGCAGAGGGTGAGTCCAGAATTTCTTTACTTGAGCACAGCCTGAAGTCCTGCTGTAATTTACAGTTTGTTAAACCTTACCTGCAATATAGGACATATTTTCTATTGGAAACTGAATTAGTTTTTTTTTTTTTTTTTTTTTAATACTAATCAAAAGTGCTTATTCATTATTGTAACATGACTCTACTTATAGCTAATTAAAATGACACTTTAGTTCAAAATATGCTCTTATGCATTAAAGGAAAACCGCCCCTGAGGCATTTTGTCTACCTCCACGAACACCATTATATCTTAGTAACCAAAGATTGAAAACTTGTTTTGTGAGTGTATCAGAAATGCTGACTCACAGCTAATTATTGCAAACTTCATTGTTAGTTTTCTGTTGGAGAATGCATTAAAAAAAGAAAAAAAAAAAAGAAGATAAAATGCTTCTTTTTTTTATTACCTATAGTATTAAATTATACTATAATTTGATCATCCTCTGTATCCTACTTTTTTATTTGTATAAAAAAATAGTGGTTTATGGTGTAGAAAACTTGAGTAAAACAAGCAATAGACAAGCTATTTTAATTGAAGGGCCGCATATGTAGTACCCAGTCCCTTAAAGGACCAATTAAGGTATTTTTTCCTTTGTTGCATTTGGTAACGTTCTACAGTGGGTGTGTTTTTTTAAAAAAAATTTATGAATCTCCTGGAGCAGAATATACTGCTGTTTAATGTATAACTGTCTTTGGGGGTTTGTCCCTGTTAGCCAATATGCAACAGTATTCTTGTATGAGTCATAAGTGTTTGCCAATTAGATCTAAAGTCATACATACTCCTCTTACACGGAGGGATTTCCTATTACCGTAGTTTCCAATAGGTTTAAACAAGTTTTACTAAATGTTTTAGTGTGGATTTTTTTTTTTTAATAGTCAGTAGCCCTCTAAAATGGGCTTTATACTATTTCTAACCATATTGTTGTGGTAGTCAGCCTGGTCCCTGCCGCCCACTAGTGGACTATTCAAGCTTTCATGGTGGGTCACTGGCAGGTGATGTCACACACCAGAGACTCGCAGCACCACACATGGCTGGATGGAGAGCTGGTGAGAGAGCCTAGGGACATCAGTCAGGACCGGGTCCCTATCTAGTAAGTCCAGGGTGATACAAAGCTGCGGTCATATGATTTATGTAAGCCAAAAATGAGAGAGTAAATTGAGTTACTGCGGCACCTGTGTGTGGTAAACAATTTTTACCATCAAAAGTGGGCGGTAGGTATTAAATCCTTGACACTTAGCAAAGATGCAAGACTTGTTGTGTGAAAATTGTGTGTTCCACCTCTTTTCAATTGCTAAATTACAAATCTGAAAGGAAGTCTTTTCAAGACCAGGTTTACCAGTGGTAATCTTTTAGTTGCATCTAAATTTCCCAATTCAAATCCGAATTTCCATCTCCCATTTGCAAGAAGGGGCAAACAAATTCCTCAAAAGTATCTTAAATAGATAATTTGAAAACCTATAGATCAGTAATTTTTCATAGGAAAAATGCTCTTTTAAATGCACAATAGGAAATTTCAGAGAACCGTATCCTTGATTTGTTCATATATGACTTCTTACTAGTCCTACTATGAAGCTTTAGTGTCTCATCCCATTGATGTCTATAATAAATTTATAAACTTTATCCATTACCACTCAAATTTGTATTTATTACATACTAGCGACTTGCCCGTCAAAAAATGACGGTCAATAAAATTTGAAGCCATGACAATTCTGTTTGGCACACGTTGTTGTTGTTGTTATCTTTTTATATCGCGCCAACATATTCCGTAGAGCTGTACAGGGGTTGAGTACATGGCAAAAAACAAACTTAACACCTTGTAAAGAATGCGGAGCCCTGTTTTTGAGCATAAAATCAAATGTACATAGAGCTTGTTTCCAAGGCACTGACACAGTATAGAAAACTCGCAAACTTACAATATAAGGGTGTTAAACTTTTTTTATACTCTTCGTCTCTCATTGCAAGCCTCGCGCTGAGCGAGCTCTCCTTCAGTTAATGAATTAATTGAATAATAAATTAATATAGTTTACCTTTTTCTAATATATGTAACAATCAATAGCCTGAAGAGGTAACAATCTCATTTTTATTGTCCTGCAGCAGATAATGTCCAGTGGGACTGTTGCAGGCCTGAGGAGATAGTGTTATGAATGTCCCAACTGTGCATTAGAAATAGTCTGGGTGTGCAAGGGCAAACCGTTGGTTTATTTGTGTAAAGCGCTACTTTTAGATGCGTAATGTTGTTAGGATTTAAAATAGCGATGTTTGCCTATGTTCTTACGCGGTTCACAAACATTTGCTGTCCTTTGTAATAGTGTATTTTGTACCTTTTCACATTCCTGGGTGAAAGTGGTACGCGGTTGGCGGTGTTTTGCGCGGACCAGGGTTGTGTAGCCTCCTTTTGATTTTGTTTGGCGGAATTTTTTTCTCTCTTAGCAGATTTCCGAGTGTTGTAACTCTGCAAAATCGACCTAAATTTGCTTTCCACCTCACTACCAGACGTCCTGGCTGTTCCCCCGTGCTGTGTGTGATGGTTTTTGTTGCATTTTTTTTTGTTTTTATGCTTTGCGCTTTTTTCTAAGTCCTGCGTTTGTCAACTGCTTGCAACCTAAGGCGATCCCACGTGTTTGGAGGCTAAGTCCTGCGTGTTTCATTGCCTCCACTGTTTGCCTCGCAGGCAATCCGCGCCTAATTCGTACACACATCGCAACGTATGACAACGTCTCGTAGTTCGACAATTATAATATGTGATATGCATATCTGCAACTTTACCGTTTTTAACTGTAGTTATTTAGATTTCTATATTTTTTTTATTATTTATGACCTAGACTTATAGCTGTACATGTTGAGGAAATTCATAGAAGACTACACAGGAAAGTTAAGTTGGTATAAGTTATTATTGAAATAATACATTGCAGATTATGTGCAGAACTAGCTTCCACTAGTCCAGTCATAAAATATTTTTTTCATTAACCTGTAATATAATTGGATAAAACAAGATATACATACAATAATTATAACTTTTCGAGAAGCTAGTAAAGAGTAAGTAAAAAAAATATAATCCATCAAATAAAATCCATACACTTGTATGATCTTTAATAGTACAGAAATGTCTTTGCAGAATGTGCATTCCTCATTAGTGATGTCCCGAACAGTTCGCCAGAGAACTATTCGCGGCGATTTTCGCATGTTCACGTCTGCCGCGAACGGCGAACACATGCGCTTTTCAGTTTGCCCCCTATACTTAATCATTGAGGAAAATTTGAACATCATTCATTTTATTTTATAATTTGTTTTGTGTAATCTATGCCTGCCTGCCTGCCAGCGTGTGTGTGTGACAGGCTAACACCTAACAGCTTATATTGTGCTTATTTTCACTACTCATACCTGGTGGTGTTACATACATTGAAAACAACCATTTTTTTCCTGTAATCTAATTTCAATTGCCTGCCTGTGTCAGACTCACAGCTTATATTGTGCTCAGTGACATAAAACAACACTTTTTTGACTGTAATAGATTGAATAGCAATTGCCTGCCTACAGGCGTGTGTGTGAAGCCTATTGCATCTACTCTGCCAACTTTTGCCAGTGCACAGTGACACTCATATCTGGTGGCACCTTAGATTGCACGCGCAGTGCCCCAAATTTGAAGTGGGAGGACCGACCAAGCAACATTTGATGGAAGTTCGGGTCCGCTGTTCGCGAACTGAAATTTTGATGTTCGCGACATCACTATTCCTCATCAATCTTTATATTCTATTGTAATGAATGCAGCATGGCTTCTCCGTAACCCTCTTGTATGACGGAACATAAATTGAGAGAGGGTGTAGTCATTATCTTTTATTTGTAACGTGCCAAAATATTCCATTGCACTGTTCAGGGGTTAAGTACATGGCAAAAACAAAATGAACACACTGCAAATAGGCCCTGTTTTTGAGCTTAAAATCAAACGTACATGGTGCTTGTTTCCAAAGCACCAACACAAGATTGAAAACTTGCAAACTTACAATGTAAAGGGTGTAGTTGCTAAATACCTGTACCATAAAGTATAATCTAAGGTTTCTATACTTAAGACCTCTTTTTCAAACTAAAGTTATGTGATTTTTTTTTTTTAATTAATAGATATTTTGAACTTTCCCTCCTGTTTTAACTGTTTTTATTTTTATTTCTATATTTTTTTTATGATTTATGACCTATACTTATAGCCATACACGTTGAGGAAATTCATAGAAGACTAAACAGGAAAGTTACCATATATACTCGAGTATAAGCCGAGGCACCTATTTTACCACAAAATACTTGGAAAACTTAGTGACTCGAGTATAAGCCGAGGGTGGGAAATGTGCTGCCCCCTGTGTCCCTCTTGTGCCCTCTGTGTCCCCCTCTCTCTCTGTGTCTCTTCTCCCCTCTCCCTTCCCTGTGTCTCTTCCCCCCCCCCTCCCTCCTCATCCTCAACCTCCCTCCTCATCCTCAACCCCCTCCTCCACTAAACCCCCCTAAATACCTCTCCCCTCACTTACCTGCTTGTGCTCCGGGGGTTTGTGGGGGGTTTAGGTTGAGGGGGGGGTTAGAGAGACACGGGGGGGTTAGAGAGACACAGGGGGGGGGGGGAAAGGGGGGAGTGACTCGAGTATAAGCCGAGGGGGCCCTTTTTTGCCTTTAGAAAAGGGCTGAAAAGCTCGGCTTATACGCAAGTATATACGGTAAGTTGGTTATTAGTAAGTATTAGTTATTAGTAAGTTATTATTGAAATCATACATTGCAGAAAGAGTAACCTGCAGTTCAAAATTATTTCAGACATTTATTTATGTGAGCCAGAGACATGTATTTACTTTAATAAGGGATGCATTGCCAAAATAAAGGAGCAATTGAAACACAGATGTGTGATGGCATTATCCTAAATTCATTAGAAAACTGGAAAATACAGAAAGCTGTAAAAAGCTAAAAAGTATTTTAATGTTGAATTTTAAAACAAATGTTGAATGTGTTTAAAATCACCCATTTCAAGTTAAGTTCTAAATTTTAACCAGAGTTGATGGGAGAACTATGCTGCATCATGTGAACTCATGTATGTATATATATATTTACATGTATAATGTGTGGATTTACAGATATGACTTGACTTTGGATGAAATTCGGGACCTGACATCTGAAAGAGCAAAGTTTGCAATGGGTCTACCTCAAGTTCAGCGTGCATTTCAGGAGATGGTAAATTTTATACATTTTAAAAATTGTCTATATATGTTTTGTATGCGTGAATGCATGTAAAAAATGTGGGTGTTTTTTTTTTTGTTTTTGTTTTTTTGTTTGTCATTAATATGACAAGTAAACAAAGGTTTACATTTTTACAAAGGTTTATTCAGTAGCTCTCACTTTTTAACTTCCTTCCCACTGCCCCACCCCATTTTAGGAAGGCCCATATGAGGATGATTCAGGAACGTATTCACTCACACAGACATACTACTCTATAACAGTATGTGAGTCAGAGAATTAATCTAAGAGCTTGTTCATAAGAGAGTGTGAGATATGGAGCCCATGCACTAGAAACGTACGGTATATGCAAAATATCAGGAAGAAAGAGGGAGCACTTGAGAAATTTTAGAGGTCTTGCCCAGTTCTTCACATCGCCTTTCACAGGGCAGGGGAGGACTCTCTCACTGATAATACACTTGTGTTTTTCTCCCACTATTGCCAGTAACATGTTTATTGGCTTTAGGTTCACCAGTATTTAATCTGGCACACACAATTCTTATATAAATTGATATATTGTTGTTCAGTCGTGTCTGGCTCTGTGACCCTGTGGACCTCAGCATGTCAGGCACATGCACATGACCATGCAATATGGAAAATTGGAGTTAAGGTTTATATTGCAACATAATTGTAAATTTTAAAGTTACCCATTTCCACTTTATTAAAATTATTGTGAACCAAAACACGCTTAGATTAGAACCAGTGGCAACTAGGAAAGCTAGCTAACATTATGATGGATTAAACTCACTATGGTGGAAGCTTTCTCACTAATCTGTAAGACATCTGCAATACCTTTATTTTACCTTCTCCTCTTCCTTCCTTCCTTCCTTCCTTCCTTCCTTCCTTCCTCATAAACAATTGATCCAAATTCTCTTGCTTTGCTTTAATCAAAATCGGAGGAATGTCACTGCATATGCAGGCCTTTGAAAAAACCCTGAAATCACCACATGGGCTCTGCACCATCAATGGAGAAAAAGAGCTTTTGTTTTTAAAATTGCTGTTTAAAGTTATAAGTGAAGTTGGTGTTTCTGACTTTGCATCTTCAGAATACCTAACTAGCTACACTGGCCAGTAGAACTCCTTCGAATTAGCTGTGGATATTGTTTAAGAATTGTGACAATTCCAATATTTACATTTATTATTATCTTTTATTTGTAAAGGGCCATATTCTGTAGTGTTTTATACAGTGGTTATGTACAAGGCAAAAACCAAACTAAAACTTTGCAAAAGAATGAAGGGTTCTGTTGCGTATGTGTATAAAGGGTTGATACTGGACAAATAAGGAAGTTGTAATTATTTAAAAATGTATTTTATCTGAATAAAAAAAGATTTATTTAGAAAGAGAGAAGGCAAATTAAAACTAGAACCACCTACAGTTCCAAAAGAACAATTCTATGGAAAGTACTATGCGGGCACTTTTTTATTGAATACGTTTCATAAATAAACATAAAAATTGCCTTCTCTTAAAGCGCTATGGAATGTTTCTGGATATTATTAGGTATGTATTATACCTATCTTTACTTCTATATTCTTAGATTTGAAGTGCTTCTTAATAAAACAAAGTTTTACTGCCTTATTTCATGCAAATAGGCTGGATGCCATACTGTATATCCAGCCCTACAAAGTCTGTCTGCATACGCTGCAGTCGGCAGACCCTTACAGGGATTAAACCTGAGATTTTAAGTGCTTCTTAATAAAACATAGTACATAGAAGCTAATACATATGTACATAGGTATATTACATCCCTAGTGAAATACAAAAACATTCCCCATGAGTTAGCATAGAATTCTGCCACCTCTGCCTAATTTTACATTTTTAGTACAGAATGAATTTATATTATGGAAACATTATTGAGGGGGGGGGGATCGACCAACATTTCGTAACATGAAAATAATAAATATCAGAAAATAAGGGGGGCTAAATAATAAATACAAGGGGCCTCATTCTATTAGCGGCCGCAGCCGTTGCGGGGCCGCAAGGACCGGCCGCAAGCTATTCTGCTATTCTATTCCCCTCCGGCCGGGGATTCCGGCAGGCTTGCGGCCGGTGCCTTGCTATCTCTTGCGGCCGCTCGCGCCGGAGGAAATCCTTTGATCTAAAACGTCCGCAAGAAAATCGGCCGTAAGAAAATCCTATTTGCAATTCAATTGCTCCGGGAACCCTCTCAGCAAGGCTAAAAGCGAGCCGCAGCTTACTTGCAGGAAAGAGGTCCCGCTAGCACCAATTAAGCACGAAATATAGCCCAAATAAAGCCATCCTGCACTTTGAGAACTGTAAAGTGATTTTAGGTGTTAGCAAAAAACATAGCACAAAATTCCCCTATACTCAAATCCGTAAAATAATATTTTTTTAATATACGTAAAATATCCATGTAAAAATTCCATAGGGCTTGGAGCACCTCAGACCCGCCAACGCCGCAGCCGGAAAATAAACAGTTAATTTGAACTCGGGTTTGGGCTGATGTGCAAGCTTGAGAGTGCGTTACTTTTAATCCTCATGTCCCCCAATATGATCCCTAGCATTTACAGAGCTGTACAGTGCAGGCTTGAATTTATTTTTGAGTTTTCAGAGCTTACGGCCGGTAGCAAGATTTACGGCCGGCCGTAAGAGGAGATCCTTGCGGGGCAATTTAATTGAATTGCGAGGTAACGGGACCCCCGCAAGGAATCGCAGCCTTACGGCCGGTTTACGGCCGATAATAGAATGAGGCCCAAGGAAATTAAATAAAAGATGAAAACCTTTTTCTCTTTCAGGTGAGTCCAAATATTCAATATGCAACTTTTCCTTCCTTCAGTCCATCATCTGCAGGCATCCCCTTCTGATGCACTCCATGCCGCCATAGCAAATATCTCCAGTATACAATCTCTTGCTTCCTAAGTGTGCCAATATATACAGTTCTCTACCTTTATTCTATGCTATAGATATGCTCTCTGTCCTGGCAATGCAGGACCAGATCTCTATACATTTTGGGATAGTCTTCTACCAGATGGGTCAATCTTTCATTAAAAAGGATGAAGTTTAATTTATGATCGCTTGTAAACTTAGCATTGGGGATCTCCATAGGTCAGGGTTTTTTAATGTTTCTTCTGTTGTATTTATTTTTAAAATTGAGATGGTTTTCTATTTTCTTTCAGATTGATAAAAAGAAAAATTTTGTTAACAAAAGTCTTATTATTGGAGAGGTTCTCTGTACAGCAGATATGACTACTGGTGTAAAGGTAAGAATTAGTATTTTCTTAGATTATAATACTGGATATTTCTGTAACTAAATAGCTTTTCAGTGGATTTTCATTCCTTTCATTTAAAGTCTTCTTAGGAGTAACAAAAAAATAAATTATTTGTGTAATCCTACATGCACAAGAGCTGCACTAGGCATGCTTCATGATGCCTGTTCTAGATATACTTTTGGTTCTGTCTCCCCCCCCCAAAAAAAAATTACAACAATTTATGGACCATTATAGTCTGAGGAAAAGTGATTATTTGGATTAATTTGAAATCGCAAATAGACTGGTTCATTGCAGTTAAACCTTGATCAATTAAGACAGTGACCACTTGATTCTTAAAGGCTACATTGATATCTAATAATTACTATTACACATTTAAAGTCTGACAGTCCTATTCCTTTTTACTGCTGCTACCATTTTTATTTTCTTTATATCGGTTACTGTCTGCAAAAAGGCACTTATTCAGGTTTAAATGGAGTTGATGCACATGGTAACTCGTGCTCTAGGGCAATAGTGGGCAGCAGGCAGCCTTGGGTGGCCTCAGTCCATGAATTTGGGGACAACATATGAGGCCTTTCAGGTAAAACAGGTTGCTTGCCATTGCTCTCTTGAGAGAGCATGTTCTATGAAGAAATTGGAGCCATCTATGGGACACTCCTATATATTCAAGGCAAGCATAATAGGAACAATATGTTAGGGAAGCGTACATGGGTTTTTATTTTTATTTAAAGAGTTTTTTTTTTTTTTTTGCTTGATTACACTGATGCTGCCCTTCTTTTGGTGATCCATAGAGAAATAAGCATTATATACCCCTTTAAGTTACATGCAATAAATAATGTATTTTTTGTTTTTTTAGTGTGGTGTGATTTGCTGGTTATTCGGAGGTGCAGTGATAAATCTTGGAAGTCCAGAACATATTCAGAAATGGTTCCTTCCTCTAAAGGTACATATTCTGTCTGAACACAAACTGTTATCAAATGCTGTTTACAAAATCTATACATTTCAGAAAAATTAAGACATTATAATAATCAACTGCTTGAATTCTCTAAAAGGTTTGTTTTCTTCTTTGGATGTAAATAATGAACAGGTAAAGACAGATTAACAGAATTTTTTTTATGAGACATGGATTGTTAGGTTGGACAAGATATAGTATTTTGCTCTCTGGGAAATAAGAAAATAACTAAATCTTGACCAATGCCTAAATCCACATCCCATCACATCTCACAACAAATTACATTTTTAAGGTCCACTACACTGTGTTGACATGAAAGGTTTGTTCTTATTCCTCTGACTATATCCTTGGCTAAGAAACTACAAGCAAGAAAATGTTTGTTCTCATATAGTATAAACAACCTTTCCTAGCAATGTTAATTATGCCTACCCCTAAAAATGTGTGCATGGGTTGTTATTTTATAACAGTGCCTGATCACACAATGATATAGGCACATTACACAGTTTACTTGTTTAAAATCACACACCTATTACATGTAATACATTTGTTTTGTAGTTGAAAAATATTGTATTATCTTAGCCAGTTGGTGACTTTGAGCCATATTCTATTAGCTGCTCGTAAATGTCTCAAACTCACAAATTTTGGCTGCAGGTATTTTTTTTTTATTATAAATGTTTAGATGTTTCTAATGACTCAAGTGTGCAAATTCCGACCGCAGTGCTGAACTCGTAAACCCTGCCTTTTTAAGTCTGACTTCAGGGGGCGTGATCATATGATCTGACAATATTTAAGTAGGCCCAATATTTACTTCTTAAACGCTCGCAATACTTCTTAGACGCAGCCAATAGTAAATGAGACCATCGTCATGACGTCCGTAAAACATGGAGTTTATAATTAAACTTCACTCAGAGATTACGAATGAATTAGTGTTGAAGTACTTTTTTCCAATTGGACTCTAAATACAGCAATATAGAAATCAATAAAATGTATTAAAGCATCTGTTCTAGTCAATGCGGGTTCCATAATATGTATTATGTCCCGAAATCCATTTTACCAAAAAATATACCGGTGTATATATATTTTTCTATATTGCATATTTGTGGGTTTGAGACTGTTCTGCAATTAATTCTAATGTATTTCTATGCTTTCCCATATTTTTAAAGTACAGTATTTCTTGTTTAATAGCTGTTCAGGCTCTAATAATTGATTGAAAAAGGCCTTGTAATATTTTTGACCGAAACGTGATACTTTTTTTTATTTGGGAGTTTAAAAATATTTGCTAATTAAAGCTGCGAGTCTAATAGAATATCAATTTTGTATAACTTTAATTATTTAGCACTCTATTTGCTTTTAGCACAGCTCAAGATTTACAAGGCCTGTTTTGCGTCTTTGGCTGGCCGTAGTGATTGATGAGTAGGTAATAGAACCTGTGGCGATTTTTCAGAGTGGTGTTAAGTATTTGTAACTTTGAGAATCGGCTAATAGAATATGTATCTTTATAGGGACAACCTAATCTTTCTACAAATGTACAATACAATATTTTCCTTTGAATCTATGCAATAATTACAGATATTTAATCATTATTTTTTTCCAATATAAATATGTATTGCATGATCTGCACTCTGTCACATAATATATATATTTTTATCAGTAGGTGGCAGTGATGTGCCATGGTTCGAATTTTTCCTTGCCATTGCAACAAGAATAGTCTTAGATTTATTTTTATTTTTAAACATGCTTTTTTTGAAACATCACCCTTGTGTAGCACTGTAATTCTTTGCTGGACTAAAAACTGTCGGTTTGGTCCTTCATGTTTGCTTAGAGCCAAGTTTCTATAATATGAAGGCAGTTTTAACAGATTTTTAATTATATACAAAGAAATGGGAGATGCGGTAAGCTGTGAAAAATGCTTTTGTACATTACTTTTTTCTTTTTAGCACTTTCCTAAGCAGAAATCATTTTTTTTTTAATTTATTCTTAAAGAGCATGAAAACTCGGCTATCTGTTGTCCTGAGCAAATCCATGTTTTCTTTTTTTTTTTAGAATTAGAATTTGCTTGCCATTTCTGTAGTGGCCAAAATAAAGAGCTGTAATATTATCTTGTAGTTAGACCCCTCTACCACTCTTATCAAGCACTCTGAGGTGCACAAAAGCATACTGAGCCACACCTTTTACAAACAGGAACTGCAAAAAAGAAAAAAAGCTAAATATTTAGAAAATATTTTACTGTACAGAAAAAAATGTGTGTACAATGTACAGCTAGTCTTTAATGCTCTAATTTTTTTTTTTTATAAATTAAAACTTAAAAAAAAAAAAAAAAAAAAAAAAAAAAAAGGATTGTAATATGTGCTGGAGTTTCATATTGATCACATTTAGTAGTTTAGTTTAGTGTCGCTTCTCTACTCTCAGGTAACAGAAACCCAGTTCTCTGTAAACAGTCCACTTTCAAAAATACATATTTTCCAAGTCTTCTTCAGATGCCACTTTTAGCATTATTACTCACAAGCCGTCAGATGGGGCACTTGCCAGCCTTTCTCTCCAAATGCCTCACCCCAGGGACCTTTAAAGAGATATCTAAGTTTGCTGGATTAATACATTTCTGCACATAAAAAAACAGCCTATATGTATACAGCACATCTCCTAAAACATTTTATTTTTATTAATTTCTAAAAATCCATCTAATGATTGTGTTGACATCCCCAGAGGGTGTCTACACAGCTTCCTGATCCCCACCCAATCAGAATGCAGCATCTGGGGAGCAATATTAACCCACAATTTACCCGCTCTTGCTTGCTCAGCCAATACTAGAGCAGTGTTGTCAGCCTCCCAGTCACTGCTGGGATATGACTCTCTAACATAGTGCTATGTCTTCATCTAACCGGATTGGCCAAAACAAATTGGAGGGGGTGTTGACCTTCATTTTAAACTGTCAGAAATTACAATCTATTTTGATAACTTCAAGGTAAGTGTTTTTAAATGTTTATTTTGGTATTTTTTCATGCAAACATTTTTTTATATACTATCAATTCTCCTCTATCAAATGCATTCATAATCCAGAAAGTTTACATATCCCTAGGGTAAAATAGTACTGTCCCTTTAAATAGTACTTTTTCTGTGGAGCTTTCTTAAGGGTTTTGTGTTTCTCACTGCTTTCCTTTTGTCCAGATACAGTCTCCATGTTGTTTCTCTTCGCCTTATACAAATGCATGTGCAGCTATTTCTGCAGCAAGATCTTTCCAGCGGTTTCAAAGCACTTTTAGTCTTTCTCTCAGTGGCTTCAGATTCATAGCCAAGAAAAAACACACCCTCATTCTGACTGCAGGTCTCTTAAATCCCATCCTGTCTGATTTCAGATGCAATCACTGATTGAGCTGCATCTTAATTAACACTTTCAGCTCTAGACTGGACATACAGCTATGCTCATTCTCTGCCTCACTTTATCACAATATGAAGACATATCTTACCTCATTCGGTCTGTACCACACGCAAATTTAATTTGTCATTCATTAAAAAAAATCCAAAATCAGCCAACTTTCCAAAACCTTGTGTGGAAAGCCAAATTAATCCTAACTGCTTATTAGAATCATGTGTTGCTAAACAAGTGCACATTTGTTACTTGATCATCAGAAGGTGCTACTATATATAAACATGCAATCAGAAACTTGGTCAGTTTGGTCTGGAGCATTCAGGTTTGTGTTAACATGTCAAGCCTAGGTCAAAGAATATGCGACTCAGAGAAAGAAATGGTGCTGCTTATTAGTCTTGGAAGGGTTGTAAAGCCACTTTAAAACAATATGATTTCCATTCTACCAAAGAGTGGGCATCCCAGAATATCTACCCCAGCATTAGACTGTATGACGCTTTAGAGATCACAGAGATTCTGATTTCCTCTTATTGCATATTTGTCACATTGAATGTATTCAGATATTTAGGCGAACTCTTAATATTAGAAAAGTACACAAAAAAGTGAAAAAGTAACACCTTGTTGTTTGTTTATTTTCATTTATTTAGCAACTTGTTAGCCAACACCAATACCCTCTGTGTGAAAAAGTAATTGCCCCTAATATGTTTAATTACTGATAGTGCAGCCTTTAACTGTAATGTCTGCAAGCAAATACTTCCTATAAATCAACAACAGTCTTTCCTGTTGCGGTGGAGGAATTTTAGTTCACCTTTGCCAAAAAAATTCAGAAACACTAGGTTTTCAAGCATGAACTATACTTGTTTCCGGTCCTAAACAAAGAGAGTCAGAGGTGTTCATTTATACCTATATAGGTTTGTTCTATAGCCCTGGTTACCTCCTCAGAGAGTAATTTCCTTTAGCTCACGTGTGCCCTTCACAGGAAGAAATATGTTATAGTATATCTGTCTGGTCTTATTCAAAAGAGTGATCCAGCCCCAATACCAGGCAATTCTACCCTGATCAGGAGAGACAGCAAACCCCATTTTGATAATACAACCCAACGGTTGAAACTGCTCAGGTGGATGACATCAGTTGACAGTTACATAGTACTTGAGATTGAAGTATCGGTTTCCACCAAGCCAAATGGTTTTATCTCTGCTCTGATCCACAGATGAAACATTTTGTCAGTTTGATTCATATTGAGGGAGGACACAATCTTTCCTAGACCCAAACCATTTGGTTGTTTTTAACTATTTTTATGAAGATCCTGTTTTCTGACTCCATGCCTAAATTTGCAGTTAAAAGTGATAAATAGCTAGATGCACGCACAATGTCGGCAGCACACTGTCTCTAGCTGTCTATGCCATCACTAGTTGCCCTAACTCCCTGACGCTGTTTCGCTGCTGCGACAGACGAGGGGTCCCATATGATTAGGCTATCTATACCATTTATTTTTTAATTCTTCATACACTTGGGGGATATTTATATCTAAAGCCCCTTAGGAACACATACTAGGTAGAAGGTACAAGTAAAGTGTAACATAGCTCCTACTGGGAAATCAGTGCCTTTGGTAAAGCGTTGTGTATATTACATTTTTGAATAACTAGCTAGTCATTGATTTTAGTTTTTATTAATGTTTTTATATCGGCATTTTTCCTTTTTTTAATTCACGTGTTGAATAAAGATCCATATTAAATTCCTCACTTAATTTCTTTGTTTCTATTTAGACAAGTTAGTCTGAAGCACTGATGTATCAAAATTGTACATACTTGAGAGAAATATAATTTTAAACCCGATTTTTACCTTTTTAATGGCCACTGCTGTACACCTCCCCTTCCAAATGGGATAACATTGACAAGGTTCCAGGCTCTTAAAGCAAGCAAGGAGGTAATCAATTTGTCAATGAACATGGATGTGCACGCTTATCCAGAGTGAAGATTTTAGGAGGAGGGCATTGATGATCATCGCTGGAGGATCATCAAGAAGGTTAATGTAGATTAGGTATTGCGATCTATAGTGATAGAGACCTGGGTATATATATATATATATATATATATATATATATATATCTCCATAGGGAACAGGGATTTTAGATAATCCCAGGGGATATATGGCTCATAGGGGTTAGCAGAGTTTATGTGGTGGTGTTATTAACATATTTCATTGATATTTAAATTGTTATAAACCCCTTCCCTGGGGGTTTATACAGATAGATGGATGGATAGATCAATGGGAACAGGTTAGGGCTGGTGTAGGATGTTGACTTTAGCAGTTTCCATAGCAATTCTACACACTACCTAAGTTTCCTATGTATACATACAGCAGGTTGTGAATACACGTCGGAGCTGGATAGCTATGGGCAATACCTCCTGGGTGTGAGTCCGTAATTATTACGGAAGTTTTTTTGCAGGAGCCATGTAATCATCCCTAAGATTGTAAGGGCCCCGAACAGAGGACTAGGCTCTTCAACAAAGATTGAAGAGATCTTTTTCAGTGGTCAGGAAAGAGGATCCCTTGGCTTCAATTAAGATTTCCTCAATATGCATGTGCTTGCAATATTGAAGAAACAATCTAGGGCAGAGGTTGACAACTCTGGATCCATTAAGAGTTACGTATATATTAACTGATATTTATTTACAGGTTTGTTTTTTATTTTAATAGTACATGTTATTATTTTAATAGCAATGCATTGCTTTTCTGTAATTCTTTATCGTTTCATGCATTTTTTTTTTTAACAGTAATTTTATTTTAGGGCTGTTATTTGTTTACTATTGATGATTAGTGTTTTTGACCATGTAGGTGTAGTGCTAGGAATCCCCATGAGAGAGGATAGGAGCTATGTGGGTCCTCACAGACCACCAGGGGGGACGGGGATAGGGTCCTTGGGGTTTTCAAAGATCCCCATAGTTGACATTATTAGGAATTTAGAAGTTAGTCTTCATTGACCCCCATATCTCCGTTAGAATTAATTTGTTTGGAAAGGTTGGTGTAATGGCCCAAGTAGTTGTCTGGGTCAATCTAGGTAGCGACACTTAGTTTATCTGTGACGTTTTACAGATGTATCAATATCTTCTATAATACTCATGAAAAAGTGAGGGCAAGGGATTAAAGCAAACTTTATATTTAATGGGTATTCAAACATTTTATGGCTTTCCCTGACTTAACTGCAAAAAATATGTAATGTAACATTTTTCATAGATCTACTGCACTAGGTAGGAAAAAACAAATAAATACATTCATATAATGTAGTATATTCGAACACCTTATTTATTTTGGTAATCCGCACAAAAAATCTATTTTCATCCTGCCTTAATTATCTGGTTGAAATTTTTAAGCAGGATAAAATTCCAGATTGGCTTGTGTAAGAATCTTCTAAGCAATCATAAACATGTCCCCCCCCCCCCCCCCACTTTACTTGCAGCCACTCCTGGTCACCCATTGCCCCTACTAATCATCCTGTTGCTCCTTTGGCCACTACGGTCACCTCTCCTCTCTTGCTCTCCCCGTTTTTTCTATCTTTCTTTCCCATACTCTTTTTTTCTTTTTCCTCCCTTTCTCTCTCCTTCTTATCCCCCCTCTCCTTTTGACCCATCTCCTCTTCTGCTTTTCTTTATCTTACCCATTTCCAGTCTCTTCCCTGTACTCTTTCTTTCCCATCCTTTCTCCGTTTTTCTCTCTCCCCTTTCATTTTTTCTTCCCCATCCTCTATCACCTCTCTTGTCTTAACCCTTCTCCTTTCCTCCCCTCTCTCCTCTATGTCTCTCCATCCTTCCACTTAAATTCTCTCATCCTCCCACTTGCCAAGACGGGCAAGCAATCGGACACAATTGGCCTTATAGAAAAACTGCTTGTGCATTCCTTTTTTTTTTTTTTACTTTCTAAAAACATTTGTCTATTGACATTCTATGTATTTTGAATATGCGGTTAAATATATCTTTCTATTGTCCTTTTCCACCTAAACACTGATAGAAGTTCAACTATATGTGTAAAATACAATCACCTGCCTTTTTTTATTGTCTACAAGATCTCTAGATATTTATTACATTCGCTAGCAACTTGCCTGTCAAAAATGATGGCAATAAAATGTGAAGCCTGGCAATGCTGCTTGTCACACAATGGGAGCCTCTCCCCCTCTACTTTACTGGCCTCGCAATGAGCGCCTTTGGTGCTCATTGCGAGTCTCTCCCTCTCTCTACTTCCTCCCGTGTGTCTCATTTCCCCCCTCCTCTCCCCTCCCCTCTCCCTCCCCTGTGTCTCTTGCCCCCACCTCTCCCTCCCCTGTGTCTCTTGTTCTGGCTCTTGACATTTTGGTCCAATCAATTCAGCATTCTGTGTGTTATTTAAAGCAAAAATAAGCTTAAAATTGCAGCTTCTGCTCTTCACAAACATGGAGGAATAACTATAAAATGTATTAAATTAGTCTAGTTTTCCATTGTTCATCTTCTCGAAGAAGGATGATTAAATTTAAAATAAGCATAATTTGGGCTGTAACTTGCCACTTATGACAGGTTTCTGTTTTTTACATTTACTTGTATGTTCTTTTTGTTTTTTTAAGAAGTGGTTCAAATCTTTATTTTTACTGGCTAAAATTCTGAATAGTCTCTGTCTGCATAAATTGCAGTGTGCAGACCTGTACACAGACTCTGCAAGGCTGGGTGTGAAGTGTAGTAGTATTATAGCCCATCGTGGACCACATATCCACAGCATGTTGTAGCATGGTTTTTGAGACATGGTCCTTTTATTATTATTATTATTATTATTATTATTATTATTATTATTATTGTGTTAAGTGACTTGAATGAGTGGATTTCCAAGTTCATTGTTTATTTTAGTGCTGTGCCCGTTGACTATGTACTATGTTCTGGAATGCATCTGTTCACACGGAAAGAATAAATGGGATATTATTACACTTTTGGAAATTTAAATACATTTGTAAAAATATGGATGTACTTCTGGGCCACTTTGAGATGCTAATTAAATTCTTTATTTGTATTTAATTATTGTCTGAAGAAAAATAGAGAGTTGGTAAAATGCAACCATTATCTATTCTGTTTGAGCTTGTACTTATTTCTCTCTTTCCAATAGGAGCAGAAGTTTACAGGGATGTTTGCAATGACAGAACGAGGACATGGAAGTAATGTGCGAGGAATCCTTACTGAGGCTGTTTTTGATCCAATTACCCAGGTAAAAAATAGACTGTCAAAATAGCAATCTGAAAAATGTTTTAACCACTGCTGAGCCTGATTTCACTCCTGCTGAGGCTGTTCTTACAAGTTTATGTACATTTGTGTATATTTACAGCTCAACACAAGTAATCTTTCAGAGGCATTCACACAAGTCACATGTTTTTTTTGTTTTTTTTCCCATAGTTTGTAGTAGCCCCAGTATGTTACTGCTTAGAATGCAAATATGTTTTTAACTGAAATTGCAAATAGATGCAAACAGCAGTGAGTGAATGGCTCTTATCTGCACCTTCAATATGTATTTGTTATACTATCTATAGCAAATCTAAAAAATATAAAATATGAAGAAGTGATCTCTCATTTGAAATGGTCCCCTCTAAATTTACATTTGATGAACTTTAGTCCATATATTAATAGATGCGAGGGGGCACCCCTTCCCCACAAATAAGAGTAATGTGTACTGGTGACTGCCATTAGCACTGCTTTTTATTGAAAGGGGAGTTTCTACATTTTCACAATAAGGTGTCATGCTCCATTTAGGTGTTTAGTTGGTAGATATGTTCTGCTCTTTTTAGTCTCTTACGCCGATAAACATGCATGGTGATATACTAGTGATCATTATTGTATGCTACTCACAGTATATGGAGGTGCTTGGGAATATGAAAGATGGGGATTCACCTATTTATGATGTTTAGAAATAGAGGATCCATTAAACTCCCCCCCCACCATTGATTACCTTGAGATCAGGTGATTATTGTAAAGAGGATCCCTATATTAATTGCATCCTATATTTTGCTTTATAGTGTTTCTCAGGGACTTCTTCCCTTGATCCACTGTACTTTGCAACACAGTAGCTTCTCTATGCGGTACATTTATACATGTTCTTGAGGTTTTTTTCCTTTGTCAATTTGAGGCATGCAGTATAGGAACTTCTTCAAATCTCAAATTTGCTTTGGTAAAGTAGAAAATTATTTTAGTATAAACTGCTCTGCAAAAATAGTTTTAAAAGAGTCCTTTTCATTAAGCTGTCTCTAGATAATTACAGAACAGTACTTTATTGGTTAGCAGTGATTCACATTTGTTTCTTGTTTTTTATCCCCAAGCAGAGGTAGGTATCAAAAGCCCTAGACAGGGCAATAATTTAAGGATATTCCTGGTTGAACATAAATGAGTCCGAACTTAATTGTTCCTTTGTGTTCTTAATCCAGTAAATCCATTGGTTTGAACTACCATGTTTACAGTGTATACAGTCTTAAATGACTTTATGATGGACAAAATGTCTTGGGAAGAAAGAAATACAGGATATTAAAGGGCCACTGATGTGGTTCATGTTTTATACAATTTAAGTAGTAGAGTTCAGTATAAATAGCTTTTAAATTATTGTGATTCAAGATATTACACTTTCACTGAAAATGGCTCCCCCCAACATTTTTAGGCTGGGCACAGCTAGTCTGTTATAAACTGCTAAGCCTTGGTGGCAGAGTATACAAAGACTTACCTACAGCTGCATAATTGCTTCACTAGGTAAAATAAATTACACTCTGCCAATAATTCTAAGCAGGGGAAAGTCTGTTATTCTTTTTTCCCAGTGTAAATCATTTCTCACAAAAAATGAACTTTTTAACCACAATAAATATATAAGTTGGTATACTGATCCTTGCTACTTAAAAGTTTTTATAAAGCTGTACTATTACAGTGCTGTTTTAATTATCACATACATTTTGATGCTTAACTGACTCTAGACATCTTTTTGTAGTTGTCTTGTTAGTCACAAGGGAGGGGACCTTAGATGAAGTTAATGTTCCAGTGAAAAAAAAAAGTAATTAAGTTACATTTCTTTTGTGGAAGTATTTTTAAAGAGGAGAATGGAAGTATTATTCACATCCAGTATTTCCTATTTGGTTATATAGAGTTTTATAAACTAGAAGTTACTATGAACTCTCATAAGATGCATAACATTTGTTCTTTTTCAACTTTCAGGAGTTTATAATCAATAGTCCTTGTGAAAATGCAGAAAAGATGTATATTGGTAACGCAATGAAAGGAAATCATGCTGCTGTATTTGCACAACTCATCATTAATGGAAGGTCTCAAGGTTTGTGTCTACAAATTGTATATAGTCTTTAAAAGGCCATGGAACACTTATTATGCATTTAAAAGTTTTGTTTTAAACATTACAAAAGTAAAACACGTTTAAACTTGATGGCCTTTGCTTACTTGCAGTAAATACAGAAGATTTATTATCATAGTATCAAACATTTTACAAAAGTTGTTTTTGCATAAAAACTATTAAGTAAAACCGGTTTAAACCTAATTGAAAAGATAATGATGGGCACAGATCATACTATGGTATGTAGGTGACATTGGCAGACCAGTATGATTTATACAACTGTATTGCTGCTCATTGATTGGCAGGGTCTACCCTCCCAATGCAGTTAAATATTTTGAATGTGCTCTGAAACCTTAATTTGGAAAGAAAAATTATGTCCTGTAGCAGATGCAGCAAAGAAAATAGTTCTTTCTATGGCCTTTCAACTGTGAAATGGCTTATTCAACAGCTATTCATAAATTGTAATTTAAACTGAATATATCACAGTAAGATGTACATTAGTTATTTCTATCTCTTCAATGATAAGAAAATGTAAATTAATATTTCTAATGTTGCTTTTTTTATTTTATTTAGGACCTCATTGTTTTATTGTTCCTATCCGTGACCTGGATGGGAAAATGTATCCAGGTGTAGGAGCAATTGATATGCTGCACAAAGAAGGTACATAATAAAGGCAATGGATTATACCTAAATGACAAAAATACATACATGTGTTCTGTTTATACACTTTAGATTACTAAGGACTTTGAAAAGGCCTTTCAGTTGTCTTTACAAAGTCCTTAGTAAAAGCATTTATTTTATTGCTGGTAAAAGATGAAAACTTAAATACAACCTTTACATTTTTTTTTAATTATTAGAGAAAACTTTGCTTTAATGGAGTGAGCTTTTTTCATACCCCACTAGAAAAGACCTAGGATGCAGATAAGATCTCTAATAAATGCAGTAAACATTAATAGAATTAAATGGAAGTGTAACTCTTAGTAGAATCACATACCTTATCTGGGTCAAGGCCAACAAGCAGTACTTTACAGGTCCAATATGGATGTTCCCAAACTCAAGTAGAAATCTACAACAAAAATAATATTTTCTTTAACAATCAGAATAGGCTCAAAATGATGAGACTCAAATGTATGAGCTCCCCATTAATAAATATGTGCTAGTTTACATTTTACCTCTAATAACATAATACTAAACCATGTAGTAGATTGCTTTGGTGACCACTGGAAAACAATTGTGTTCACTGGGTGCAATGTTGCGGTGGACTAATTTTGATTCTGAATGGTGAACATTTCCCTTTTTAAAGCGTGAACATACATTTTAATGCTTGGTGTGTAGAGGCATAATCTCATTAGCAACAGTCATGTCCTCACTAGATGCGCGCCCCTTTTACAATAGTTTTAAAGACAATGTAACAATTGTAAGGATTATTTAGTCCACTAGTCTGTAACGCCTGCATGATGCTTTCAGCGCAGGCAATATTATTATTATTATTATTTATTTGGGGGATATGAGTGGAAGTGCACCGTGCAGTGTTTCTATTGGTAGGTACACTGTGCCTTTGTAAGCAGGTCTGGGGGTGAGGAAATCAGGAAAACAAGTTTTTATTTTTAAATAGAATAAATCTGTATGTGTATAAAATAAGGCAATGTAATGTGTGTTTCTGATATAAGCAGCATATGTTACATTAGAAAAAGGTAAAAACAGGGAAACCTGGATATACCATTAATTTAATGGTTCACAAGCTTTTTTCTTTTCAATGTCTATTAGTGGTTCACCGGATTGCTGCGTAGGATCATTGGTTATTTTTCTACCTGGTGTGTAACTGTTTTAATGTCCTAAGCTGTGTAGTGGATCTATGCACTTATAAGCTAACGAATATAGTAAAAGTACAATATAATATATAATCTCTTATGTACTACTTATTTATGTAATTTTTATACTGTTTGTTCTGGGTTTTTTATGCTGTATAATTAATTATTTCTTTATTTACTTATGGTGATTTACAGACTACTACATTTTAAGTTTAGGAACGTATGCGTCAAGTGTGTATTTTTTTGCTGATAAAAATAATCCCTTAAATATTACACAATCACAATGTTTATTAATAATCCATGGATGATGCTGTATATTTTTATGCTTTGCTGCTGCAAGCACCTAATTTTCTGCAGGTTATATGAATGAAAGTTCAAGTCACAATAAAGTCATCCTTCCATGTGACAATTCAAGAAGCTCACAGTGTAGAGAATGACACATACTTCTGAAAGGGACTCTGCCATCACAAAATCAAGTTTTTTAGGTTATTCTTAAAGAGCATGAAAAGCTGACTATATACTTTCTTTTTGTTTTCCTAAAGTGAATCAATACAAAGAAATTCCATATAGTTGCTGCTGCATTTACATGCAAATGAGCAGCTCATGCATAATAATGAGCTGCTTTGATGCATTATATACTGCATTTCTTGGCAAATATATTACATTATAAACTAAAATAGAAGAAGCTCATAGATCCAAACATTGTGAAGTATATTTCAACAAATGTAATATGACACTGGTAAGAATATGCTCATAAGATCAATTCTATGATTTGCAATAATGAAAAAAGCTTCCAAAGCCACAATAGGCAGTGCTAAAATAAATACATAATATTTAAAATTACGAGATAAAAAACATGTAAAATATATAAACAAAGTGGATGAGAAGTTTGTTCCACCACAGAATAATATGAAGGATCCATTCTATCAAATACACATAAAGAGCCCTTAAAATGTCATTACTGTGCATCACAATAGACCCACTTCTATAAATAGATTACAAAAATAATATCGATCAATGTTATAACTTCAGGGTGCTTAGCAAAAAAAAACTTACTATCAACCTTCTCCTTACAAATGCATTTCATAAGCCAACCTCATCAGTGTATGGCCCTGATTTAAAGGGTCATTTAATTCGGCACAATTTGGACCACATCACAGTAAAGATCTACTAAAAATATGTTGAAATACTTCAGAGTTTATGAAATATGTGCATTTTTCACTGAGAAATCGAATAAAATCAAATCTGTGTTTGTGTGGGCAACTTTGCCCATATGCTGTAGCAATTCTACAGCCAATCGGGTTGCAGGGGTGTGTGTCCCATTAAAGTCAATGGTAAGACTGCTTACATTTTCAGTTTGAAGGGTATAGACAGGGTACAAAATTCGAGCTTCTGCTGCCTCGCATCTCTGGAATTAGAAAAATTTAGAGCAGTGCTCTGCTCTCTGCACGGTTTTTGGAGCTGTCCTCTCTCCAGAGCTGTCTGTGACAGATCAAAAGGAAAAAAATAACCCTTAAATCTCTTTGCATGGAATTCTGGACTCCCCTAAACAAACCCATAGGTCAGCTATGGGTTAACCGGTCAGAGCAGTGTAATCTGAGCCTAGGACAAATCTGCGATCTGTTTATTAATCATGCAGCAGCCAGTAGGGAGGAAACATTGAGCATTTACACATGGACTTAAAACATAACATTTTGTATCTGTTATTAGTGTAATAAATTTAAAAAAAAAAAAGATAATTTAAACATATAATTTTGTGCTATTTTACACCATGAAGAGCAGTTACAGTGTGGTAAATGGCCCTTTAAGCTCTGGTGATGGGCTTCTCTTTTTTCAGCTTACCACTTTGCACCATAACACCATTTAAATATTTAAACAATTTGTAATTTTGTATTTACATCATTACAATCGACATGCATTTTCTAGGGCTGTTGTTATTATTTAGTTATTGGAAACACTGATATTATGTTTTGTGGTTTTAATGAATAATTATTTTTTTTCTTCAAGGTCTTCATGGTGTGGACAATGGGATTTTAAAATTCAATCAAGTTCGAATCCCAAGAGAAAACCTTCTGGACAAGTTAGTATATTTTCTTTGATTTTGTTTGTGGTTTAGTGTCCATGATACTGCAGTGGTGCATTTTACTTCCTAGTTCACAACTGAGCATGCAGATACGAAAAACACATGTATCAAATTATAGCGCACTTATTCCAATAACAGATAATATGATAATTCCATTTTTAAACTACTGTTAAATAATTCAAACTATAGTTATTAACTAGTACTAATCGAACTTATCAATTAAACTCACAATGAAGTTTGCAATTTGTACCTTTTTCATCCACCCACTAAACATGGTTTGGTATCAAAGTGAAACTGACCCTTACTACCTTTTTTTTTTTTTTAAATTTCCTAGGTTTCTTTTAGCTAAATAGTTGTAGCTAAAAGATGTAACTTTTAAGAGGTGTTATGTGGAAAGTGTTTAATGATTGTTTTTAGTTCACGACCCTATTATTTCAGCCAGTGTGATGAAACATATAGACAGACTGACTTAAAACCTACTTCTCATAGTTAGTAATATTTAAAATTTCTTCAAAAATGTCCTTTTTGGCTATTTTGGGAAACAACTGATTAGCAAAGCCCCTTAGGAATGTTAAGGGTGTCCGTCATAACCATTTTTGAGTGTCCCTTTGTGGGGAAAAAAAGCCTTAGCTTGATGCTTCATTATAAATCCATAATATATATACCCATATAAAGTTGAAGCAATCTATTGCAAAAAAGAACTTGTTTTGATCAGGGAAAAAAAACATAAACACACAAAACTGTGACACGTTTCACTTGTGTTGATGATGCATGCTATGCCTTTAATGTAAATGCAAGAATGCTTACTTGATTTAGCAATGGCTTGCATTAAATGTATTATTCCACTTTTTATTCTTTTTTAAATCCTCTACTTCTGTAATTTTAAAATTCAAACACAAACAAACACATTTAAATTGTATTAGATATGACTATTAAAAATAAGAAAAAGTGCAGATAAGTAATGTTAAAACCAGTGCTGAGAAATGTAACTACTATGGCCCTAAATGAATCCTTATAATTACCAATAGAAAATAATGGCTACACAAAGTCCCCTATATAAAGTGGGGCCTCTCCATTAATCGCATCACATCACATCATATGTAACCACACCTCATGTAGTATATGATATCAGTAAATAAGTTATATCAGTAAGTAATCTTCATATGCACATACTTGCTAATCCTAGGATTACTATAGGTCCAGCACTTGTATAAAAACAAATCTTAAAAACTATGCAAGGAGTCTCACCCCTGAAAAAATATGTATATAGCGCCAAATGGTCCAAAGTCAATGATAAGCTATTACAGCTGTTTTACAGTATCATGACTGCTATATACTTGCAGTTTCTTATTGATTGAGACCTTTTGGCTTGAAAAAACATGGCCAACCATAAATAAATGAATGCACTCCTCAATGGGGGACATCCTTGCACACAAAAACAATAAATGCGAGCGGTCCGTTTCGCTCACTGCCAAGCTTCCTCACAGGCTAATGAATTTAGTATTTTACGGGCTTTTAAATCCCTTCACTTCCGGTAATTATGGCGACACTACGTTCTTACGTTATTACGCCATTGTGTAATTATGTCACTACATGCGTATGTCCATGCGTTTCCGCGCCAATACGTCAGTATACCTTAATGTTAATATTTAGCTGTGTTTGGATAAACCAATAATTATTGAATTGACTTCAAAGGTACATCAATACACCAATCCCAATCCTCCAACCATAAACATCAGACTCTTCAAAATCGATTCGTTTCTAAATGCAGTTTCTGGCATTTGCATTTTATAACCTAAATTACGTGGGTGGAATTGCAATTTACAAAACTTTTTACTGGAAATTTTCTTTCTGTTGATGGATCCACAAAAAATTGGTTAGGTTGAATAGAATTGCAAGCCCTACAATGTTTTGTAAATTGCAATTCTACCCACATAATTTGTTATGAAATGCCAATGCCAGAAACTCTATGTTGGAAAGACCAAGTGTCAATTACGTAGAAGAATTTTGGAACATGTTTATTTAGTGGTCAAGGAACTGGATACTCCGCTTTTTAGACATATGAAATTATTTCACAGCAATGGACCTGAAAGTATGAGATTCTTCATGATTGATAGAGTATTTGCAGGTCCCGGAGGCGAAGACTTGGATAGACAACGTTTACAGATGGAGAGTGAATGGATTTTCCTATTGAATCCACAATATCCAAATTAATTAAATGAAGGATTTTCCTATACTGCTTTCCTTTTATTGTTATATAAATCATGTTTATAAGTCCTGAGCAAGTTAATTAGATCCAGGGATCACTATTTTCCATTGGATATATTTTGAATTCCTTTAGCTTTCTATGTTAGATTGATGGTATCAAAACATTTGATACAAAAAGATTTGTTCCTGTATACATTTTTTATATTCATCATTAGGTATTATGTACATGCTAACCTCCATACTGAGTTAATTACATCTAAATATTTTATCATTATAATTTGAACCCCTTTAGCCCTATTTTACAGTGAGTCATTTATGTCTCATTACTATACATTTAAATATTAAAAATATATTTTTTTTAAATGGAAGGGTTGTTGATTATAATAGTAATCTTTGATATGTTTGTAAATTATGTTATCATAGATATGTTTATCAACTTTCAACACATTAAAAAAAAAATGTATCAACCTATTTAGTACGGTTATACATTAGTATTATTATTGCACTTAAAATGTAAGGTTTGTTATTATAGTATACTTATATTTACAAATCAAGTCGCAATAAATAATATATTTTTAAATATATATTTAAATGTGATCACTATTTTCATGTATCTGCATTTAATATTTACACTGACTAAATAAAGTTTTGGCACTTTACCACTTTAAATATATTAATTTTATTATGCACAAAAGTCTTTAGGCACTTAAGTACTGTCTTAAACAATTTATAAACATTTTATATAGTCAAAATCATGCACAGAGTTATGAAAGTTGGTATAACAAATGTCTTATTTACAAACAGACATAGGCATTCACAGATAAATAATATTGTATGCTTTGTATCAACTCATTCAATTTATTTTGAGCATATATAAAAAATGATACTTAAATGATAATTCATATTGTATACTAGTAAAATAATTGTGGTTGTAAGATTGTGGTTCTTATTGACAAACTACACTTAGAAAACGGAGGGTGAAATTATTTTGTTTATGGTTGGATAATTGGGATTGGTGAATTTATGTACCTTTTTTTTAAGTCAATTCAGAAATTATTGGTTTATCTAACCACAGTTAAATATCAACATGAACGTTGGGGTATACTCACTCACGTATTGATGCAGAAACGCATTGACGTCGGCACGTAGTGATGTAATTTCGCAGTGACGTAATTATGCAATAACGTAAGAACTATAATACTGGAAGTAAAGGGCTTTAAAAGGCCGCAAAATACTAAATTCATTAGCCTGTGAGGAAGCTTGTCGGGGAGCGAAATGGACCGTCGGCATTAATAGTTTTTGTGTGCAAGGATGTCCCCCATTGAGGAGCACATAAATTAATTTATGGTTGGCAATATTCAGTGAGACCTTTTGGCTGGAAAAACAATAAACTGCAAGTCTATTGCGTTCATGATACTGTAAATTAGCTATAATATCTTATCACTGACTTTCGACCATTTGGCGCTATATACATATTTTTTCAGGGGTGAGAATACTTGCATTGTTATTGTTTTTAGATTTGTTTTTATAAAAGTGCTGGACCTATAGTAATCCTAGTATTAGCAAGTATTTGCATATGAGGATTACTTACTGATATCATATACTCAATGAGATGTGGTTACATATGACGTGATTAATGGAGAGGCCCCACTTTATATAGGGGACTTTGTGTAGCCATTATTTTCTATTGGCAATTATAAGGATTCATTTAGGGTCATAGTAGTTACATTTCTCAGCACTGGTTTTAACATTACTTATCTGCATTTTTTCTTATTTTTAATAGTCCTATCTAATAAAAATTATATGTTTGTAACGCACCAGAATATTTAGATTGTAGGATGTACATTACAACATGCACAACCAACCTTTTTCCTAACACTTGGAATTTGTTCCGTTTTGAATAGGCTAATACGTAGATAGTGAGTAGAACTGTTAAGATTTCTATTTTAAACGGCTTTGATATTTTTCTTTAGCTTTCAATTAAATATATTACCAACTGTCCAAATCAAACGTATATTTAAATCCAAAGGTTTTTGTATTTTGTTGTATATTTGTATAGCACCATCAGTGTGCACAATTTAATAGATAGTCCTCTCCCAAAGAGCTTACATTAAAATTTAGGTGCATAGACTTTCTGATAAAAGGGTAAGTGCAAGGAGGATGCTACTAAGTATCTACATATGCATTTGCGAAGGGTGCTGTTTGAAGGCATTTTTAAAAAGATGATTTTTAAGTTGAGACTTGGTGATTTCTCTGTCGCGTGGCAGTGCATTCCACGGGTGCTGGAGACATTGAGAGGCAGTGAGGAGAAATTCCTGAGTAGAGCAAAGAAGGCGAGCTAGTTTATAGCGTGATATGAGAAGAGATAGAAGGCTGGGTGAGGAGTGAATAGTCTTGAGGCATATAGGCTTTGCTTCACTTTTTTGAAGGTCAGTTGAGGGATTTAAATATGATAAGCAGGAAGAATTTTTGATGAGGGAAACAATATGAGCTGTTGCATTAAGTTTTGATTGAGATTGGTTAAGAGAATAATTCAAGCAGAAAAGAGTGACTTATAATGGTGAAAGTCTGCTAGTGATGTTTTCTCCCTAAGCATTCTGATTGTAGTTTACGATTGCATGAATCAGGCCAGGGCCTGGATTTGGAAGGCTTTGGTCTGGGGTCTGGGGAGGACTGAAGGGCCTTGGTTATTACGTGAGGAGGCTAGTGTCACAGTTTATTTCTGGACCACATCCTCCAAGTTCTAGTTGGAGGAGGAGCAAAAGAATGTAATGTGTTGTGTATAAAGTAGAGAGTATGTTTCTGCTATAGTATATTGTAGTATGAGCAAAATGTTATGTGTTTCTGTGAAAGTAAGAATGAGATCAGATGGTGGGGTGGCAGAGAGAATGGTGAAATGGAGAAATTGGAGAGTGAACACCATGTATAATTAGTGACCATTTTTGTGGTTATAGGGGTTCTCCACTGTTGTAAATCATGAGGAGGTTAAGAATATGAATCAGAAAGCCAAGGATAGAGAGGGATCATACATTTGACGGTTGAAATCGCCAAGGGTATAGAGAGGGAGCATCAGATGAATGAAAATCAGGCTTCAAAATAAGACCTAAATGCAGATTGGCAGGTGAGTGAGGATGACCGATATATTCCAATAACCTGGATAAGAATTGTTGAATTTTTAATGAGGGAAATGTGAGCGAAGTGGGCTTTGGAAGAAAGTGATAGCCTCAATAGGAGGAGGGAAGAAGACCCAGACTTGTATCCCTGTTGCCAGAGCAATAAGAGTGATAGAAGCAAAAGTCTACAATAAGAATGGGCAGCTTCCAGAGCAAAATCAGTGGAAGTGAACCAAGTTCCAGGGATGACAAAGAGTTGCAGGTATTGGGTGAAAAAGAGATCATGGACCTAGATGAGTATGTTGGCGTGAGTAGGCATTCACCTGTGCATAGAACGGAGGAGGGTTGGTAGGCAGGCAGGTGACAGAAATTAATTTGGCGTGATTGTCCTGATGTAGTGGTGGATAGGGAATAATTTCCTAGGACAAGAAATATTAGAAATAAAGCAGGGGACAGAATTAGGATTAATGCCACAGAAGATAATAGGAGAATCAGGCATAGATAAATATCATGGTGAGAATTTGCATAATAAAATGTGTGACTTCTCCGTAATTTTAACTACACATACAAATGGCTTGTTCAATAAACCATATTTGTACTGTGCTTCATTAAAATGCACACAGTGCTTACATTTTCCTACCACCATTTCTTCTAGTATATTGGCGCTTATATTAATTTAGAGCAATATCCGTTGTGTGGCCACTTATACAAATCTAATGGACAAATGTTTGGAGTATTACAGACCTCTCCTAAAAGTTAAAAAAGTTTTAAAGCTTTATTTTAACCAATTATTGACGTATTGCTTTTTCAGGTTTGGCTCAGTATCTCCAGATGGAAAATACCATTCTTCCATAGAAAACAAAAGTGCCAGATTTAACGCTATGCTTGCAGCTCTCACACCAACCAGATTAGCACTAACATTTCAAGCTTTGGGAGCCATGAAGGTACTCATTTTAATTTATTTGTAATTTATTTTATTTTATTTTAAAACACTGAGAAAATACAAATGTTCAGGTATATCGTACAAGCATGTTAAAGTATATTGGCAACTTCCAAACGTGCCCTATCTATCTTTTTTTAAACATTTTCTCACCATAAGAACATACAGCATTTCTTGATAACCGTTTTTTTTTTTTTGTGGTTGGAGGAGTAAGGGGATGCAGGGGTATATGAAATCAACCATGCCATCTAGATTTTACAGCTCTATATTTCAATTTCAGCCCACTCTGAGTGTCCCCATATCCCAAAGAAAACGTCAATTTCCTGTAGTTTACATCTAATTCCGCTGAATCCTTATAAATGTTGGATTTTCCTCCCAACTTTCCCAAAAGTAGGTACCTCATCCCTCCAATGTTTGGCAGTTTATGATTCTAGAAGCCAAGAAAACCTGGTTTGACTAAAACTGCAAACCCTTTGGGAAGTTTGGGATGGAAAGACGATACATTTAAACACGCATTGTGGGACTGTCCCAAAATAGCTATTCTTTGGGACTAAACATGCAAAGTTTATTGCATCCTCTAAAACCATTGCCATTTAAGGAGGGCTTCGACTTTTGTAATCTTTCCAATGGTAGATAGCACCTAAAATAGTTTTAAAGGCATTATCTCTTATGACTAAATTCAAGGAGGATTTCACTGTATTTTTAAGTATTTTTGCCCACTGTATGTGATCTAAAGAAATACTCCATTCCTTCTCCCAAGCTACCTTCTAAGTTAACTTCTCTGTTACTGGCTGATCAATTCAAAAATTATATAAGGTAGAGATATTTTTCCTACCGTTAGCATTATGCAGACAGTGTTTCTCAAATGGGGATTTGTTAGGGTGATTATTAATCATCCTAATAGAAGCCATATTGGTGTGTGGACGCCAATCTAAGCCACTATTTCTGGGGTAGAAGGAATTGGTTCCTGGTTCCCATCAGGATGTCTGCTACTATGTGCAAATTTTGATGAGTCCACCATGAAAACTGGCAGATGGTTTCCTCCACGGGATCTTTCAAGAGGAGCCACAAAGGAGTGAGCCAAGAGCCTGCTTCTAGTGAGGGTGTACGCTTGTTTATTTGTTTCCATCGATTAATGGAGTGTACAGTACTTTGGGGGAGGTCATCCAGTCTGATTTTAAGCATGTCCAATGCACTTGATGAATTATAAGATTCTGCTTTTTGAGTAGGTCCCTTTCTATATCCACCCAGCACAGAGGCATTTCCTTAATGAACCATTTGGACAACTGAGCATAAACGCAATGCTTTATAGTAGGTGAGCAAATCGGGAGTAGCCAAAACACCCATCTTTTTTGAGGCAATAATGGATGATTTGTTTACCCTAGGTTTCTTATGACTTCAGATAAAGTGGAGGATTGCTCTCTGCAGTTTCAGGACCTCAGCCATTTTGATTGCAGTAGGGAATGTTCTGAAAAGGTACATTAACTTGGGTAAAGTGTTCATCTTTTTATGCATTCATTTGAGCAGACCAACAATTAAGGTCCAGAAAAACTTACTCTGCTTCGGGTTGGGAATGCCCAAGTATTTGATTGCTGAGACCATTTGAAAGAAAAGTTTAGTGCCTACAATTTAGCTTTACCTTAAAACTCAATATATTACAACATGTTTCCAATATTTTAGCAGGTTACAGAGTCTAGTTATTGGTTTTGAAATTGTTAACAAAATATCGTTGTTGAACAAACTCAATTTATATTCCTTCTCACCTACTTTGATGCCATTGATGTTTGGACAATTCCTGATCTGTATGGCCAATGGTTCTAAACATAAAGCAAATATTAAATAGATGAGATCTAAAGCCTTGGTAGGAGACGTAAGCCCTTAGACCAGATTAAAGTGCCATAATACATTTTCAATCTATTCTGTCAAAGGCTTTTTCTGCATCCAAAGAGAGGAGGGATTTTTTTAATGGATGCAACATCTATAAGATTAAAAATACACCTAGTGTCATCAGGGGCTACCCTTCCTGGGATAAAGCCAACCTGGTCTGGGTGAATCATTTGTGGTAGCAATTGTGTTAGCCTGTTCACTAATAATTAGTGTATAAATAAATATCACTGTTAATTTAGAAGATGGGTCTATAGCTCTGGCATTGGGATGGGTCCTTCCCTTCTACAATAATGTGTGCTTCTAAAAAAAAAAAGGGTTTTATTGTTTTTACCATTCAGGAAATCATTAAATAGCGATTTTTAAGAGAATGCCCCTGAATTGTTTATAATAATAATAATTCGTAAAGCCACCTGGACCAGGGGCCTTATGGGCCTCATGGGCTTTAGAGGCTTTAATTGCTATATTGTAATTTCTTCTTCTATAATGGGAGTACTAAGGGTATTTAAATAGAAAAGCAAGGAGGTCCCTGTCATTGAGCTAGGAATCCAATGTCCATGGTGCATTCCCAAAGTACTTAGGATAGAAACTCGCAGACTTACCCTCTTTTACCACTCACTATACCTTAGATTGTAAGAGAGGTGATAAGCGTGTTAGGGTGGAAGGTGATACGCTTCTTTAAAGAGATGCATTTTAAGTGAGGTTTTAAATGTTTTGAGGCAAGAGGATTATCTGGTGGAGCGAGGCAAGGAGTTCCAGAGACTAGGGGCAGCACGAGAAGTCATGGGAGTGAGAGGAGGTGACGAGTTGTAGAAAGAAGAAGGTCACTAGCAGAACGAAGAGGGTGGGGGAGTATTTGGAGAAGAAAGCAGAGATGTATGGTTGAGCATTATTGTTGAGGGCTTTGTAAGTTAAGGTCATGATTTTAAATTTTATTCTTGAGACTAAGGGAAGCCAGTGGAGTGATTGAAAGATAGGCAATGCCGATACTTAACGTTGTGTACGGAAGATGAGTCTAGCAGAGGCATTCATAATGGATTTGAAATGGAGATAGTCGGGTGGTGGGAAGCCAACAAGAAGCGAGTTGCAGTAGTAGTAGTCTAGTCGAAGGATGATGAGAGAGTGTATTAGAATTTTAGTTGTGTCTTGTGTAAGTGACAGATTCTGGAGATGTTTTTTAGATGGAGAAGATAAGATTTAGTTAGTGATTGTATGTGAGGGATGAAAGACAGAGCAGGGTCCAGTAGAACTCCAAGACAACGGGCTTGGAAGGTGGGGGTGATAATGTTGTTGTTGACAGTGAGAGACTTGTGAGGAATTGACGCTGTGGGAGAGGGAGGGAAGATTAGGAGTTCAGGTTTAGACATGTTGAGTTTGAGATGGTGGGTGGACATCCAAGAGGAGACTAGAGAGGCAGTTTGAGACTTATGTTAGAAGAGAGGGGAGGGGGATAGATCTGGTGATGAGAGGTAGATTTGGGTGTCATCTGCATAGAGATGATAATGAAGCCCAAAAGAGTTTATTAGGGCCTAGGACTGATCCTTGGGGTACACCACAGAGGGGGTTGAGCCTAACTGTATGCAGAGTCCTCTCATGACTGCTTGTGGGATGCCCATACCCCTATCTGGTCCACCTCCCCACCACTATTCAAGTGGAAATGATCTTTTAGTGATTTACAAATGTTCTTCCTTGTGGGATTGTCATTAAGAAGGGCTGGATTTAGAGACCAGCCTGGGTTACAACTCTTTGGGAGCAAATCTAAAAAGGAAATGCTGACCAAATTGTGATACAATCAGGAAATGGGATGGATCAAGGCTTACGTTGCATTAGCGGCCAGCCGTTGCCGAAGTAAGATATAATCAATTCTAGAATGGGATTTATGCCTGCCCAAATGTAAATAACTATACATTTTATTCTGATTTAGAGCTCTCTAGACATGAAAAAGGTAGTGGTTTTCGATCAAGGATTTAAGCACTATCGTAGCTCTTGGGATCATGGAAGAAGAGACCTTCCTAGTTTTGTCCGTCATGGGGTCTAAAACTGCATTCATGCCTCCTTCAACCACCCCGGTGGAATGCTGCCAGGAAACCATTAAATCAGAGATTCACGTTCGGGGCATATATGTTTATTAGTAACACTTGTTTTTCGTTAATGGACCCTTGCACCGAAATGTACCTTTATTCACTCTTTTTATGTGCTGAAAATTAAGCCTTTTTTTATTAAACAAAATAGAGACACCTTTCTTTTTTTCGGTTGAGGTAGCATGAAAATCCCCCCCCCCCCTCCACCCCCAAATATTTTCGGACCGAATTCCTTCTTAAGTGTGTTTCCTGCAAAAAGACAATGTCAGCCCCCAACCGGAGATACTCCCTGAGAGCAATCCCCCTTTTCACTGGCTCATTCAGACCCTGAAATTATGGGGAAACGATTTTGACACTCATGACTCCTCTGTTTGTTGTGGCTGTCTACTACTTGCCTTCAGAGCAAAACCTGTGCTTAGGATACATTTCTCATATTGAAGCATATTGTTCCAGTTGGAGAAAAGGAACGGGATGGAAAGGGAAAAAGTTATGGGAGGAATAAAAGAGAAATGAAAAAAACACACAAAAAAAACTAATTTAATAACACACTGCAAATGTACCACAGGGCTATAAGCTGGTTGAGAAATTAAATATGCACAAACCTAAGCAACTTGTATGAAAGGTAGCTGAATATTTATACTCAGAATTATTAAATTCATAGATTGTATTATTGGCGTTAAAAGATTGTTATACTTTTGTAAATTCAGAGGAAAGCAATAGCTGTCCTCCTACATTCAAAGGTGTGCCGCAATTTATCCAAAAGAGCAGATACTATCACGGGTCACCTGTCAAGACTACCTAACAAGCATCTTTCCCAGGGGCTGGGTCATTAACAAGATTATGCATAGTGCCATTACAAATATTAATTCACACTAGGGACTGAGTCCCATGTGAGTAACGTGGAATATAACCTTATTTCAAAAAAAATAATCATGTATTGTTTATATAGCTCTTCGAATTATTGTATATCCTAAAACATTGTGAAGGTTGGACTTAATGCCAACAGAATAAAGTCTGCCTAGTGGAAAAGAACATGGCAACCTCTCACTATCCTCCGTCTTTGGTTACTGCTCCCCTATTCATTTTCCAAGGAGGAAAACTTAGAAGGCCTCCTTTTTAGCTAGAATTGAGTCTGCATTACCAGAGACCAACTTCTGTAATATATGCAAAATTAAGACTTGACAAAATTCTTTGTAAAGAAGCAATCACACAAAACTACAAAAAAACTTCTGCTAACAGGAAAAAAGCAATTTGAGCATGTTTCCAAAAAACATTCTTATTCTCACAAGGACATCCTTCAAGGTTCTAAAGTCTGTGCCTTGTATCCAAAGAACAATAAAAAAAAGTACAACCAGAAGCTATAGACTGTTTGTAGATTCAAATCAATGAACCATACTCCTGACAACATGCCACTGGTGTATTGTATCTGTTACTCTAAGTCTCCAAATGAATCCCGCTTTCTAGATATTCTTTGCGGGCGCGGCGGCTGGTCTTGCGTCGGGTCAGGATAATCCGGAATGGAAAGATTCCAAGAATGGAACAAAGCTACTCCTTCTTCAATTGTAAGGATAGAGTATATCTTTCTATCTTCTTCCATAGCCACGGCTTTAATTTCTGCAGACAAATTGATTGTAACCTTTTGCACTTCAGCTTTAATTTTGGTTCTAAATGAGCCAATCCGCTCTTTTAGCTCTTGAATGTCCACAGTTCTCTCCATGCTTGCCTTGAGGGGTGTCCAAGATTTGCAGACTATTGTTGAGATTAGTGCATGCTGGGTTTTGATGAAAAGTAATCCTGGATACCCTTTGTGTTACGCCAAGTGGAGTCACCAGCCATGCCTCCTCGACACATTTTCCCCATCTTCTCCTCTCTTCCTTTTTATTTATTTGCTTCTGTTTTTTGTTTCCCTTTCTTTTCTCTGACCTTTTTTATTTTTTCCTCTTTTTCCTTATATTTATATCTTGTTTGCTTCCCCCCCCCCCCTTTTTTTTTTTTTGCTTATGTTTTCAAGAGTTATAGTCAATTATTGCTGGAATGCCACTTGTGCTTAAGTGTGAGCCCTATGCTGGGAGGGGTGGGTATATTTACACAATTAACAAATACTCAGACCAACATTAACAAGAACAAAAGGCAAATGGCAATGCCTAGGATCCAATGAACTGCGATGGGCCAAGCTGTATACTAGGAAGAATTGCAAAAAAAAAAAACAGTCATTTTGGTTGCGCTGCTGCGTAATGTAATGACCCATATAGTCCGCTATGAACACAGGTACCAATATAAGTGTTATTCTGTATGTAGACAATCAGATCACAACATTGTTGCTCCTGAAGATGGACTGTGCTCTTATGCTCTATACTTCTTCTTGTATGACAGTACCCATGAGCCTCTTTTCCAGTTTCTGTGACCAGAATCAATTTTACAGTCCTTTTTGCTATTATAGTTAAGGACACTGCCCCAAGCGCTTCACAGATCCCCTACTTTTGCTGTGAGGATATCCCTTTATTAAGGTGCTTTAATGCAAATGTTGCACTGAAACATATATAGCATCCAAAATGGTGGGACCTCTGATGTGTAATTCTTTCCTGAGCCCCTTTATGTTCCACACACTAGCCTTCTGCTTCTGGTTGCCACAGAGTCTATTAGGCATTGCCTTCCCAGGCTCAGTCTCATTTATTTAGCTTTGAGGTTGAGTATTGTGAGCATATTATAATGAATAGCCTCTGGTTTCTGCAAAATGGCCTACACCAAAGCAATCCCCCTCGTTACTCAACAAAATGGCTGCCCTCAAAGTAAATCAACCTCATGGTCAGAGGTCAGCAATAGCCACTGTGAAAGTGAAGAGTCTGGTGATTATTATCACTTGCCTCACTACACCCTTTGATCAGGCTCCCCTTGATGCAGAATTTATCCCTGGGGATGCTTGAGCTTGCTGGGTTGGGACACAGGCCGCCTCCTCTGATACAGAGCACCTCACCTCTCCCATGACATGCAGGCAGGATCTGCCTCTCCCCACCAACTGAGCACCGCGGGCCACTAGGGACACGATCCCCCGGGCACAACAGGAGCTCCAAGTCCAAGGACTGCACGGCTCGCCGATGGACTGCTCTGACACACAGTCTCCTCACTGCTTGGTCAAAACCTAGCATCCCTGAACCTGCATCTGGTCTCCTTGCTAGCTTGGTCACGCCCCCAGTTCATTTGTAAAACTTTGTTGATGCATATATTGTAAAAATGTTGACATAATCCAGCTTCTAACCTCCCTCAAACACATTTTGAAAAATATATGCTTGGAGGCCTGCATAATTAAGGTATTTTAGGAGTAGTTTATTCTAACAGCAGAATAACAGAGAAGAGATCCTTAACTTAGACTATTGTGCCCTGGAGATATTTAATACAAATGCAAATGTTAGCTTTATTTTATTTTTAATAATTGTTGCATTAATATGTTTGATTACTTTTTGGATTTAATTTGTATGTGAAAAAAAAAATGCAACAAAAATTGAGTTATAAAACGAATTCCCATTATTAGAATCAATCATATTCTTGTTAGGCCAAAACTTCTTCTCCTATATGCTGTAAAAACATTTGGGCACCCTAGTTATGCTTGGGGTATGCCAAATATTTAATGCCTTGTCTCATTTAAGGGGGGGTTTGGATGATCTTCTGTTGTGCCATTTGTTTTATATCTCCTCCTAGTTAGCACCAATCAAGGAGAAAGACGTAGTTACATTACACTATGTTTCTTATTCCTACCGCTATGTGTGAATATAGTAAAGCAGAATTCTGATTCCTTCTTTGTTCTTTTGTGAGATATAGTGTGTCAAAATGTTGTGAATCTCTAACATTAATAACAACAACATTTTTACTTTTTGTTTAATACATTTATTGGATTGTTTCCTCTTCTCTAATCACATAAAAAGAAACATCCTAAACAAAATAAATTGGAAAGGAAAAAGAGAAATAAAAGAAAAACTTATGACAAGGCTAAGCTGACCCGCCATATCTACATGTTTTACTCCAGAACTTCAAACTAATATGGAAACCTGTCACAGTTTTGCTCCATTACTATACATTAAATTGATCAGGACAAATGTGATAATATCATTGCTTGGTTACAATGATAGTTATGCATATTTTGGTGTTGGTTTCTTGTTCAATAGGCCTTTTTCAATGTTTTCAATGTTATATTTTCACTGGTAAGAATTGGCCATATTAGTTTCAAAGCAGTGCTGCCGAGTTGTGCTGAACGTTCTCTTTAAATGACGTCTTTATGCTTCTCTATTAGTGCATCATTGGTGGAAGGCATTGTGTGAGTGCCAGTATAAACTGCCTAAACTCCTATCCTTTTCCTTTATTTCTTCTAAAGGGCCACTATAGCCCATGTTGTTATCATGCATTTAAAGTTATGTTTTGAGCATTAAAATAGTTCGCTTTATTTATGTACTTAGTGCTTAAAACCTGTTTTTTTTTCTGCCTAAAATCCTACAACTTTTACTTATCTGCGTCTGTCCTCTGTAGCTCTTGCTGCTCATGAATACATAGGATATGAAGTGAAGTTTTAAATTGTCAGTGACCCTTTCAATGACCAGAATATTGCCAGGGCCACCGCTGTACTTGGACGTCTTCATGAGCTGCAGAGTGGAAACCAGTTAGGCACTATTTATAGGATTTTATGCAGAAAAAATGCCCTGTTTATCCCTTCTTAATAAAGTAAAAGAGATCGATATATTACATTGTTAGTGAAATTCAAAAACCTTCTGTGTATCTATGATCTTTTGTGAGAAGAATAGGTGATTTTTTTCCACCCCTTTAGTCTGGTGGTCCTCCACTTTTCCAACCCGTGGCAGATTTCTCCGCAGCATCCTCAGATCTGCACAGCTTTGGTAGTGAATGAAAGAAAATGTGCCCCACACTTTTTGCTATGGTTTGGAGGAGCTCCAGCGAAGAAGATGATGCAAAGATCTGCTACATTTAGTTTTTTTTCACAAAAGATCAACTTTCTGTTAATCACAAGCTGATATGTTGTTAACACTGATATTTATTAATAGTTATGTAACCTTTAAATCATTGTGGCACTGCCTTAGTAGCATTGCTCCTTTATGTTGTATGTTGTGTTTAACTGTGCAGCTTTGTAAATTACTGTTCTTTTTCCTGTCCTATTAGCTCAGTGGGGCCTATTTATTAAAGTGCAAGAAAAGTTTGAAAAATATAGACCAGAAACCAGTATTAGGAGTCATAGAGTGACCGTGCAATAAGATTATTTGCTTGCAATGAGAGAGCTTTTTCGTTTTAGAAAATAACTTTTTTTTTTTCTATCAACTGTTTTTTTTATAACTTTCTAGAAACAACACACAGATTCAAATTAATACATGATTTTATTAAATATGTATTTTTGGTACCTTTTTGTAGTGTGAGTGCTGGGCCTCGGACATGCATCCCCTCACCTGTTGTTTATTTTTTTATTTTTTTTTGCAGCTTATTTCATTTAAAGGGCTGCTGTAATAAAATCCATGAAATCTGAACTAAGTAGTAAAGATTGGTAATTGAGGTTTCAATATGTACACTTAAAGGACTACTGTAGTTTGCTAGAAAATGTACATGCTTGTGAAGTATGTGAAAAGATACCAACATTAGCAGATATGCAAGACAGGTCCATAGATGCATTGTAGAGAAAATATTATATTTCGCTTTGGGATTCTATCATGGACTGTTTGTGTTACTCTGCCCTTGAGATCTGTAGTCAAATGGGCTGATTGGAGATGGTGATTTTAAGTGAATAAAGATCTTATCTGAATTCACAGTCCCTACTACTCCTCACAGGTTATATTCCTTATAAGAACAAAGCAGTAATGTCTGTTAAAGCAAATACAATAGTTAAAAGCTGTAATTATTCATTTTAAACGCTGTAAAAACATTTTGCACATTATCAAGTCAAGGTCTTCAAAATAACATGCTATAAATATGACACTTATGTGGTCCTTTTAATAATGCTTTCCCCACTATCTTTGGGCTACATCTCCTCCCATCATATTCAAACTGTGGCAAGTTCCAGCTTACTGCATTTTTACTGAATATATTTACTGACAGTCTGGCAAAAGTTTGAAAAATGTAAGAGGATCTGCAGCTCAAAGATGGTGGGTGGAGCAATATCCAGTGTAACTTTTCTCACAAAACACCAACTTGTGTTGTTAATTGCAATAGACTGAAACATGGTTTTTGCTAATCTTTACTACTTATCATGAACTGGATCATTACACAGATCCTTCTCTGGTTATCAATAGATGTTAGTTGATTAGCATCAGAGGAGCAGGGATATTAATTGTATACTTTCTTTCTTTTCTTCTATCTTGCTAACCTGGGGGTAAGTAAAACAAATATATCAGGTTGTATCAATTATACCTTATTGAGTGGCATGTGGATGGTTAATTTGATAATATGTGCATGAATACCTAATGCATGGTTTTGATAGGTTAAAAAAAAGGGTATTTACATTTTTTGTTTGTTTTAGGGTCCCCCAAAAAATCCATTCTTGCAGTTTGATGTATAGGCTCCAATGAGTACCATAAATCATACAAACTGTTTTTGCTTTGTTCTAAACTAACTTTTAATAACTGCTAAATTAACTTGTTCATTTTTTTTTCATTTGCAGCTTGGTTTGACCATAGCTATTCGATATAGTCACAGGTAAGACTTTCTTTTTTGGTTTTATCTAATCCTATTTTACTCAACATATATTGCTGACTATTCAAAGGGTAAAGCTATTTTTAGTTAGAGAAAAATAAATGTTTTTGTCTCTGCTTATACCCGGAGGCATCCATAATACTTTGGTGAAGGGCTTTAACATTTTTCAGACAGTGCTTGCATTTACTGATATGAGCTAGCTGCTTCTGGTGTAAGGGAAGTGAGTATGTTTCAAATTCCAAATGGTCCAATGTTTTAACAAATCCCTTCCCCTTTTCCTTCCCCTACCATCACTATGTACTAGATACAAATTGTGAAGTAGAACTGATACCACAGATATTTATTTGTATTTATTCATCTTAGAAAATTGAAATGCTCATTGAAATATTGAATCCTTTTTTCAAAGGAAAAGTCGTTGCTTGTTTTACAAATATAGATACATCTAGTTACCTTATTTAATTTTTAAAATAGTTGAACATTTTGACTGCAAAGAATAATACAAGATGCTTATAGCCAAAAATAAACACTGTTGAAACAATTTATTAAAATAATATTTATACTGCGTATTGGAATATTCAGGATCAAAGAGTAAGCACTGTTGAAGACATTAATATATTATAGATGTTTAAATAGAAGTTATGTCTATAAGATAAATATACATTATCATATTTAAAGGGCTGCTTAATATCATTGTCCCCATTTGAAACAGTTTAAGAGCCCTCGTTTTGTCATGGGGGCATATTTGCCCTGCCTCATCAGCACTTTTCAAAATGCATTATAGTCTAACTGGAATCGTATTACAAGAGGACAGCATATTTTCTCAGGCTATTTCAAACATAGTGTCTTTGCCCCCTATACTAGTATATATTAACTAGCGAATTGCCCGTCAAAAAATGACGGCAATGAAATTGTAAGGTAGCTAATGCTGTTTGGTGTATAATAATGAAATATGTAATACATTGCTAAATGAATATACTGTACCTATTTTGAAGCATTGTGATGAAGAGCTGGCAATCTGTGTTGATGTTGCTGCAGCATTAGTGGTGTGGAGCTGCTGTGTAAGCATGCTGAATGTGTGCACTGTGTGGTATGAATATCCGTATGTCGTTTGTGGCGTTTTGCGAGTTTCTTGTAGCGTTTTGCGAGTTTAGAGTGCTGTAGCCTCGTTTTCGTTTTGTTCGGCGGCCATTTTTTCTCTCGCTTAGATTTTTTTTTTAGTCTGTAAACTCTTTTATTTAGAGTAAAATCGAGGTCTAAGTTGCATTTTTGAGGTCCTGGGTGCTCCCTCTTGGTGTAGGTAAGGTTTTTATGTATGTGCTGTGTGTATGTATTGTGTTTTACATTTTGTAATGTTCGCGAGTTGCGTCCGAGTGTTGCGAGGCCGTAATGTGTGTGAACGTGTGTCGTATGTTGTTTGCGAGTGTCGTAATGTGTGTGTCGTGCTGTTTGGGTTGCGACGTGAAGTTTGCGAGGGTCGCAGTTGCTGGCATGGAGCGCCTTCGGCGCTCCATGCCAGCAACTGCGGCCCTCGCTTTGCGAGGTCCTCAGGTGCTGGCATGGAGCGCCTACGGCGCTCCATGCCAGCAACTGAGACCCTCGGGCAGTGCCCTCGCTTCGCGAGGGCCTTGGATCGCTGCGCGAGTCGCTTTGCGAGGGCCGCGGGCTCGCTACGCGAGCCCGCAGCGTTAGCAACAACTCGTACGCTCACAACTATATATGTGATATGTTGTGTACACATTTTGAGTAGTATAATGCATTGAGTAAATTCAGCAGGCAGCATTTTCTAAAGCATTGCAAAAACAAATGTCTATTTTTTTGAAGATGCAAGTTTCAGTCTGTCTGATTGTTTTGACTCTGGTAAACAATAAAGCATTCATAGTGTTCCTAGAACACACACATATTTCATATTTGCATAACCGATGCCTTTACTAGACACAGACTAGTTTTGGTAGTGAATTAGAGTTCCAGGCTAGGGGTCAAGGAGAAGTTTGGCGTAGTCTGGAATAAACTGCCTTCTGTATGGTTGCTGAACGGTGTCTCTGCGTCTGTAACCAGGTAATATAGTTTATATGGGTATAGTCATTGTAATGAGATATTTCCCGCACTACAGGTACAAGCCAAGTCATGTTTGATGGATTAGTTTCATAGAACAACATTACATGAATTGTTTTTTGTCTCATGATGGATAGTTCCATTTTCATCAATATATCCTTAAAGTGACACAGCAAAGATCCCAGCGACACAATGAAAAGTACACAAATACATATAACTGCCACTGGTTGTTATTAAAAATAATTCAGTGGAAGTGTTAAATAATTGAGCTTGAAAGTTGGTCTTTTTAGGCACAGATTACTCAAAAACATCTTCACATTATTTTGTCACTTATTATTGATGGTCTTTTGAATTTTTTGCCCAGCTTGATACTGGGTGAAATGTTTTTAGAAAGCAAAACAGATGAAAACAACATTTTACTTTTTTGTAATTTTATATGTTAATACCGTTTACTGTACTGTAGGCTTCAATATTATTTTATTCTTGATTTTTTTGCTTGCTGCTGTTTGTTAACTTATCTGGAGGGTCTGTCCTTGCCAACTGATGAGCTTCCCTTTAACACTGGCAGTTTGTAGCTGCTAGATTCCCAATGTGCACAATGTACAGGAAGTTTCTATCTGTAGACCTGCTGAAACCAAAACAGATTCCACAGCAGCATAATTACATATTAAGGATAATATATTAGAGGCGACTTTTACATTTTAAAACATGTTGCCTATTTAGAGTAATAATTTTTAGTGCTCCTGCTGGGCCCTGGTGGAATATGTGATACATAAGAGGATATTTTGTGTGTGTGACAGGGCGTTTGCATTTATGGACATAAATGGTTGCATTTCCTGAAGCATGGAGTCTGCTTCCAGGCCAGTGAGGGGTGTGGATTTCAATCTTTTACAATTAATCAGGGGCCTCATTAAATTGTCCTAATTATAGTTACTGTAGCCCGCAAAAGTTACTGATATTAAATTAGCCTCTCTTAGCTAATCTAAAACAGGCCAATTTAATCTATTTGCGGGTTACAGGCTGAAAATCCCTACAGGCTGCCAAAATCGTAACTCCAACCCAGCTAAAAGCATTTCATCTGTCAAGCCCGCAAATGTTACAAGTTCTAAAATCGCAAATACCTATTAAATTGCTAAAATTCCCCAAGCCTGCAACTGCTTTCAAACCTGTAAATGGCAAATGTAGCAAAAAATACAGAAGCAAGTGTAAACACACCGCTGTACTTTAAAAGACAAGAAAAGCAGTCTAAGGCATTAGAATTAATTGCACACAGTCTGCAGCTCGCAAATCTGACAGACTTCATGGGGCAGGTGCAAGACTATATATTACTGTGAAACTTGCTCGCGACAACCTGGTTTGCACCCTGGTTTCATTTCTGTGTTATTGATCCCGGCAATCAATGGTTAAAACCTATCATGGAACCCGCATGCACTAGACCAGTAGATTTATTGATTTTTTTTATACATTTACTATTGGCTCTGTCTAAGCTGCAAGTTACGGATCTTGCTTTCTTGATCATGATCAGGCCCTGAAATGCTACATATAGAGGCATGATTTATGCTTTTGGCTTTCTGCCATGTACTTATGAGCTTGAGTCAATTTAATCAATCTGTAACTGCAGGCTTGGAATTTAATGAGGCCCAACGACTCTCTCTCCCATCTTTCCCCACTGCTCTCTTCACTGGTAGCCAAAACGCAAACCCTCATGATTCAGCTATGAGGAAGTGATGTAACAAACACAAAATTGATTCATATACTCTTTTTATATGAGTTTTCAAAAATGTCTAATAATTTTATGACTATGGCATAGACAGCTGCTAATATTGTTAGTTTCATACATACAAACAAGTGTCTTATTTTCTTGAACTATAGTGATCCTTTAAAGGAGTAAGGAGGGTTCCCTGTTTTTAATATTAAAATAATCTACCTAAGTATTTTTTGCATTTGTAAACATAATTTTAGTAAAAGTGTTTAAAAGCTTTACACGCTGAAACCTTCCCTGTGGACTCCAATCAGTACTATATTTACTAGCCAATCTCAGACTGTGTCTCAGCATTTCAACAACATGTTGCTGAGAAATAGTTTGTGATTGGCTAGTAAATGTAGCACTATAGAAACATCATAAGCTTGGGCAACGCGGGTATACATTTGTAGGGACTATTTGGCAGTTTTAGTGAATAACAACTAAGCTTTTAAAGCACATATTAATCATATTTAAATATTCAAGTACATTTTTTGGTAGATTATTTTAATATTTAAAAAATGACCCATATATCTCCCTTTTTAATGTTCTTGTAAGATTTTATTTAATATTATTCTGATTTACAACTGGGTATAATCATGGAGTTTACCCTCTCCACTGTAAGATAATTTATTGCATCAGATAGGCTCATTAGGGGAGTAAGATGACCTTTTCATTTATGTTTTAAATGCCCACTTGTCAAGGTCAATCATCTAACTATTACACTCAACATTTTAAAAACAGGCAGTGGTCATTATATTTTTTATATATATATATATATATATATATATATATATATATATATATATATATATATATATATATATATATATATATATATATGCATAACTTTAATTTCTGTAATGACTGAGACGGTTACTTTGAAGCGAAAATATGCCCCTATAGCAGTTATCATTTCATAGCTTACACTAAATAGTTAATTAACCCTTTCCCCTCGACTGTCCCACTGGGTGGGACATTTTAATTTTCTCATTCCGATCGTATGTCCCACCAGGTGGGACATATGAGTAGCATACAAGTTTGACGATCGTGCGGCTCACCCAGAGTGACATAATGTTATCGGATAAAGGCCACTTGAAAAATGCACCCATGACCTGGAAACAAGTGATTTTTATAAATAAATTTGGTAAAACCATTGGTAATGGACCTGGTTGGTGAACAGTGAGCAACTCGACCTGCATGCCATCGTGGTGGTCCGTCTACATTAGACGCAGAAGAGCGACTCAATAAGCAGAAACACTTCATTGCATTGTTAGACAATAAGAAGATAAAAGACTGTAGTGTTTGTAGTGACAGACTTCACGGGGCAGGTGCAAGACAATATATTACTGTGAAACTTGCTCGTAACAACCTGGTTTGCACCCTGGAGGATGTTTCAAAAAGTATCATACTATGTCCAAATATAAATTAAATGGCACTGTGTTCTCCATTGAAATGTACATTTGAACATGTTTGTTGGTTGAATAAATTAATAATGGCTGAAATTACTTTTATATACAATGTATACCGTCAAACCATTCTTTTAGTTTTTTCCGTGTAAAAATATTCCGATCTGAGGTGAACTACACTTGAATTAGATCCGAGTGGAAAGGGTTAAAGGTATATATAAGTTTCCTGGGTTTCAAATGGAAACCTCCTTCCTCCCTCCTCCTCCCTCCCTTCTCCTCCTCCCTCCTCCCTTCTCCTCCTCCCTCCTTCCCTCCCCTTCCCCCCCTTATCATCATCCTCCTCTTTTTCCTCCTCCTTCCCCCTAACCTCCTCCTCACTTCCCCCCCTCCAGTCCCTATCCCCCCCTCTCCTTACTTGTTATTGTGATCAGATGAGCTTCCCGATCATATCTCCCCCCCTGCAGCATGTCTTCCGTCAGTGAAGTGACGGCATATGATAATGACGTGACGTCACAAGTGCGTCACGTCATTAGCATATTACAGTCACTTCACTGCTGAAGACATGCTGCGTGTGGACAGATGAGCAGGGAGCTCATCTGATCACAATAACAAGTAAGGAGAGGGGGGGGATAGGGACTTGGGAGGGGGATGATCTGGGGGTAAGGAGGAGGATAACAGGGGGAGGAGGAATGGTGTGCTCAGGGGGCCCAGGCAATTTTGGCAGCACTGGCCCCCTGCAGTTACCCCGGGGGTTACCTATTTAGAAATGGTAATTTAACCCCAAGCCACACTCGGGATTACCTCTTAAGCGGTTAACCAAGAGGAGAGGTAGCCAAGTACGCAGAGGAGAGGTAGCCAAGTACGCAGAGGAGAGGTAGCCAAGTACTGAATTTGGGCTTTCAAAGGAAGTACTTGCTGCTGGATGTAATCACATGGTTGGGTGGGTTATGAGCATACTGAGCAGAGAGGAGGGAGAGAGCAGGGAGAAATATGATGCAGGCAACAGACACCTTGCAGGGGTGTGCTAAAAGCAGGCTCAGCTCTGCCAAAGAGAGGGAAAAAAAGCAGCTGTAGTCGTTGATGCAGGGAACTGACAAACTGAAGGGATGGTAATCAAATGTGAATGTGCTGCACAGAGAGACTCTTATATGAAAATATACAGCACCTTCTAACGTGCCACACTACATATCCCAGGCTGCTTTGCAGCAGAGCCAGGAACCCCAGAGCATGATACAAATATCAGCTGCTTGAACCTCCTCCTGATTGCCCAAAGCAAGTTTTGAATTTTATGCTAATTAAGCTTATGTTTCAAGGGTATGTCTAGAAGACATTTTGCTAACTTCAAGTCAAGTGTTTAAATATTTATTCTGGTATTTTTTAATTCAATTTTTTTCCATACACTACTAATTCTACTCTATCAGATGCACTCAAAATCCCGGAAACTTAGATATGTCTTTTAAGGTTCCTAAACTGCATACAACAAAAACAGGCAAAAAAGGAGCATGGAAATAACATTTTTATGTAGTGTACATTGGCCTACAGTTACCACAAATAAAATCTTCATTACCCAAGCAAAACTTTCTTACCCACATCTTCTAGTGGTCAGCACCTTTAAAACAAAACAACGTTCTCACATGAACAATATAAATTCTATGACCCTCTGTTTCTCAGATAATAATGGTCTAATATTTTATGGTCCAATGTTTTTAGTAGTTACACATTGTCCCAGAGGTGAAAAGCTATTGGGATGTACTCAAGTCAGACAAGATGGACATGTTCAGAATCTTCAAAAATCAACATTTTCTATAAATGTGGCTTTTAGTTTACAGCTTGCACAGCTGCCAGTGTTATTTGTTTATTACTCATTTCATAAAAGTGTGTTTTTTCCTAATATATTGGGGTTATTTAAGAGATAATGCTGCCAAAAAACAGTTATATCCACATTCACTGCTGGTACCACAAGCATTTGTGTAAATATGAGAAAATAAGAACGCTCATCAAAATATTGAATACTTTTTCAAGGGGGGATTAGTTGGCTTACACATTTTATATACATTCCCATATTTGTTAATTTACCTTTTACGTTTAAAAATCTACTGTAAACTGGGATTAAGAACATTGTTAAAAATATAAATATGTAATCATTCATAAATATCACAGATAAAATAGTTGGAATGTGTGAAAATATTCCAAAACAATTGAATGAAAGAGAGCGCAATAAATATTACCTAAAGCAGTGTCTGGCAAAACTATTAAATATATAAATTTAGTGAAGCATCACCAGGATTATATCTATTAATCCACCAAAATATCTATGTTAATAGTTACAGTGCCTTGCAAAAGTACTCACCCCCCCTTTACTTTTTACCTATTTTGTTACATTACAGCCTTAAGTTCAACATTTTGTAAATCTGAATTTTATGCGATGGATCAGAACATAATAGTCGAAGTTGGTGAAGTGAAATAAAAAAAATATATACATAAAACTATTTTTTAGAAATAGAAAACAGAAAATTGGCATGTGCGTATGTTTTCACCCCCTTTGTTATGAAGCCCATAAAAAGCTCTGGTGCAACCAATTACCTTCAGAAGTCACATAATTAGTGAAATGATGTCCACCTGTGTGCAATCGAAGTGTCACATGATCTGTCATTACATATACACACCTTTTTTGAAAGGCCCCCAGAGGCTGCAACACATAAGCAAGAGGCACCACTAACCAAACACTGCCATGAAGACCAACGAACTCTCCAAACAAGTAAGGGACAATGTTGTTGAGAAGTACAAGTCAAGGTTGGGTTATAAAAAAAATGTAGATGTGTATCTAACAAATGCAGTGTTTCTATTGGGAGGTTAACTGTGCCTATGTAAGTAGCTTAGGAGGTGTGGAAAACACGTTTTATTTTTAAATAAAATAAATCTGTATGTGTATAGAATGACTCGATGTGTAATGTGTGTGTCTGATATAAGCAGCCTGTGTTAGATTAGAAAAAGGGAAAAACAGGGAAACTTAGATATAGCTTTTAACTGGGTTGCAGCATGTTTCTATGTGTGTATTCATGTTCTCTTTGACTGAGCCCAGGTTTATAACTCTGTAATATTCACATTAGTCAAGCACCTGGGCTTAACCTGAGTGAACCTGAATACTACCAGTGTATTAAATGTTATTTCAGATGTTAAAGAGTTGGTAATCACATACTTATTGACAACACATTGTTGAGTTTTATTATCATAGCACATGAACATTGCAGATCAGACCTATTCTATGGTATTAAATGCCATGAGATGCACATTCAATGATGAGACCGAAGTATTGTTGAGGGGGGTAAATGTCTGTATAGGGCAGGTGTGTGTATGTGTTAATCCAAGGGCACTTGTTTTAATCAGGTGTGACTTTAGTTTTATTGCCAGTGTTCAAATGTGTGAGCAGGTATTTGTAATTGACATGTTGATTGTTCTTTAGTATTTCATGATGCAGAGGGATGGGTTAACCATTAGAAAGGCTTCTTGTGTAGTTTAGGATTTTTACGGCCACTATTTTATTTTATTAGGATCCTGTAATTTTTCTGGCACTTGTTAATTTTAACGTGCCTTGTAAGACTTTGGCTCACTAAAAGTATCAGAGCCTTCTGAGAAACAGGTTACATTAACCAAAATCTGTTATGGGAGATATGTAATCACACGTTAGGCAAACCCATACATACAGCACTTACTTTTTTTTTTGTGTTGAAAGTATGGTCTATCTTCTATGTGTTTTATTACATGTACACTAAAAGTTTAGTGTGCAAGGCTAATGGGATAGGGTATGTAGCAGGGGGTATCTGTGGTATGTATATAGTATGCAGTTTTTAATAGGGGTACATGTATATGTGTTTTATGTAATGGAAGTATGTAGCAATGGGGTATGGGGGTGGGTTGTGTATAGGGTAGTTTGGATAGCCCTCAGATAAGACCTATGAAACATGTTATTAATATTACTAAGGTGGGTTATGTAGACTATACATTATTTTACATTTTAAACTCCATACAAACTAGAACAAACCTCCTACTCTAAAACTCCTTCTCTCTCCCTCACAAAAAAAATTGAACCTCTTCTTCGAGACCTGCAGTTTAACAGACACAGCACGGCCGAGTCAACGTTTGATTTGGGCATATGTAGTGTTTTAGACTCCAAATTGCAATATTTTAGGATGTTCTTTAACTTGACTTGTGTTGCTTCAGGAACTACTGGGTTTATGGACTCCTACTCGCTAGATCAAACATAATGACTGTTGTGAGTACTTATAACCTATTCTCTCTAACCTGACATACATCCTGGCTACATAAACATAATTTTAAGTGAGTTAACCTGCGGAACCAATGTAAATTCTCTCGTACAAACTCCTGTAGGGTCAAGGAGTTTCCTACAGGAGCCATGTAATCGGGCCATTAATTGAAAGGTGCAAAAAAAACATATTTTTACAGCACTTCCTTTTTATGAAAAGTAAAAAAAATATATATAATTTTTCAGCCCTACTCTTTAAAACATGTCAGGGTCACTTTAACTATTAAACCTTTGAATACAAAGTAATGGAGTGCAGGGGAGGACGGGGTTATACTTTAGATTGAATTAAAAAATGTCACTTCTAAACAACCAAAGGATTTTTCAAAAAGTTTTAGAACTTACTGATTTCTTGCTCAGATTGTTTTATCTCATTCACATTAGACCTGTAGTTATACAAGGCGATTGTGGAACGATCAATCACCACTTTTATACTCCTCCATTTATTCTTCGTTACTTATAACATTTTCAGAGTGCAAGATCATATGATGATGTTTTGTCACTTACTTGCATGTGCTCTAGATTGCAAATTATAGATTTAAATGGACAAATTAGTCACAGATTAGTAATCATGCATGATTGCCTGCAAATGTGTGCTACAATAGTTAATATGTTTTATTTGAGTACCTATAGACAATTTTGTTGGGAATAACGTCAGACTGACTTCTTCTGGCCATTAGGGTATATAAGTGCAATGAACCAGTTGCTTAGTTTTGTAATCAGGGCCAGAATTATTATTAGGTGAGATAGGTACCAACCCAGGTGTGTTCCTTAAGGAGAAGAAACTCATAAGTGCAAATAAAAAAAAGTTGTTTTTTTTCTTCCTCAATTTATTTTCACTCATGATTGTATTGACACAGATCCTGTGCCTCTTTTCTGTTCTGTCTTTTGTCCCGTCACTTCAACTCCAATGAAAGATTTTCAGATTCTACTTCCCCTTCTCTTGTGCATGACAAGGAGCAACATTATGGTGCTAAAGGAGGAAGAAGAGCGAAAACCAGAGCAGTAAACCGAACAGAGATAATCTACCATCAAAGAGAGAGAGAGAGCAAGGGGAGAGCAAAGCAGTAGGGGAAAGGAGAGAAACCACAAAGTGAAAGAGAGAGATGAATAAATGTTGGTAATTTTGCACACAATATTCATAAAATAATATCACTTAAATAGAAGAAAAAGGTATGATCTGTATCTTATTATACCCTTGGTGCTTGACACCACTATTATCTAAACAATATAAAAAACTTTATAAATAACTTTAATGGGATATTTTAATCCGGAAATAGCGCCGCTTAAAAGTTATAAAAATTGGTGTACAATATAGAATAAATAAATACTATATGATATAAGAATGAGGATAGATCAGTATCATCACCAATATAGAGATCTGGTCATGAGAGGTACCCTAAATAAAGGGTTAACGTATTCAAAAATAATAGATGAATGAAGTATTAAATCCTCATATATCAGAATAAACTGATATACCTGAAAAAGTCAGGATATACTGATAATCGTCGGATTATTCTATAAAGAAAGCACTATAAAGAAAAAACTAATGTTAAAAACAAAATATAGAGTAAAACAGAGATCATAAATAAACTGGAGGTATCAATATATATGTAAATATCAATATCAAAGATATTAGGGACACTGTGACTTTAAAAGGTAATGAATAATAATAGAAGCTGCAGATAACATATAACAGTATAACAATATAGTGTATTGGCAAAACGTTGCCACACTTCGTATACTTGCTGTTCAGTTGCTATGCTTCATGTGTAACAACATGGCTTGTCCCATCAATTCACTATGTTAGATTGGTCCTCCAGTGGTCTCTGTCCTCTATGACTACTGATAAAAGTGCCAACGGGCCATTTCGTCCATCCTCGTGGCAGCTCTAAGGCTGTATTCTATGCTGGACTCTCTGTTTATTTCCGGGTTTGATAATGTGTATTGCGTAATTGCGTCATTACGTTCGTGTAACTGCGTCATTGCGCTTTTTTGAAACTGTTTAACTTTTTACTATTTAAACGGACAGTGGGCATTTTTAAAAGACAACTAACTTTATTTGTTCCCAATTTTTTTTTTACAAAGATTAACAAAAAGCAAAATGCAATTATTTACTGAATGTATATGGGACTAGAGATCAAGATTTAAGATAGGATATTCCAATGATCACAAAACAAAAGTGATAAGAGGTAATATAACTACTATTTTATGTAGTGTAGTGATGTGAAATCTAAAATAATTATATAATAATTATCATTGTACAGTGGACAACACTAGTCCAATAAGAATAATAATGAAGCATAAAATAATAATATGATGATATAATTGGTGAGTGATATAACACTGAAGTGACCTCTTATGTCGATATGTAATATAAAATGTAACTCTAAAAGTGAATGATTATTGCCTATCTTTAAAATAATAATAAATAAATTAAACTTAGGTGAATTATTAGGTCTAAAGCCTATATAAAGTGTTTTGATTGTATATTTGGGTTCAAAGAAGAAAAGAGAGTGAATAAAAAAATATGATACTGATTTATCTGTTAAGTGAAATTTATATACTGTGGAAAATTTTTAAATAAATTAGAAAAAGATCAGGGGACCCTAGAGAATGTTGTAACATATCAGACCTCCAGACATATAGTATCTTAACTCTTTATATGTTAACCCATATTTGAGAACCCTTTTTCAATTTAAATAAAGGCTGTATAGGAGTATCCCTCATTTAACCCATTAGGGTATTTACTATTGAGTGTGAAGATCCATTTGCTTTCAGCTTGTAGAAGTTTCCTATCTATGTCACCACCTCTTGGTCCTTGAAACAATCTTTCTAAGACTTGAAATGTCATAGCCTCCGGTTGATTTCTATGAAATAATTTTATATGCCTCGAGACGGAGGTATCCAATTGTTTTTTAATAGAATATGCATGTTCTAGTATTCTCCTACGTAGCTGACGGAATGTTTTACCTACGTAATATTTTTTACAAGAGCATGTCATGACATATATAACGTGAGTGGTTTCACAATTTATTAGACTTTTCACTGGATACTTAATTCCTGTATTGATATCTGTGAAATCTTTACATGGTTTAATGTATTTACATGCCTTGCAGTGGCCACACTTAAAGAGGCCCTTTGTAGGTGTTAACCAGTTTTCTGGTCTTTTGGGGGGATTAAAAAGACTTTTGACCAAGATGTCTTTAACACTGTTATTCCTTCTATATGTAATTGAAGGTTCTTCTGTTATGAAGTCTTTCAGAGTTGTATCTTCTCTCAAAATATACCAATGTTTCTTCAGAATATTTTGAATGGTTTTCCAATCTCTCCCATATGTCATAATACAGCGTATTATCTGCTCTGTCTTTTTCTTCGGATTTCATCTTATATAATAGATCTTGGCGTTAGCTTGTCAGTGCTCTTTTATATGCTCTTTTTAGAACACGATTAGGGTAACCACGTTGTTTACATCTTTTTCTCAAGTCTTTTGCCTTTTCTTTGAAATCCATTATATCATCACAGTTTCTTTTTAATCTCAAATACTGTCCCATAGGTATTCCAGATTTTAATGTGACAGGGTGCTGGCTTGACCAGTGCAGCAAAGTATTTGAGGCTGTGGGTTTCCAAAATACAGATGTATGGATATTTCCTTTTATCGTCTTTTGACAAGATCAGATCAAGAAATTCAACTTTTTGATTGTTCAGTGAATATGTGAATTTTAACCACCAGTTGTTCTTATTCAAAACTCCTATGAATTTAACAAATTCATTTTCGGTAGCAGTCCAGAAAATCAATATATCATCGATATAACATTGCCATAATATTATATTTTTGGTGTATTCATGCATTCTTTCTTCAAACACTTCTGTTTTTTTCCCAGTACCCCAAGTATAGATTTGCATAACTTGGGGCACAGGCTGTCCCCATCGCTGTGCCCTTGTTTTGTAGATACCACCGGCTGTTAAACAAAAAATATTTTTTTGTTAATATGAATTTCAATAATCTGATAATGAATTAATTGAATTCTATATCCTTAATACTTTGCATGCTTAGAAAATGTTCCACTGCTGCAATGCCTTTATCGTGTGGTATGGATGAATATAATTGTTCAACGTCAATAGTAATTAATAAGGTTGCTTCTGGTACCGAAATACCATCCATTTGTTTTAAAACATCCAAAGTGTCCTGTAAATATGATGGCAGTGTTTTTACTATCTCTTTGAGATGGCCATCTACAAACATACTTATTTTTTCCGTTAAAGCAATTATTGCTAGAAACGATGGGAAGGCCTGGTACAGGGACTACTTGTTTGTGTATTTTTGGTAGTGTGTAGAAAGTAGCTTTTGTAATTTCTTTTGGCATCAGAAAATCATATGTGTCTTGGTCTACTAATTTTCTCTCTCTTGCATATATTAGTATTTCTCGCAATTCCTTCTTAAATGTTATTGTTGGATCTTCTTTTAAGATTTCATATGTTGTCTTATCCTGTAGCACCCCACTGCACATCTGGAGGTAATCTATTTCGTTCATCAATACTACATTCCCCCCCTTGTCGGCGGGTTTAATAACCACTTTGCTATTGCTCAATTCTTTTAGAGCTTTTCTCTCTTGGCTGTTGATATTTTGTTTGGAGTTGTATTTCAACTCCTACTCCTTTGCTGTTTCCATATGTTCTTTTAGATCCTTTTCAACCATGTCAAGAAAAAATTGTATATTGCTCAAAATGGATAGATCTGGAGTGAATTTACTTTTTGTCTTTATAATTCTTTGAGATGTTTTACTTTGCATATATTCTTTTTGTTCGTTTAGTAGACCCATCAATGCTTTTAAGGCTTCTACTTGATCTTTGTCCACTCCTAATTGGTTTAATTCTCGTTCTTCTTTATTCAAAAACCTTTTTTTCAGCGCCAATTTTCTAACAAAGAGATTGATATTTTTTATATTCTCGAACAAGTTAGAATCTTTGTTTGGTACAAATGACAAACCTTTTCTCAAGATTGACTCATGTGCCTCTTTTAATATAAAATCAGAAAGATTAATGATGCTTGTTTCTTTCGGAGTGGCAGTTCCGATTCGGCCGTCCAAACTTACACTCTCATTAGTTTGTTTGTTTAATGCATTGCAATCATTTTGTACAGAAGAATCTATGGCCATTCTGTGGAGGATTGCTTGACTGTTGTTTTCCTTATTTGATGATCTTGCTTTTGTTTTCATTATTAATTTGTCCATATCTTCAGTTTCTTTGCTAAGCATCCCCACTGATTCTTTGTGTACTTGACTTTTTGTTTGCCCTTTGACTAATTGTTGTTGTTTTTCTTGTACCTTTGTCTTGTTCCATGCCAATTGTTTTGGACGTGCCCCTTGGCTAAAAAATGGTGGTGTTCCAGAGTCATCTGATTTAATAAAGATCTAGTAATTGGGCCTTGGACAGGTTGTTGAGAATTCTGCAGGGTAGCAGGGCTAGTTATTTTGTCCGTTGTTTGATCTTCCTTGTCTGACTGTTCATAGTCTGATGAGCTTACTTCTTCTTGTATTCTTCTTGTGACTGGTCTTAAAAATCCTTCCTGTCTGATAATCTTGAGAATCTCTGTTAAACTTTCTTTTTTTCCTCAAAATGAGTTCTTTCTTAAATTTCCCTATATTGTTGAGTAATTTTGTATTTAGATCTTCGAATTCCAAAACATCTTTGAATTTTTCCACACTTGTCCACTGTACAATGATAATTATTATATAATTATTTTAGATTTCACATCACTACACTACATAAAATAGTAGTTATATTACCTCTTTTATCACTTTTGTTTTGTGATCATTGGGATATCCCATCTTAAATCTTGATCTCTAGTCCCATATACATTCAGAAAATAATTGCATTTTGCTTTTTGTTAACCTTTGTAAAAATCGGGAACAAATAAAGTTAGTTGTCTTTTGAAAATGCCCACTGTCCGTTTAAATAAAGTTAAACAGTTTAAAAAAAGCGCAATGACGCAGTTACGCGAACGTAATGACGCAATTACGCAATACACATCATCAAACCCGGAAATAAACTGGCTTTATAAGCCAGAGAATCCAGCATAGAATACTGCCTTAGAGAAAGTCCACGAGGATGGACGAAACGGCCCGTTGGCACTTTTATCAGTAGTCATAGAGGACAGAGACCACTGGAGGACCAATCTAACATAGTGAATTGATGGGACAAGCCATGTTGTTACACATGAAGCATAGCAACTGAACAGCAAGTATACGAAGTGTGGCAACGTTTTGCCAATACACTATATTGTCATACTGTTATATGTTATCTGCAGCTTCTATTATTATTCATTACCTTTTAAAGTCACAGTGTCCCTAATATCTTTGATATTGATATTTACATATATATTGATACCTCCAGTTTATTTATGATCTCTGTTTTACTCTATATTTTGTTTTTAACATTAGTTTTTTCTTTATAGTGCTTTCTTTATAGAATAATCCGACGATTATCAGTATATCCTGACTTTTTCAGGTATATCAGTTTATTCTGATATATGAGGATTTAATACTTCATTCATCTATTATTTTTGAATACGTTAACCCTTTATTTAGGGTACCTCTCATGACCAGATCTCTATATTGGTGATGATACTGATCTATCCTCATTCTTATATCATATAGTATTTATTTATTGTGCACCAATTTTTATAACTTTTAAGTGGCGCTATTTCCGGATTAAAATATCCCATTAAAGTTATTTATATTGTTTAAATAAGTATCATTACCCATCTGGGACATTTTTTTTTATTAGCAAAACTGCTCCTGTGTCCCTGACACTACATACAGCAGGCAGTCTGTGAGCAATGTGAGCTGCCTTCCAATCGTTGTCATGTGAGTTTTGTATGTCATGGTGTGTGAATAGATAACAATCCAGTGTGTGTATTGTGATAGTAACTGTATTTTGTAATGACATTTGTTATTATATATGTGTGTTGTATGATAGTGAGAACAAAACTGTACATACGACTTGATTTCTGCACTAGAAGTGAATTATTGCCATCTTGCTTGTTATTACTATAGGTCTTTTGAGCTGCTTATTTTTTTATATCTATTTATTGGGTAAATTATCCCAAGAGGCAAATAAGAACCGCATACAAGGTCAGGCGAAATCAATAGTTTAATACTTGACTTCTGATAAACAGTTGTAACCTTTTATTGTTTGTCATCAAATATAATAGTTGTCAAACTGCGATTTGTCATCACGCTTGCGAGCCATAGAAGCCTCCCGAGCTCGGAGGACTTGGGCAATGACCGCGGAAGGCACAAAAAACAACAAAAAACATAAGCAATAAATTAAACCACACACATCACAGGGGTAGAGCCAAGACAACGAAGAAGTGAGGTTGCAAGCGAATTTAAGCCAAATTTCCTGTGTTTCGTCACTTGAAAAACGGCAAAGCGAGAAAAAATGGAAGACGAAAAACGCAAAGAAATCTGAAACTGGATGAAAACGAGGCTCTGCAATGCCAGGCCCGCAGACCTTGGAAAATGCACGACACCAGACACAGTAACACTTACATGAACAACGCCAGGCATGCATGATTTAGAAAATACATGACGCCAAAGACCGTAACACTTGCACAAACAAAATCCGACCTCGCAAAAATACAAAAGGAACGGACGAACCACGGAAATCGAAAAGCAACAAAAAAAATAAAAAAGATTAAAACACACAGCACAGGGGGAGAGCCGGGACGCCTGGGAGTGAGGCTGCAAGCGAATTTAAGCCCAATTTGTCGTGTTTCGTCACTCAAAAATCGGCTAAGCAAAGGGGGAAAAATGGCGGAGGAAAAACGTAAAAAAAAAAATCTGAAAACCGAATGAAAATGATGCTAAGCACATTACGACCTCGGAAAAATATTGAACTCTGTAAAATACATGGGAATAAGAAAATATACGACGGAAAAGACACGAACACTTGCACGAACAACTCCAGGCATGCAGGACTTTGAAAAGAGAAACCACGGAAACATTCAGCAGATGCACAGAGGAAAAACCCACAGGGAAGGGACAGGGGGGAGGTGCTGGAAAAAGACACATGGCATTCCCATGCACAAAACTTGCAGATTAATGAACCCTGCAATGAGCGGCCAGTACAGTAGGCAGGAGGGAAGGCCAAAGGCGCTCATTGCGAGACCCACGATGAGTGACGTAGGCACTCATTGTGGAGCTCGCAATTAGCGCCGATGATAATCATTACGAAGCAAGAAAGTTGAAGTACACGAGGGAGAGGCTCGCAATGAGCGTCGAAGACTTACATTGTGTGGCAAACAGCATTGCTTGGCTTTCAATTTTATTGCAGTCATATTTTTTTTGACAGACAATTCGCTAGTAATAAAATTTATCACATTTTTTCATTTTTTATTATTTTCAATAATTGTTCATGGTCTAGGACTGAAATAGTGGCCTGACCACAGATGTACCTTTCAGCTTACTAGGGTTTATCAGTGAGCTGCAGGTGCTTTCCACAGGCACAGTACGAAAATATCCACTTCTAAAAATCCTATAAACCTCCTTCTCATAGAGCCTAAGCCTTTTGAGACAAATACCTGAGAACGAGCAACTTAATGTGAACCCATGAGACTGAAGTGCAAGTAAAAAGACCTGTCCTCGATTTCCAGCTCATGGTCTGGTCGGCAGTGCAAGTAGAAAGACCATTCCTCGATTCCTGGCTCCAGGTCTGTTTGGCAGAAAAGTGTTTCTACTATTCCATTAATTATGACAACCCAAAGGTCTAGATTGAGCCATGAAATAGTTTCCCTTGAGGTGTTTAGAAACTGAATCTCTGCCACTTAACTCATTTTAAGTTCAACCTCTGCTGTTGCCAGTATCCACCCGTTGTGGGGAGCTGACTTTGTCTAACAGCAGCTGCTAAACTTTTAGATACAATATGTACCAACACATTGATGGAGACTTGCTGTAATAAAAATGTTTTCTTGGCTGTAAGCTTTTGAGACAGCCTATCAATAATTATTTATTCTTTTATCAAATAACCAACATAAAACCATTTAGACTGAATTCCCACCCAATACACCCTGTCTGTGTTCAGTCGTGTCTAATTTTCCGTGACCTTATGGAACACCGCACACCGTATCTCAGGATGTGCTTATCCATAAGGTTATCTTGGCAACGATACTGGAGTGGTTTGCCAGTTCCTGGATCCCATTTTGTCTGGCTTCTCTTCTATGATTGGCCCATCTTGTATGACCCTACATGATATAACTCACAGCTTCATTGAGGTTCACAAGCCCCTTCACCATGACAAGGTAGTGATCCAGAAGAGGCAATACTCCCTACTCTCCCATTAATGACATTATTAGGTTGGATACAAAACACTCAGCTGGAGACTAATCTTTAATATTGCTCTTATAAATGAAATATAAATTGTACTAATAATCTGTGTATAATGCTGGGGCATTACACTTGTCCTATAAATGGAACCATAGGTATGACCTTGCTTTATAAAGCTTAGCAGAAATATTCTGTCCCATGTATAATTCTTTAACTTCACATTTAACAATTTTTCACTTCACTTTAGTGATTCAACACCAGTCCCTTTTTACAGATTACCACCAAACAAAAGTAATACATTGTAACACAAATCAAGAACCTGGGAGGAGAGAAAGAGCTATGGGGAAAATTAGAGGAGTAATGAGAAGTTGGCTTTGAGACTCCTGGATGAAGAAATATATCTGTACCAACTCAGATGTGTGCATAGTTATTAACTTGAGTCCTTCCATTATTTGTTAATAAAATACACACATTATAGGCCGATATTATAATGAATAGTGAAAACTCATAGTGGTTTAAATGCATTGTTTTTCTCTAATTTTGCACAGAGGCATTTTTGTGTGCGGTTTTGCTTCCTCCCAGTGACTAACATACAGTTACAACCCATGTATAAGGTTTTGCAGAAGTGGAATGGACATCAGGGTGAGAAACTCAAGAAAAAAATACCTGTTGACCAAAAAGTGTCAAACCCATTAACCATAATGCATCACAACAGGGAGTTGCAGCTGTGTCATCCACCTTACACAATTAAAGGATCACTGTAGTTAAAGTAGAAATGACAAAATCTGTTTGTCAAGTATATGTAGAGTTAAAAAAATATTAGCAGGTGTGTAAGCCATGGGGGGGGGGGGTGTTTGTGGTTATCACTGAAGGGAGAGTGTGGAAGGAGGGAACTAGATCACTGGATAAGATTACAATTTACACCACACCCTTTCACTGACCCAGAAGCATACGCCTCACTTTTCTGGAGAGCTATGGCTGCATCACATGATGCAAATGCCCCTCTTGCAGACAGCTTCAACCAATGTATCATAGATCCCTCCAGGTTCCAGCAGAGGCATCAATAGGTATTTTTATTTTAATTAAAAACGAACTATATGACTCTTACTTAAGTATTTAATTATGCTTTTAGACTTAAAGTTTTCAAACACATTTTTTTTTCATGGTGCAGAAGGACCACTGGCAGCACGTTGATGTTTTTCCTTCTTGTACATAATGATAATTAAATAAAATAATTCATTCTTGTAGATGTGTAATCTTGCACATAAATCTATAGTCCACTACCTGTCATTTACAAGTATTTTGTTAGGACAAACTACCCATCTGTTGTAAAGATGTATTTTCTGAAACCATACCAATCCAAGGACACATTTAACAACTGTAGTTCAGTACACCCCGCAACACATTTTTATGGTAGAGGCTTGCATCACACATTTTCTCTTTGTAAGCTTAATTAATTTGTGGTTATTAGGTTTTTGTGGCGTGAGTTAGCAATCAGTCCCACACTTATGTTATCCAAAGGCTGAAATAGCACAAAGTTACATGATTTAGTGACACTATGTTCAAAATCTATGTTATAACAGAAGGCATGCGATATAAAGGGGCCTGTACCTATAGATGACACATTGTGTTGATAGAACTTCTTGTGGAATCAAAGACTCATGACCTAAATATTAAAATATTTGACATAAAATAAATATTTAAATATAAATGGGTCCCATACAATCGGCAAACACCTCCCTATTGCTATATTAATTAGTTGCTGTAATAAGGATTACTGTTGGTTTGTCTCTGTAGTGGCCAAAATAAAGACATGCAATGTTATCGCAGTTAGACCCCTCTACCACCCTTACCAAGCACTCTGATTTGCACATTAACATACGGAGACTCATATTCGCATACTGGAGACGCAAAATCATTTCTAAATATTGCAGAAATGATTTAAAGAAAAATTGATAGTACACTGTATAGCCAGGTTTAATGCTCTTTTTCTCACAAAAGATGAGCCTTACTTAATCACAGTAAATTAAAAGGTTGGTTCTGCTGATCCTTACGAAGTCATGAAAACTGGATGATTAGTGGTCATTTTAAGAATAATGAGCTATGCGGTCCAATGATCACCACACATGGGCATATAGATTTTTCTTGTAGATTGTGCTCAGCTATAGCTACATTACACTGCACATTGTTTTTATATTATCTTTCTTTGAATGTAAAGTTTTGATCTTGAAAATGTTTTCTTAAAAAAATTAAAATGACACAATTTTCAAATTATTGCCATTTTTTGCAACTTGCCATTTTAGTCTACAGTTACATTTTTATTGACGCTTCCTCAGCAAATTTCTAATTAGAGGAATTGGAGATTTCTCACCATATTATTTTGTAAAGCATATTTTTCAAGATGAAGAGATAACTTTGGATTTAGTAAATAGGCTCTGTATGATCATGTGAATTAGAGAGGTCTTAGGGCCTGATTCAATTCCCCAATTCGTAAATTTATACACACTTAAAATCACTCTTAATATTGCTACATATTCGGTAAATATTACTTATAGGCACAAATTAATTCTTATGTCAATAGAATGCATATAAACATTTATTAAAAAAAAAAACCCAAAGCCAAATTTAGGAGTTCAAGGCATTTGCAAGTAGCTACTTGAATAAGGCTATTTGTCTAGTAGCGATGAAACAGAAAAGATCCCCATAATCTTTTAATTGCATTAAATTAGCTGAGTAATCGGTGTCAGAGGGATACCTCATGCATTTAAAAAATGTCAGAAAGACCACCAAGTTAAGATTAGATATACTTTTTGTGCCAAGTCAAAATGAGATAAATGTTAACCTTTTTAGTATAAACTGTAAACAACAATTTTACATGCCTTATCACAAATCAATTTGTTTAATCTTGGTTTAGGTTCAAATGCTTTAACCTTTCAGAACTTGCAGAAATGGAAGACACTTAGGTAGGCGTGCACATCCCGCAAAGTATTAATTTCTTGTAAACTTGTGCAAGGCAGATGTATCTCAGATAATGTACTTTTGTTCCATCTCTTGCTCATCAGTCTTTCATCTGAGAAAACCACTCTGGTGTTGACTTGGTATCCCCAGAATCACCCCTTCCTGATAAGACATCTCCCTCTAGGCCCCCAACACCTACGCACCGGGGATAGACTTCCTGATGCGTAGGTGTATTTGAAAAAAAGCAAAAAGAGAGTCTTTCATTGTCAGCAAACTACTAACATGTTTTTCATGCAGTTGTTGTTAATGTTTTCATACATTAATCTCTTCTATGCCACCTTTGACCATTTTTATTTTTTTTTTTTTTTTTTTGATCTGGACCTTCATAATAATCTCTAAGGCCCTCATTCAATTGCAATTTGGCCAATTGAATAGGGGTCTAAATAAGCACATAACATATATTTTTTAAAGAAGTTTTTGGTTAGTGAAAACCTTGCTTTTGGATAGATGTTTACTAACTAAAAACTTCTTTAAAAAATATATGTTATGTGCTTATTTAGACCCCTATTCAATTGGCCAAACTGCAATTGAATGAGGGCCTAAGTGATTGTATTGACCTCTGCTGTTGCTCATGTGCCTGATATGTAAAAGAATGAAAGCAGCAAATGCATAAAAACTACTATTTCAATGTGAAAGACAATATTTCTTACCTGTAAACTAAAGCAAAGCTTTGTAACATGCAAAAACGAAATAGTAACAAAATAAAAACAAAAGGGAGCTATGTATAAGAATATAACATTTATTTAAAATACATTGTAACCAATTCCATAAGTAATTGAATTTCAAAAGAAAAACAGATATGAAATGTAAAGGGGAAAAAAAAGAGTAAAAAATTAACGTGGTTGCAGACAAAGGGCCTCATTCAATTGCGATTTGGCCAATTGAATAGGGCCCTATATATGCACAAAGGATATTTTTTTTTAACAGAAGTTTTTAGTTAGTGAACTTCTATCCAAAAGCAAGGTCTTCACTAACTAAAAACCTCTATAAAAAATGCTTTGTGCTTATATAGAGCCCTATTCAATTGGGCAAATCGCAATTGAATGAGGCCCAAAGCCAGTATAGTTATAAAAAAAAAAAAAAAGTAAAAAAAACCCATGAGGTAGAAAAAAATACAACCTTAAACTGTTTGAATGCTAATATAGGAATATAGTACAGAAATATAAAGTCATATATGGGTTTTAAAGGACCACGTGGACTCATTTTTTAAAATATTGTTGAAAATTAAAAAACTGAACACAACCTTTACATTTTTAATTTTTATATGCAATTATTCTTTTCTTGCAGCCTCTGTCTCAACAGGGTGTGACCTTGTATCCTAATTGGCATTCCATTATGACTAATTAATTCACTGACCGTTGTTACTGCCACATTTCTGTTGTGCAGATACAGACTTCCTGTATAAACAAAGTCTCTTTCCACCTCACAAAATAGAATATTGGCGAGTAAAATGGCGGATTCCACAGCAGCATAATTGCAAATAAAAGTAATAATTTAGTGCCTGTATTTTTTCTCATTCTAAAAACCTGATAGGTCCTTTAGTGCAGGTGACGCCACTGATTGGCTTGATATTTGGAGATTCCAAACTTCTCAAGTTTACAAAAACAGAGACATTTAGTGAGGGAGGGCCTCATTCAATTGCAAAGCCGCAACTAAGGGTATACAGGCCGTATGTGTGCGGGCTTGCTGCAGGCTTGAACTCTGCTACAATTACAGAGCGATTCATTTTAACAAGCCCACAAGTTATGGGCCGAATGCCAAAACTGGAAACCATGCAATCGTATATAGCATTTCAGAGGGTGATCATGATCAATTAAGCAAGGCCGTAACCACCCATTTAGAAACAGCTAATAGAAAATGAGACCATCATCATTACGGCAGTATAAGATGGAGGTTACATGGCAATCAATTAGCATTTAAGAGTCCGATAAGCGATCACTCGAAAACTACACAATAATAAAAATGGATGCCAATACTGTTCTAGTCCATGTGTGTCCTTATATGTATTAACTCCTTGATTCCCGAGAATGATATAACCCTGAAATAAAACATAAAAATTATACATTTTTTAGTGCCGGTTTGCGAACTTGAGACTGTTGTGCAATTAAATTGAATGTCTTTCATCGCTTTCCCCGTTATTTGTTGTGCAGTATTGATTTTTTTATTTGCATTTACACTGCAACGGACATGTCTTTACCCCTTTGCGGGTCCCATCCGGTACCTGTAGGATTTTCTTCTACATTTGCTGTTAACAGGTGTGAAAATATTTGCAGGCTTGCGGAATTGTAGCAATTGAATAGCGATTTGCGATTTGTAACTCATGCAGAAGTGAAAGGTCAAAGACTGTAACAACCGCAGGGATTTTCAGCCCGTAACCGGAAGATCGTTTGTGGCTCTCAAAAAGACACCAATTGAATAGCAAATACGTTACGGGCTCCGGTAACTTACAATTTCTCAATTGAATGAGGCCAATTAAGTTAAGCTTGTTGTTGTTGATACCTCAAATTAATTTTTAGTTCTATGTGAAGCAAATGTGCAAGTAAAGGGTTTCCTGTTCTTTGGTGTGTGGGGTGGAGGCAGCATGTTTTACTGCAGGCCTGTTGATGCCAAGTTCTCAGTAGAATAGTAGTGCAGACATATTTTCAAACTTATTGGTTAAAATGTTTTTTTCAGGTTTGTATTGGCATGTATGTATCCAAATATTATACTAGCAGAAAATATCCTATTGCTAACTTTACTTTAATGAACAAGTAACCATAATAGTTCACATCAAGGCTTTATCACTAAACATTTCCAGTAACCAGCATATTTATGACATGCTTTTTCATCTGTAGGATTGTTAAATAATCAGATGTGGTTCTTAAACTGTGCTCTCTTAATAATAATAATCACATATAATAATAATTACAAGGTACGCAGTTTGGTCCACAAATTTTTCAGCATTTGTGGAAGGTGGAGGCTTGTAATGAGCAGAACCGCAAATGCGGACCCTCACGAAGCGAGGGGCCGCATTTGCGGAGGTGGAGCTCTACGGCGCCTCACAAGCGGTTACAAACACCCACACAAGCTGCACTTTACAAAAATAGATCTAACACGCAATCACTATATACTGACTTACACACAAAAAATATGATCTGTGGGACTTAGAACGGAAAATTAACGGACTTGGCATCCAAAAATACGAGACTCGGGACTTAGAAAAAAAAAACATTACGACCTCGCAAAAATACAACCTTAACTGCCGAACCGCGCGCACCTGAAAACATTAAAAACACAATAAATACACACAAAAAATACATAAAAAGCTTACCCACAGCAAGGGGGGGGGGGCACCCAGGACCTCTGCAAGTGAAGTTACACCTCAATTTAAGTCCAAATTCCTGAGTTTAGACACACGGAAATCCGAAAGAAGGGAGAGAAAAAATGTCCGTCAAAAAAAAACGAAAACAAGGCTACAGGACATGTGGATGAATGCACACTTTGTAAATGTATTGGCACTTAAATGGAAAGAAAGTCACAAGGAAGGAATAAATCCTCTAAATCTCATAGAGAGACCCTTACAGAAATTATTAAAGGACCACAGTAGTGCATTTAAGAATAAAATGCATATTTTTGTTTGCTGGAGATAGACTAAAACAGTATGCTCTTATCTTTTTTTTTTTTTTTCTTCACTTTCAAAATGTCTGTTTTCTTCTCAAGCAGAATGGCACATTTCATCCTGCCTTTTGTCTTTTAGTGAAGTGGTCAGCTCTGCCTGTGTGCAGGACTGTCATGGAGCTTGCAGCAGGCTTGGAAGCTGCCACTGGCCTTTCCCCATGATATCATTAGCTCTGCCCCCCACTGCCTACACAGCAGTGACGGCTCTACTGTAACCTCCTTGCAGCTGCCCCATCTAATGGCAGTGCACGAGTTATCACAGCCCATGCCACCTTTTCTGAACATGCTCAATCTGAAGCAGAACCTAGGTGATTCAAACCTTTATTTTTAGTAATGGACAAATGAAGAGCTGGCCGCGCCCATGATAGACACTGGTAGGAGGAGATACGCAGCTCTGCTTGAGGAGAAAGAAGACCGTTTAAAAGCTAACAAAAATGTTAACTATTTATTGTGCCTTTGCACAACAAACAAACATATATGCTTTACTTGTAATTACACTACAGTGGTGCTTTAATAAATTATAGGTATCAGTTAAATAGATGAAATTATAAAATGATTAAGGTGAAAGACATCAGGATTTTGGAAACTTTACTGTAGTAGTATGCTTTATGAATAGTGTTTTCACAAATGTTGCAGATCTTGAACCTAAGATAACAAACAGGTTTGAGATGATGTTGGTTTTGTATTTGTTTTATACATTTTTGTAATAAAAACATTAAAAAAACACCATTTTAGGCAGCTAAACAGTAAAAAGGCTTCTTCTGCTGCTAATTTCCTAAGTTCATGACTAGTTTAAAAATGTGTTTTTTACTCTTATCTTTTTGTTGTAAATTTACATGTAAATTGTATTAATTACTAGTGAAGGTCTTACTTGCAATTTAATTTTATTAAACCTGAAATGACCAATTAGATACATTAAATCTTTCATTAAAAGTTTCTGTCTTTCTTAGAGAACTGTTGGAAATTAACCTAAATCAGACCCCTGTTAGGTAATATCAATGTTGTGAATAGTGTTTTCACAAAACGTCCTGGTTCTTACCAAGTAGCTTAATATCCCATATGATAGTATGCTGCACAAATGATGCTTTAAAAGTGTGAGATTAATTCCTACAGGTTCAGAAATGCTGGTATTGATGACAGGACTAGTCCCTGAGCACAGGTTCATCACTTTTCTCACATAAGCACCCAGATTATAAATCTCCAAAAGTGGCATTTGATTACAGGTTGAAAAACATGTTTGCATTAAGTGAGACAGAGAAATGGATTGTGAGTCAGGCACATAACTGTCTGGTTACATGATATTATGTCAGTGAAGTACATCTTACATTCACAAATATTATAGCATGCAAGGTGCCAGTAGTATTACTTAATAAGTACAGTCCTTTGTCGCATAGAAATCAGGGGTAATACAATAGTGTAGCATTTTATAAGTTTGTCAATTATTTGACTTCTATGCTGATGAGAAAAAAACATTATCCAGTATGCAAGGGGGCCTTACAGCTTAATCATGTATGGGTCTTTTTACAGTTGTAGCTGCACACAAATGAATACCAGTGTACATAGTAACCTAGATTCACTCGACAAATTATAGCAAAATCCTCAAATAAACAGATATTTTTCAGATAGGAATAGTTTTCTTCAACTTCATTCAATTGTTCTCATTTAATTCATGTTTTTGATTAAACTATACTGTATGTGTTTTTCAATGTTAGCTGCAACTAATATTGCACCACCCTTTCTTTTTTGTTTTGCCACTTGTTTAAATCCTAGTTAATTCAAGCTCATAAAAAGAATCACATATATAGTTGTGAGCATATGAGTTGTTGCTCACGCTTGCAGGCTTGGCGCTCCTGGCCAGCAACTGCGGTCCTCGCAAACTTTACGTCGTAACGCAAACAACATACGAGACACGTTAACCCCATTACGACCTCGCAAAAATCGTCCGCAACCCGCAAACATGAAAAAATGAAAAACACAAATACACACAACACATACATAAAAAGCTTACCTACAGCAAGAGGGAGCATCCAGGACCTCAAAAAATGAAGTTACACCTTAATTTAACTGAAAATAAAAAGAGTTTAGACACTAAAAAATTCTCTAAGCGAGAGAAAAAATGGCCGCCGAACAAAACGAAAACGAGGCTACAGCACTCTAAACTCGCAAAACACCACAAGAAACTCTCAAAACGCCACAAGAAACTTGCAAAACACCACAAAAGACCTACGGATATTCCGCTAAGACGCATACCACACATTACCCGCCATTTTACGCCAATGCGGAAGTACACAGCTACGCTAACGGTTTGGTCTTGCGCACGCACACTATTACACTGCACACATTTATAACGCTTACACAGCAGCTCCACACCACTAATGCTGCAGCTACATCAAAACAGATTGTCAGCTCTTCAACACAATGCTTCCTCCATATATTACTTGAAAATAGGTAAAGTATATTAATTTATTAATGTATTATTTATTTGATTATTATACACCAAACAGCATTTGCTCACTTACAATTTCATTGTCGTCATTTTTTGACAGGCAATTCGCTAGTGTATAATAAAATTGAAAGTTTTCAACCAAATATAACTGTATTATACTCCGCACAGAAATATATTTTTTGTGAGCCAGTTCAGCCAAAGCGGTCTTGTTAAGTTTTTTATGTTAAATACTATTTACATTGGGTAAGGACGGTCACCACACACTTACATGTTTATTTACATACAGCAACCCAGGTGAAAACATTCTGAAAATGTGTTCATATTAGTTATCCTAATTTGAATAAGTGGACACCCCCTTATAATTGCATTTGTAAACGTGCTCAAGTATAACTAATTGCTTTACATATCACACAGCAAACTAATTGGCCCCCACCTATGATCAATTGTGGGGATTTTGATTTAGTTCAGAATAAACAAGTTCTTTTAAATGCACTTTTATGACCAAAGTAGTTGGAAAATAGGTATAAATGATTTCAAAAACTTTAAGTATCTCATGGAGTACAGTCAAGGCCATTATTAAGAGGAGGGAGTATGGCACCACCAGGGTCTTGTGTTGAACAAGCCAGTCCGGAAACTGGATGACTGAACAAGAACAACACTGATCAGAGAGACTACCAATGACAACTTTAAAGGAGTTGCAAGCTTTTATGGCAAAGACTGGGCATTATGTGCACATGAAAGTGGCAAGAAACAAGTCACTTTAAAATACAATCTAACAATAAAAACAGATATAGGTGGTCTTCACTAAGCAGATACTAGGATACCGATCTACTGTTTTTTATTTATTTTTATTGTATTTGTAATTACGATTTTTTTAGATATTCTGAAATCCTGGTGGCTCTCTTCTTTGGAAAGGATTTTTAATGGTAAAATGCCAAGTTCTAATCTTATGCTTTATATATAAAAATATTAGATTAATTTGAAACTGTATTTTATAATTCTTATCTTTGTATGTATCGTTTTTACTAGCATTACATAGTAACTGAAGTTGAAAAAAGACTTTTAGTCCATCAAGTTCAACTTTTTCAGATTTCTTCAGGTCCCTGTGATATTGGATTATTTGTTAATAGGTCCAGAGGAAGGCAAAACAAATAAAATCCACTGAAACATTGCCAATTGTCTCATAAGGGGAAAAAAAACGTAAATAAAATTCCTTCCTGATCCTAAATACCGGCAATCAAACTCCTCCCAGGATCAATTCTCCTCCTTCTCTAGTTATCCAGGATTACCTTGAATACTCTTATTATTAAAAATATACATCCAATCCCTTTTTAAAGTTATATATCAAATCCGCTGTCACCACCTTCTTTTGGTAGAGAATTCCACACATTAACCACCCTTACTGTGAAGAGCCCTTTTCATTCTTTAAGGTGGAATCTTTTTTTCTTCTAACCTCAAAGGCTGTCCTCTTGTTGGTTGAAAACCTCTTGGCACAAAAAGTTCACTTGACAAATCTTTATACTGACCCTGGATATATTTATATAATGTAATCATATCTCCTCTTAGATGCCTTTTTCTAGAGAAAATAGGTTTCATTTGGTCAGTCTTTCTTCGTAACTTAGCCCCTCCATTCCCCTTATTAGTTTTGTTGCCCTTCTCTGTAGTTTTTCGAGCTCTACAATGTCTTTTTTATGTAGTGGTGCCCAAAATGCTCTATCACACCTGTATATGCTCTGCAGGTTAAATCATTATAAAGTCTCCATCACATATATAGTTCTCAGCAGTGCGGGCTTGCCAAAATCCGTTGGTAATGCAACGTTAAAACTGCGAAGCGAGGGCCGCGGTTGCAGCCAGGCAAGGAGCGCCTCCTTGCGCTGGTGGAGATGAGCGCCATAGGTGCTCATCCCTACAATCCCGTACGACTTAGGCAGGGATATTAATTTATTATTTAATTAATTATTTATTATAAAAAATATATTCAAATAAAAAAAAAAAAAAAAGCAGAGGAGACACTCGCTTTGCCAAAGGCACAATGAGCGCCGAGGGTGCTAAGAGGAGCAAAAGTATGCAAGGGAGAGGCTCGTAATGAGCGCCGAAGGTACTCTGAGGACTAAAGGCCTGACATTGTGTGACAAACAGCATTACCTGCCTTCCAATTTTATTGCAGTCATTGCAGTGGGCAAGTCACTAGTTAACTAATATTTCCTTGTTAGATCTGATATGTTTTAGGGGACTAAACATGTTCTACATAGTTGTGATGAACAATCTCTGAGACTTGGAGGCACCTTCAAGTGTTCTGAGAAACAATTCTATCTAACACTTGTTAGATAAGCCAAAAACATGGCACACATAATTAAGTTATTGTTTTATGGGTTCCTTTGTGTAGTATGCATAACATTTTAACACTTTTTTTTTTTTTTTATACCAGGGGCTGACAAATGTATTTGAAATATAAGAGCCATCCAGTATAGTCAGGAGGCAGGCAACTTTTTTTTATAAGATAAGAGAAGGAATTAAATAGGAATGTTCTATCATAGATTTATGATAAACAGTAAAAGTTTGGAGAATGGAGATTGTTTTAACTATACAAAATATATTCAATATATAAAAAAATCTGATCAGTAGATTTATGTGCAGATCTTTAATTATGAGCCACCATATATCGCATATTATAATTGTCTAACTACGATTCATCGTCACGCTGCGTTGCGTAGTGCGTACGACTTAGCGATGAGCGCCACAGGCGCTCATCGCCTGGCGAGCCTCACGCAGTGGGGCGAGCCGTTAAACCGCTCTGTTGCGTAGTGCGTACGACTGCGGCGCTCATCGCTCGGCGAGACGTTAAATCGTAGCACTTTGGCAATGAGCGCCGCAGGCGAGACGTTAAACCGTAGCACTTAGAAAAAAAATACGAGGTGAAAAAAATTACGAGATAAGTGGCGGAACAAAAACAGTAAAAAAAACACTAAATACACACAAAAAAATAAAACAAAGGTCACTTACAGCATGGGGAACCAGGCAGGACGTCTGGAAGTGAGTTGGAACTGCAATTTAGATCGATTTAGCCGAGTTACAAAGATCGAAAATCGGCTAAGCGAGAAAAAAATGGCCGCAGAAAAAAATGCTATACTACTACGAACTGCGTAAAACACAGTCACAGACGTATGTCTTTGAAAAACAACGAGATAAAGGATGCGGATTAACCGCGCAATGAGTAAAAAGACAGTAGTGAGTACATTTTACGAAACACAATTACAGTTTTACGCATTAACACAGATTTAACGACTTTGTCTCGCGCAACATCGGATTTCCCGCCTAAACCAACGCATTTGATGGGAAATATAAGTTGCAAGTTAAAAAAAAAAATTGTATTTATTTTAAGAAAAAAAAAGGGACAAATGTAGCGTCATGTTGTGTGGCAAACACATTTCACTAAATTTAATTTTTAGTGACCGTCATTTGACAGTTTTGACCAAATTTACTGTTAAACCGTAGTACTTTAGCGGGCTGAGCGATGAGCGCCGCAGGCGATCATTGCCCGGCGAGCCTCGCACAGCGAGGCGAGCCGTTAAACCGTAGTACTTTGGCAATGAGCGCCGCAGAAAAAATGCTGCACGAACAAAACGAAAACCAGGCGACAGCACTATAACCACGGAAAACACGTACCGATAATCCGCTAAGACGCATACCACACATTATCCGCCATTTTAGGATAATGCGGAAGTACACAGTTACGTTAACGGTTTTGGCTCGCGCACGCACACTATTAAACTGCACACGTTCATCACGCTTACACAGTACCTCCACACCACTAATGCTGCTGCAACATCAACACAGATTGCCAGCTCTTCAACACAATGCATACAAATACGTACATTCATTTATTAATTTGATTTCTATATTTCAGTAGTACACAGAAAACAACATTAGCTACCTTACAATTCCATATGTATATTAATAACTAAACAACTTTTAAAACATACACATCTGATTGCCGTCATTTTTTGACGGGCAATACGCTAGTATAATAGATTTATATACTCAATATTGTATCCTTTGCTTACACTATGTACAATAGGATCCAGGATAACCTTGAATACCCTTATTATTCACCACTTGAACTTGCTTTGACCTTGAAGTGTTCAGAGTAAACTAAATCTCTCTGTAACATCTCTAACAGATGTGCAACAGGTGCAGTGTCTGTGGCCTAACAAATAGAAGCTGTTTTAGGAACATATGCCACGACTATAATACTTCACATGTTAAATAGTAGTATTCCTTTCTGTTAATACTGTGCAGGAGTAACTTATCAGTTAACTCTTCCATAACTGCAATATAGAATAAGATGGAAGAACAATTTTACCAATGTATTTGTGTCTGAAAGGGTTGTCGGCCCAAAATAAAATATATTTTTTAAAGTAATTCTTGTAAATTGTGACTTATTCCTAAAGTAAATCAGCATTGTTTGTGTTGCATTATTATGCAAATGAGCAAATTCAGAATTCTAGTTGGCTTCTTTGATATTTTTACGGTGGCAAAAACAATGTACGTCATGCAGACAGACCCCCCACTCCGAACTTTACATGGGCTCTTAGATAAAAATGTGTGTATGAAATGCATGTTCACATAAGGGAGTCCTGCAAATAATGATGAATATCTCAGGAATGATTTAATGTAGAGTTAGTACAATGTAAATACAGTTTGTCATGCTCTTTAGGATGAAACAAACTTCTTGCTGTGGTAACGGGGTCAATGCAATATATAGCTTAATTGCAAAAGCAGTGATTTCCCCTAAATAGCATTCATTATCAAATGCTGACTGATGAATTGGACCCATATTAAAATGTAGGATTTAGTAAACAACTCCCTACATCAGAGTCTCCAACACAGTTCAGTGGTGTTAAGAGACAGAAAAGAAAAAGATTCCCCTGTGAAAGTGCCTGATGTTCTATTGGAAGAGGACTCCTCTTCCAAGCAATAGCCTTTCTCCTCCTTTCTCCTTCACTGCATCACAATTTCTGGGGCTTGGAACAGATTATTTTAATTCACATTGATTACCAAGGCACATATATATACACAGTGGATATAAAAATATATAAAAATAAAATAATATTGTTGCATAAATATGCACACCCTTAATATATATATATATATATATATAACACAGTTGCAAGCAAAAGTATGTGAATCCTTTGGAATGATATGGATTTCTGCACAAATTGGTCATAAAATGTGATCTGATCTTCATCTAAGTCACAACAATAGACAATCACACTCTGCTTAAACTAATAACACACAAAGAATTAAATGTTACCATGTTGTTATTGAACACACCATGTAAACATTCACAGTGCAGGTGTTCACATACTTTTGCTTGCAACTGTGTATATATATATATATATATATATATATATATATATATATATATATATATATATATATATATATATATATATATATATATACATATATATACACACACACACATAGGATATAAAAAGTTTTTTTTCTTCTGGCAACTCTGCCATAAAGCTCAACTCTATGGAGCTTACATCTTATTGCCGTTCTATGTACTCCAGTCTCTGCTGTGGAACTCATCAGCTCCTCCAGGGTTACCTGTGCTGCCTCTCTGACCAATGCCCTCCTTGCCTGGCCTGTGTGTTTTAGTGAGCAGCCGTCTCTTGGCAGGTTTGATGTTGTGCCATGTTCTTCCATTTAATTATGATAGATTTGATGGTGCTCCTGGGGATCATCAAAGATTTGTATATTTCAGTTTGTGCTACGTTTGCTGTTTCTTTGAAGTTCATACAAAACTAAAAAAGTTTAAAATTCAATTGAAATTGTGTGTGTTTTTTTTTCATGAGTTCCCCTATCCCTATTTTTCCAATGTTAAACTTCCCACACACAGGTTAAGCTGTTTCGCTTAGCACTCTTACTCTTATATATACTCTGGAAAGGATTCTAGGAGACAAATAAAGTAGATGTAATATTTTTTGATATAATTATTCTAACTTTAATAAAACATTAGTGTGAAAGAGCTGAAGGGGTATTCGATCATAGAATATATACAACATATAAGTCAATTATTGAACATTTTAAAATAAATTAAACAACTTTTCCACGTGATTTTCCACCCTCTGTCTGATGATGAAGAGTGCATATAGTGACTTTAGTGTCCCTTTATTTTTGGCATTGTCTGATCTTTTAATCAACAGACAGCTGAAGTGTTGCTTAAACAGTAACTCATATTGTACTACGCTGTGAGATCCCCAAGACAAATTTTATCTTTTACAAATATTATAGGAGGAGGAAGAGACTCTTTGTCTAACTTAAAATCTAAATGAAACTTGACCCTCCCTAAGAATACATTATTAAGGGGATAACAATGTAATAAAATACAGTGGGATCATTGTCCGGGACTTAAAATCAAATGCTGCAATATTTTCCTGGTGCAGAGGTTCACTGTGGGAGAAAGTTCCAAAAAAAAAAGGGTAATCAAAGGAGGAGTAACAATTTTTTTTATCTAGTAATAGTAATAATAATTTTACTCTATGATTAGGGATTGTGTTTCCCATACGTCTGATCCTCCTACAGTGTCCATTTCATTTCAGTGAATGTAAAAGTTGTTTATGTTCATATTTTGGACTGAATTCATCACAAAGGTCTTTCAGCTATTGTGCTAATAAAATGTAAGATTAATTTGAAGAAAATAATATATAAAACTAATAAATATGATAATCCTTTTTGTGTTTGAGTGTTCAGGTTGATTGCATCATGCACAATGAATTTTTTTTTTTTTAAATATCTGGAGTGCACACGGCCTCTGAACGCAGTGGGTTTGTGGCTCGTGCTAACAGATTATTGTGAAAGATACTCATTAGATGCAGGTGTTTAGACTTGTGGTGAAGGGTCTGTAATTTGAAATTTATTTCGCAGAATGGAAACCATTGAAAAGCCTTTTTTCTTAACTAGAGGGCTTTAAAGGAGGATGTTTGTAACCAAAGTACAAACCGATGAGGTAGCATTATCTCTAGAGAGAATGCAACCACCAAGATTAATAGTTTATTTAAGCCATGTGTCCTCTTTTTGTGACTGTAAAATCAATTTACCAGATTAAAATATTTAATAATAGAATTTATATTAATATGATAAATGTCAGTCTCTGAAAAAAGTACATTGAAGAAGGTAGCAACATTTTAAAGAAAGATAGGTTTATATATATTGTATGAAAACAAAACAAGTGGTAAAGGGGATCAGCATAGATCCCAATTTCCATAGGATAAAACTACGAATATCTGCAGTTTGAAGTTAAGCAAATTGCATTTAGTAATAGAAAAATAGCTTTGCATTTACTTCGTTGAGCCTGTTCCTCACCTCAATAAATCCTCCGTCCAGACTTGTCCTGTAGTTGTTCAAGAACTGTTTCTTTATAACCTCTCATTCTAAAATGCTAAATATTTATATTATTTGTCATGGCAAAGAGTGTATCTATTAAAGTGAAGAGGATATCACCCTTCCCCTATATTTTGCACCATTTATGTTACTTTTATAGCATACCTGGTCAGTGGTTGTATTTCTTAACATTATAATAAGGGCAAAAGAGTACACCCTTATCTAGTTTTGTTTGTGATTTCTGTATCCTCATCTGTTATCCTTAGGAGGCTGTAATAGAGAGTGATCTAGTGCTCTGATACCTGAAATAAAGCGATAAGGAAGTCCCACCCTATAACCAAGACATAGATTCCACCTTAATGTGATGTATTTAGGTGGGTAATACTGTCATCCAACATGATCTCTTTGATAATGCAGTTTGTATATATATATATGTGTATGTGTGTGTGTGTGTATGTATGTATGTATGTGTGTATGTATGTATGTATGTATGTGTGTATATATATATATATATATATATATATATATATATATATATATATATATATATATATATATATATATGTGTGTGTGTGGCACATTTTGACTTGGCAAGATTTGCCCACTCTTCTTTGCTTCTTTGCAAAAACACTCCAAATCTGTCAGATTGCGAGGGCATCTCCTGT